>LOEQ01001181.1:308080-319006 GCA_001685075.1 Bramus lutescens
GGAAGGTAGGCAGGCAGACAGACAGGAAGTCAGGCAGGCAGACAGACAGGAAGGTAGGCAGGAGGAAGACAGGAAAGAAGACCGGTAGGCAGATGGGCAGCAGTTCCCTTCAGTGGACTCTCAAGGATGACTTTTTGCCCTCTGGAGTGGACCCTGCTTCTGGATTCCAATCAGGATTTGCTCTTAGACATAATCATTTTGACTCCAAAACACTATGAAGATATAAGTACCCAGAGTGTGTAACACTGTGCAGCCACAGAGGTAACAAGGTCCTAAGATCCCCAACTGGGATAAACCCAATGCTGTCTCCTGGGGAGGCTAGACTCAGATGACTCGTGCTAACTGATTTCACCCATAGACTATCTGGAAACCTATGTCAAAACTGTGAGGACAAAAAGATCTGCGGGCTGACCAGATGGAGAGGGCTGACTGACCATTAGGAGCATGGAGAAGTGTGGGGAGCAGAGTAAGTCTACATCAAACCACAGGGTAGAGACACAGTGTGCACAGTTGTAAAAAAGAAATTATGCAGTAGGGGCAAGTCTACTGTTCATAAAATATACTTTGTATATGTTTATTTTATTTTATTGAGACAGGGCCTCAGTACAAAGATCAGGCTGGCCTCGAACACAGAGGTCTGATTGCCTCTGCCTCTGAATGCTGGGATTAAAGACATGAACCACCATTAATACACTTTATATGGTTTAAAAAGGGGAAAATTTACAACTCCTTTCTGTTTTTTTTTTCTTGGCAATGCTTAGGGTCTCATACATATGAAAGAAGCACTCCACCTCTGAGCTACAGCCCAAGCCCTGCTTCTCCCCTTCATCTACCCTAACCCATAAATACAAAGTATAAAAGAAATTTAACCAAAACTGAGAGGGAATTTTAAATAAATTAAATTAAAAAAAAGAATTTCCCATTGTGGGGCATTTTTTAAGCATTTCCTTTAGGTCAAGTCCTAGAGTCTACATGGAAAAGGACTGAAGCCAGAAACCCAGTTAACTCCTCTCACCAACTAGGGACCTAACACCTTGTACACCATGTGACTCTGTACTCAGCTCAACGGGACACTTGTTCCCTTCGGGGGATTTAATGGCTCATGTGGGTCAGTGTATTACTATGTGTTGAAATACTGGAATTTCTGGGTTGTTGACACGGCTTAGGGAACCATAGTATTTAAAGTAGGGAACTGTCCCCTTTCTTGTTGCCCTGTCCCCTGTCATTCCCCACACAGCCAGAGAAGGAGAGAAGTGGTACAGATGATCAGGCGTGTGGATAACTAGCTGGGTAGTTCACACAGAGGACCCGTGTCCAGGTTTCTCACTCACTGGATTTGCCAGGGCAGGAGGCAACAGAACTGAAGGAACCCTGTACTTACGCCAAAACCACTCAACCCACTGATAGGTCCTTCCTGACAGGTTTCACAAGCCATTCACAGATCCTTCTCTGTGGTCACCATATCCTGAATCCCCAAACCCCCTAACACTGCAACAGTGGGACTTCCTGAAGACTAAGGCTCTCATGCTAATCCCTCCAGTATCATAGTGTTTGAGAACCCAGGATCCAAGGGGAAGAAAGGAGCTGGTGAGGAATGTGAGCTCCAAATGTGAAAAGTTAGATTTCCTGGGTGTGTGGGGTAGGGGGAGGTGGGGAGAACAGCAAAAACAAACACAAAGGCTGCAGAGATGGCTCAGTAGGCAAAGTACTTGCCTTGCAAGCTTGAGGACCCAAGTGGATCCTTGGTACACAGCCTTCTACAACCCCAGACGGCAGGGCACAGGCTAGAGATTGTTGGAGCAAGCTGGCTAGCTACACTAGACAAATCAGTGAGTTCTTGGTTCAAGTGAGAGACCCTGAGTCAAAATGCAAGTTGGAACACACACATGTATGTATGTATGTATGTATCAAGGAAGAACCTCATGTTAACCTCTGGCCTCCACATATATGTACAGATACCTGTGCACACATCTAGACCCACACACATTTGAGCATGCATATATAATATATGCACACTACACCACACATGCACACACACACATGCACACACATGCACAGAAACATGAATGGTAAAAAAGTGTGACGAGATTCCTCGCTTCAATCTGCAATTAAACAAATTGGAATGAAAAGACCCGTGATGCCATCTCCACCCCACACAAAAGCAGATGGGACCATTTGATAAGGTGTGGTGATGAATCTAAGGACTTGCTGCAGTCTGGGCAGCGACGACTGTAAGAGATGCTGGTCCCCTTTTCAGAAGACAGGTGTGAAGAATATCCCCTTCCACCCATCTGGGACTTCTGGCTAGAAGGACTCCTCAAGCGTGTGTGTTCATGGTAGTTCAGGAAGCTGTGTGTGGTACCGCCCAAGGAAAGCAGCGTCAGTCTGCTAACCCGGCATCTGCCAGGAGAAAGAATTGGGACAGCGTCAGTCTATCTGCATCACGGAGGGTACTCCACAGTCATTATGAGAACAGGGCGGAGCCCTCCGCAGGTGCTGGCATGCTAAAGGAAACCACACAGATCTCCCTTGTAGAGAGCTGGCCGTTTTGTGCAGGTTTTAAAAGCATAGGCTTACCCTCGCAGGAACATGCATGAAAAAAACATTCTGGAAATGTACCCTGAAACCCCATTAAAGGAAGTTGCGTTTGGCCTGAGCCACAGGTGGGGAGGCAGAGTTCGCTTGCGATTTGTACTTTCTCGCTCTGTTTGGACTTCTAGTCACACACCCACAAGCATTTTTAACCTTTCAAATGTCATCATGAAGTATCTAGATGGTGGGACTGAGATAAGGTTATCTCTGTCTTCCCCATCCATTCCTCTTCCTCTCTCCCTTCCCTCCTCCTTCTCTTCTTCTCCCCACCCCTCTCTAATACTTCTGATTAAACCTAAGGCCTGGTGCATGCTCTGAACTCCATGCCTGCCTTCCTTCCCACTCCTTTCTTCCCCCTCTTCCTTCCTTCCTTCCTTCCTTCCTTCCTTTCATTCTGTCTTGTTCTTCCTTCCTCCCCTCCCCCATTTCTAAACAGGCAGTCCCCGAGTTACCCAGGCTGACTTCATATTTGCAGTTCCTTTTGTCTCCCCTTTTGGAATAACTGGGATTATAGGCCTGCAACACCATGATCAGCTAGTTTTATCTTTTACACTTTTCTATATTTAAAAAAAAGACTCAAAGAAAAAATCAATGTGTTTAAATGTTTTGCAACAGCCACCTCCCTTCTCTGCCCTGGAGATAAAGTCCATACACTCTCAAACTGGTATCATGGAAGGTTCCTTGCCTACCTTTTCTCCAGTTCCCCCTCCCTGGCTCCCAGTTGCAAACCTAGCCGATGCCATTTACTTCCTAAGAAGTGGGGCATTGTTGACTTGGGACCTTTGCCTGTGATGTGCTGCTCCATATTCCCTCCCAGATGCCCCCTGCGCCCTGCCATCTCCTCTTTCCACAGCTGACTTGGGGTACATCTCACACTTGCCCCCAGGGATAGAATCACCCTGCCTAGTTCCTAGTGCCTTTCTCACTACCACCGTGCTCTTCCTGCCACAGCATGGCCTCTCTCACTCCCTTATACCAGCCTGGAGAGCAAGGTCAAGCCCAACACCCAGCCTGGCATGGAGGAGGCTTTGCCAGTCTGGATTGGTGGAACTGGCTGGTGACCGAACACTAAATGAAGAGCTGACACCGGCCTCTCTGCAAGGTGGCACTGGTTTTCCCTGCCCTAGACACAACCAGCGCTGAGGTAGTCTGCAAGGGCAGACAAAGCAGCCGGCAGCAGGCCGCCTGCTCGTTTCCAAAGGGGCTTTGATTTCCTCCTCTGTGGGTGCCAAGTCCCTGAACAAATATTTTCCTGGAGTGGAGGAATGGCTTAGCTCTCGGCCTTAAGTGCTGGGAACAGCATCTGGGGAAGGCAGGTTCCAGGAAGCACAGAAAGAACTGGGGCCAGGTCGCTGCTGAGGGAGGAGGGGTCACCGGTGCTGCCCTCTCTGTGGTGTCTACCACCCCACAATTGAGAAAGGAGTCTGCTCCCAGACCCCATCAGACCCAGACAAGCAACTGGCTTGCTTGGCATGCAACCGTAGCTTTGCCCTGGGCTTCTCCATCCATACATTAGAATCCTCTGGGACTCTGAAGAAAACGTTGGGCATGTGGGCTTCCCTGATTCTACTGAAAAGGCTATGGTGGAGCTTAAGGAAGCTAATCAGAGTCTCAGAAGCCCTTTGAATCAATACCTAAGTGCATGACTGATGGTTTATTTGTGTAGACCTTCACCCTTGTAATCACCACCCACACCAAACCAGAGAATATTTCCTGCATCCTAGAAGGCTCCTTTGTGTCCTGCCTAGTCAATATCACACCCTTGGTCAGAGGGCCAGACTGGTTTCTGTTATAGGTAAACTAGACTGTGACAGCTGGACTACGCAACCTAGGTTCCTTGGTTTCTGGATCCAAGCAGTTTATAAGTTGCCTGTGCCGTGAGTGCCTTGGCACTTTGGTTCCTTGGTTATTGCCAAATAGTATTCCTGTGTATGAATATGCCACCAGCTACTTTTCTCCGCTCCTGCCGAGAGACATTTACTTCCGTGTCTGGTGTATGACGGCCGCAGATGCTAGGAGTATTCTCGTGCACATCTTTTGACAGACACCTGCTCTCGTTTTACTGGAGCCACAGATAGACGAATGCCTTCAGTAATTGCTATCATGCAGGTCTCATGTGAATTGGCACACCGTGCAACAGCCCGGAAGCACTCCAATATCTGCCCCCCCCAACACCATTGTGTCTTCTATTTCTAGATGGATGGAGGGGGATAGCTGTGTTATTCATTCATGTCTAAAAGTTGTTGGACTTTCTGAGCAGGATAGCAGCCTAGCTAGACATGCGAACACCCCAAAGCCTGTAAGAGTTTGCTGGCTCAGACCATTGCACAACGATCTTCTGCCTTCAAGGAACTCCCAGGGCAGCAGACTAAATCTTAGCAAAGGAGGTGTAAAAGGAAGAGTGGCCAGGAAGTAACGAGGGCGGTTATGTGCCTCTCCCAACTTGAAGTTGAGCGGCCACTGAATAAAACAGCAGAGGACCTGTCGGGGGCAATTACATCATAAGAGTGTGCATGGCCAAGGGAAGGTACACAGGTAAGGAGATGCTATGGTGCTGGGTAATACAGGAGAGGGGGAGAGAGAAAGCCAGAAGGCTTTGCCACAGCCAGGTGGTGATGGAAGAGCCTGAAACTCTGCAGCCAAAGTGTTTTCTAAGCCCCTCTAGGCCCTTGACTCAGGACCACGTCCCACCTCTAGGGACCAGAATCTCACCCTCAGAGAAGCCCATCACGCTTCATGAGCCAAGCTGAACGAAAGGAACATAGGCAGCTTGACAGGCACGGGGGATGGGATACCTCTAACGTGGCCATGATTTCTGGGCCTCTGCAGCCTGTTTGCCTGCATGTGTTTCCTGTCCTACCAGGTGTTGTTCTGGGACCAACCACCGTCAGTGCCTAGACCAGCAGACAGCTAGAGATTGCTCACCTCAGAGGCTACTGTCCCCTCTCCCCTCGTGACTTCTCCTCGCCGAGACCGTGAGTTCAGAAGGCATGCTTATCTCACCCCTTTGCCTTTGGGCTCCCTTCAGGCTCCCAAGGGAGAGCAAGATCCTCCAGGAACAGGCTTCAAAAATCCTGATAGTTCTGCCTCTATGTCTCAACCCAGGCCCTCCATCCGTGCTCCCCCAGCCATCTGCAAAGCCTTCTCTTTCCACAGCTGGCTGTAACTAGACTGCAGTCTGGCCTTACTGCACCCGCTTCAGCTTTCCAGTCAGCGCGAGCATCTGGATCCCTGTCTTTGGCTGAGGTGGGCCTTCTTCCTGGAGTGCCTCTTCTCTGTCAGAGGCCACTTACACTTTGCTCCTCCAGACTCGGTCCAAGGGCTGCCCAGGTGAGCTCCAATGACCCTGACGCTGAGCTGGACCAACGTCCCCGTGCTTCCAATTGCCACTAGCCTCCACAGAACTCTGCCATGGACACCCCTTTGTCCTTCTTTGTCTCTGGCATCCCCGAGAGCAGAAAAGAGGTCCGGGATCTTCATTCTGAATGTGACAGGACATTTGGAGCAAAACCCCAGAGGCAAGCAAGGCCCAGGCTGCAATTCCAACAGAAACCAGCTGCAAATTAAGAACATGATACAGCCGAACTCTGCTCAGAAAGTTACTCAGAAGAACCCTCGAAGGGGAATTCCATGACTCTGACTTCCTACGTGGAACGCTAGCACACTCATTCCAGTGGCGGGAGCTGGGGACGAAGGGACAGAAATGTGCCCTGTGGCTCCCTACAGAGAAATCTTGAAAAAGTGGGAAAGGGGGCAATGACACAGGACAGTGAGCTGGAGTGAGGTGGGGACAGACAGTCCACCCACATCTTAGCTTCTTTCTGGTGGTCTTGGGTAAAATATAAATTAACAAAATTAATGGATAGCTCAGAGCCAAGTCCATCACTGCTTTTGCTACCCAGCCCAGGGCCTGGGGAAGAACCAGCATTCTTGCTTTAGGTGTTTAAGGAACAAATGAATGACCTCAGGGAATGTTTTTCCGGGACAGTAATGGTGACTAAAGCTAGGGTCTTGCTTATGCCAGATAGGCAAGTATGCTACCACTGAACTATGTATCACCAACCCTCTTTTCGCTTAAACTTTAATTAAAATTTTCAATTTCTGAAGAAACTGTGATGACTACGTCCCACTAGCAGCTTCACTCCCGCTGACTAGTGTTCATGGTCCTGGACGGTGCTCCACAGGGTACTGAAGGAAAACAGTCATCATCAGCATCACTCAGCTGCAAAGCCTGTGACCTCCAACAGCAACCTGCCTGTAGAATATGCTGGTGTAGTGGTGGGACAAATGTCATGGGAGGAGCCAACCATTTTTTGATCAGACTTAAGGCTCACTCCATGAGATGGAACCCATGCCTGACATGGCTAAAACAGCCAAGAAACTGAAACTAGAGGGGTTGTGGTTTCTGGGAGAAAACCTATTGCTATTATTCTGCTAAAGAACATAGCCATAAAATGACTCCTAATGACATATAGATATATATCCCACAGGTCAGGGCATCACCCACCGTCATCAAAGAAGTGGCTTCTTGCAGTGGATGGTAATGAAGACAGACCCGCAACTGCAGAGTTGGAGACTTTGGAGAACTCAGTCCTAAATGGGATGTCTTTACTAAACCCCTCCCCTCAAAGTCAGAGCTCTACTTAGAAGAAATGAAAAGAATGTAAGAGTCAGAGGTGGTGGATGACTCCTAGGAAATGGCATCTTCCAGACGCGATGGGGCAGATGTACATATGAACTCGGAGACTTTGACAGCCCACACAAGACCTGCACAAGTTCAAACCACACAAAACCACTTGGGGACAAAGGGAAGTGGACACAAAGTTCCACCCCTTACCAAAACACTATTAGGAAGCTATTTGCAATGGATACATCATGGGAAAAAGAAAATACGTGTTCTCTAACGGCATGGCAGTGTACTGGTATATCGACCATACACACCAAAGCAGGCCCCGGGCCCATGTTTTTTCCTGTGTTTTTACTTATTTACTTACTTTTTTTTTGTTGGGATGTTTTGTTGCTTGTTTTGATTTTTTGTTTCTTGGGAGAGAAGTTGGTTGAGGAGGGATGTGGGGAGGAGTTGGGGAGAATAGAATCAAAACACATTATATAACTTTTTAAATAGGAAAAAATAAGTTTGTTTATTTAGCTAGGGAGGGTGCTTGTGTGTATGCATGCAAAGGTCAGAAGGTAACTTGCAGCAGTCTGCTTGTTCTCTCTCTTCAGGTGGTTCTGAGGATTGAACTCAAGTTGTCAGAGTTAGTGGCAAGCACCTTTTTACCTACTGAGCCATCTTGCTGGCCCTTCTATTTGCTTTTCCTTTGGAGACAGGGCCTCTGTTTTTTGCCCAGGCTGACCTTGAACTCACTCTGCAACTTGGGTAAACTTTCAACTTACCAACTTCCTACCTGAGACTTCCAAGTTGCTGGTAATAGAGGCATATGTTGACACTAGGCTCAGAAACCAGCTCTGCTCTTGGAGTATAACGCATGGGAAGAGACTGTTATGTACTAACCGGAGCCCATAGGCCCTGCTGTACCAACAGGTACAGTTCCTCCTGCCCTGCATCACCAAGGACATGCCTAGTGTCAGGGCTGAGCTGCACCCAGGACCAGATGAGACTGAGAGGAGACAGCTAGCAGCCCCATAATCGGGGGAGGGAGGGGCTCCTCCGTGTTCTGTGTTTTTCAATTTGCCAGTCTTTTGCTGTCATTTCTTCCCAATGTACCGACAATACGTGCAAACCTTTACCCCATAAGACCATTTGCCAGTGAGAGTGTTTTAAGAGTTACACAACGAGAACACATAATAAACAGCAAACCCTGAAACTCAGCGACAGCAGAATGCTCATGACCCCAGGGGAGGGGATAATCCAGCTGGAGTTGGCACAACACACTTAGAGAGCTGGACAGGTACAAAGCCGGGAGTCCTGGGAGAAGGCAAGGCCAAAGTCCTGCCCTGGGGCCTGGTGAGGACAGCAGAAGCTGTTGCTATTTGGTACCAAGCCCAGAATCCAGGTCAGTTAAACTCCCATTCCAAAATCCAGACCGAGTAGGACATAGCCGAACCAAGAAGAGACTCCACAACCACCAAAGAGTCTGCTGTCCAAATGGACACGTACCATTTATTGCAATTACATGAACGAGCCCAGCCTGTGGCTTGGGCACTATCTCACAAGCTCTTAGCTGAGCACTGTCTCTGGTCTGACCCCATCCCCACCCCACATCACATCCAGCCATTACGTTCTGGCAACAAGTTCTGGAACAAAACAGAGGGAACAGGTCTTTTGTCTAGCTGAGCCATCGAGCAGCCTCGCCAGCAGCTGGAACATTGTTGAGCTAAATAAGCGAGGAGTCCTCGGAAATGCCCCAGCAAACACGTGGGAGGAAGCCTGTCCCAGGTGTCTGCTCTGCAAACCAAGCGTGACGCTAGTGACCCTAGGTCAAGTTACACTAGAGTCCTGGCTACTTAAACCATTCAGAAGAGCGGACATCAGGCCCTGTAAAACCTTGGCTGAACTTACCAACTTCCAAAAGAAGTTTGACCAAAAGAACAAAAACAAACAAAAAAAATTCAGAGGAATCCTGGACCCAGGATCCTACCCCTCAGAGATTGGAGGCACATAGCCTTGAGCCAAGCTTCCCTGAGCTACCAGGGTCTGAGAAAAGGCTGGCTACGTCTACACCACCAGCCCAGAGAAGAAGCAAAAGCAATAGAGTTCATAGGACTCCTTTATATTAAAGTTTATTACATCTGCAAAATCTACTGTACAGAACCCATTGGATTAAGTAGCGTTTTGCCAAAAGCAAAGACTCTTGCTCTTTGGGAAGGATTTCTGACTCCAGCCTGGGGCAGGGCCACAGGGGCTGAAGGTGAACTTGGTTCTCAATGGAGGAGCCAGTGCCAGTCATACTCAAGATGTGTCTTGTCAACTTCCAGGAGAAAGGTGACCAGAGATGGTACCAAAGGCGGGAGAGTCTTAGACACCCTTGGCACCCCTCCCCCACCCCAGTCTTCTCCCCTCCATCCCTCGACTGTGCTCTAGGAGTTAAGTTCTCACACAGGCTTGTCCAATGTTGCAGTGGCCCAGGCCACGGCCATGGCCCTGAGTTCATGCACACAGGCATGACTGGTCAAGAGGTGGCTACCCCATGGCATCCTGGACTAGCCAGCCTACTTATGGACCACCAAACAGATAGTTCATACATACCCTGTTGCACGCATGAGCGACAAACTTAAGAGACAACACACAAACTAAGCCTACATTTTGGCATCCAGATTTGGTTCTTCTAGGTTTAAAAATAAAAACAAAACGTCTGAATGACCCCGATGCTGTCTCCCGAATATAGATTAGGGAAGCGAGGTGAAGGACACCAGTCAACTGACTTGCCTTACCCCAGAAGTAAAGCCTACTGGGGTTCTGAACAGAGAAACTAGAGGAAACATGTGCAAAAACAAGTTGATATCTAAAGTAGGCTTCCCCACAACGTGAAGTGAATTCCAAGGAGCCCTGAACTCCATCCCCTACCAAAGCACGGCCAACCCTAGCGGTTTCTATGGGTAAGTGCTATGGCATATCAACCGAAGCCATTCTCCTGTCTCTCGGATCCTCCAGCCTTAACAGGCCATCTAGGTCCAAAGCAGTTGGGTCCCCTTTCTCTCCAGAGCTGGGTCTCCTGTTTGGAGAAACCAAGTCAGAATAGTGGACATCGGGTGTGGCTGTGGTAGAAAGGTCAGATGCAAGAAACCCTTTGCGCCCAAGCTTCTAGGCAGAAGTCAAAGAAGTAGAATGAATTCCCAGCACACCCTGGGACTGCTTGGGCAGGACCAGCTGGAAGGGTCTGGATGCTGAGGAGGCGACACAGTGGTGGGGAGGCCAGGGCCTGAAGTTTTTCACAGAAGAGGCAAGTGGGAGCCTAGTGAGTGGCGGGGGCAGGGGGAGAACCATTCCTCCATCAGGCGTAGAACTCCTCCTGCTTCGTGGGTTTCTGGTAGGCACCGCCATTGGCTTGTTTGGGTTCCTCCAAGGAGTAGCTGCCTTCGTCCTTCTTCTTCATCCGGTACAGCATGAAAGCCACCAGGCACACAGCAAAGATGAGCCCCACCAGGCCTCCAGCAATGACACCTAGGGAGTGGACAGAGGTTGAGCAGCTATGGAAACACAGGAAATGGCCTGGGCCATAGTCATGCCTTCTCCTTTCACCCCATAGCTAAGGATGGCTGTACCCCACACTACCACAGAGCCACAGCCTGCCTTCTCTTACCTACTTGAAAGACTCACCTCCCAGCACTTCCTTCCTGTCCAAAAGGCCCTGAGAGGCACCTGTGGCTCCT
>LOEQ01001181.1:319076-338036 GCA_001685075.1 Bramus lutescens
GCTGTGTTCTCCCCAGATGTTTCAAAGGTGAAATCCTGCAGGAGGCCAAGCTGGGATCAGGTCGGGCTGGAGCCATTGACATAATAGCAACCTGGAGCACTGCCATACCCTGTTGGGGTTCCCCTCCCACCCTACATCAGACACATCCAACCTATGCCACCATCTGTCATGGAATGCAATCACACTTGGGACCTTGGCTGCCCAAGGCACAGACACCACCCCGAGTGACACAAAGCACCCATTTTTGTATGAAAATCCCATGATGCTCTAAGAGAGAAAAGTCATCCTGGTGTAATGTTGGGTGGCTAGCTCTTGAGTGATGTCTAAGGAGCCTCCTGCTGATCTTGTAATCAGTTTGTTCAGGGCAGGAGGAAGGTGGAACCCTGTTACTCCATCACTGTGGTGAAGACTACAATATGCTTTAAAGGGCAAATGACATTAGGATGAAAGGGGCCAGATGCCAGGTACTAGTGGCCACCCAGGAAATACAAAGCCACTCACCTGCTCACCAGAGCCCTCCCCTGTAGGAAGTTGATTGGTAGCTCCATCCTCGACAACTTCTTTGATGACAGAAGTACCTCCTTCTGTCGCACTTGGAGGTTGATGGTCAGGCTGGCCAGGTACTGTAGAAACCAAGGTCTCATGGAGGCCAGGTTGCACATCTCTGTGGGGATGAGATGTGACAGCCTGGGCTGTGGTGGCTCTGACTGTTGAGACCCGTTGGGTGATCGGGAGTTGTGTGGTCTCCCTGGGCCTGGTGGTGACCTCCATTTTCTTGTCCCGAGCGGTGAGGCCAGTGTCCACTGCCATAAGCACTGGCTCTCCCTCCTCAGGCTTCTCTACAGTTGGCAGGATGGAGGTGAAGGCAGCCTCGGCGTTCCTGCTGGTGGGCTCTGGTGCTGCGGGTGTGGCTGTCAGGAGCCACACATCCTTCAAAGTGGGAGAAGTCTGCCGCGACAAAATGACGTCTGGCAAAGCACCTACAGGGTCAGAAGTGGGGGTGTCTGGGTAGGGAGGTCTCCGAGTGTCAAGCCTGACAAGTTCATGCTATGAGGAGATGGGGGCCTGAGTCCCCCAGGGTGAACTAGCCAAGGCTGAACTCTGAAAACAAGGCCACAAAAGATACACTTTTGCAGCCAGCTCTCTCAGCTGTGAGGAAGATCCCAGGAATCCGGGAAGGGGCTCTGCTGGGAGAATGGGCTATGGACCCTAACCCAGGACACTCATCTACCCTGCCCTCTTCCCCAAAGGCCCAGGAACATATGGTTCGCTTCCCACTGCTACCCCGACTTCCCTTTTGAATATCCCCCCCCACATCTTGGGAGACCTCTTAGGCTAGCTGCAACACAAACCCTTCTCTTCCCCCAGACAGATGGAATCTAGGGAAGGAGGTGAGGGCAACTCTATAGCCAGCAGACTCTGCTACCTGCAGCTCCCAACAGCCTCTGGGTCAAAGTATTCCCATCTCACAGACAGAAACACCAAGGCTCAGTGGAGTCAAACTCCTTCTCCAAGGGTTGCCTCTAGATGCTGCCCATGGCATCTTGGAGCCACTTCACTTCTTTCTCTGGGGGTTCCCCTTAACTAAACTGTGTGCAGTTGGACACCAGCTTCTTCCCTTTGGCACTGTCCCTCTGACTCCCAAAGGCTGAGGGCGGGATGGGGAAGGAAGGGGGCTCACTAAAGCTAAGTGACTGCCTGTTTACACACTTCAGCCATGACCTGTAGCCATCTCAGGGTTCTGGGTCTGCCTTACCTGTGCCCGAGCCAGAGAAGTTGTCAGAGTCATCCCCAGAGCCATCCTGATCTTCAGGAGGTACGTTTACAGCCACGATTTGCTGAAAAAAGATCAAAAAGGGGTTTAAGATGAAGCTTGGCCAATGCCCCAAATCCCTGAGTTCCTATCTTAGGCAGTCGAACAGGCTCAGCCAACCATCCCAGTTACTCATGCATGAAACCACTGCATGGAGCTCTCAGCTCTGGGAAGCCTCTGGTCCTACTCATATCCCCAATGCTATAGCGACCTAACATGGTACCAGGCAGAGGTGCAAGTAGGGGGACCCCAGGGTACTCTGTCTAGTCAGTGAACCCAACTAGGGAACACAAACTGAGATCCCTGTGAAACTCATAGGCCGATCCCACCAGTGGGGAGCTTTCACAATCCCCCCAGAAATAATTTATACTTAGAAAACCAGCATCCAGTTGAGCTAGACCCTAGGGTGTGGGCGCAGAAGCCTCAAGAATGAGAAGTGGGGCCAGGCCTGGCATGGTGGAGCTGTCTGTGCTGAGGCAGCTCTGCCCACACAGGGTGGCTTCAGGCCTGGTCACAAGGACCGTTTTCTCAACCACAGGAAGGACTGTATCCTGGTCTTGTTAGTGAAAAAAAGACCGAGGCGCCCTTTGGGCCGGGGACAGTGAATGCTAATCTGAAAAGACTCTTGCTTTCAGGAGGCTCCAGTGAATGGGCGGTAGGCCTGGGATGGGCTCTCCTTGGCAACAGCAGCTGCAGGAATGTGGCCTGCCTTGCAGGCTCCAGCTCTAAGGGGCTGCAGGTGGTGGAGCGCAAACACAGTCCCACAGGACTTGGGCAGGGATGGGGGATGTGGAACATGCCCCCAGCTAGGCAGGCTGGGAAAGGGGCAGAGAGTCAGGCTCATGGCTGCTCCCAGAACTGGTTCCAGGACACCAGGTACAGAAGGCCCAGGTAAGTAGGTGACCCGCAGTGGAGACGTGGAAGCCCAAATAACCCTGCTCAGGACAGACCAAGTTTCAAAGGCCCCAGCACAGACCAGAACAAAGAATGGAGTAAAAAAGAAAAAACAGAACTGGGAGGAATGGTTCATGCCTACAATCCTGATACTCAAGAGGAAGACATAAAAAACTGCAGCAAATTTGAGGCCAGCCTCATCTACATGCCTTCTGGGACAGCTAGGGCTATATAGAAACTCTTGTCTCAATAAAACAGAAAAAAGTGCATGGTTCAACTAAAGGCCCCTGAGACCCCCTGACCTCTGTCATTCACCAGGTGAGTGGCCTTAAGAATGTCACTATGCATCTTATGGCCTCAGTTTCCCCACCTGTAAAATATGGATGCCAGCGTTAACAGCTGCACTACAAAAGGGTCACAGAATTTCTACATGAGGAACACACAGTCTTGGCAGGTAACAAGTATTTGTGCTCATTGTTCTAAGTAACAAGTGAGAGCTGCCCAACTTGTGGTGAGGGACTCTGGGGTCCGTGGCCACCCCCCGTGCCAGGAGGCTTGTATGAACAGGAGGGCATAGGATCAAGATGGAATTTCAAGAGAAGAGGAGGCAGGAGAGAGCCGGTTCACTAAGCCTCTGCAGAACATCCAGAGTGGTACAGCTGAAGCTAGCACCAAGGAAACAGGGTCATCTTGGTCCAGGAAGCTTGGCAGGACCCAGACAGCCCTACTGGCCTCACTCACAAATAGAACAGAGCAGGAGAGTCAGGCATGGCTGTTGGGGAAGTGGGGGAAGCTGTGTAAGCCCTGCAGGCTACCAGGGGCAGTTCAGTGTGTGTAGAAGCTGCTAGTGATACTGAACTTCCTTTAGAAGCACAAAGCAAAAAGCATGCTCCCCTCCCTTGGGACAAAAGTTTTGAGCTTAGACAGGCCCAACTTCAAGGACAGTTGATTCACTGGGGTTCGACTCTGATGAGCAGTTACAGCACAGTGCAGTAATGCTTTAACACAGTTCCTCATTCTGTGATACCCCCCTTAAAATTATTTCACTGCCGCTTCATAACGATAATTGTATTACTGTTATGGATCGTAATGGAAATAGCCGCTCTGCGACGCCAAAGGGGTTGTGACCCACACCGCAGTAGACGAAGTTCATTTTGACCCATCCATAGGTCAGTTAAGAGTCCACCCCCTCACATGTCAACCCACACCATGCCTATGCTACTCCAGGTGGTACCCCAGATTCCTGTGGTAGCCGTCTCTGTGACTGCCTCCTTAGAGAACAGTACCCTCCAGATGGGAACAGACCCCAAGATTAAAACTTCTTCCTCATTCTAGGTCCCAACTCCACCCTCCCCCAACCCACGGACTCCTTTCGTGGGAGGGAGAACTGGAGATAGGTCAGAGGTCCCGGATCGATCTAGACCAGCCTAAGTCACAACCAGGGGTGCAGACCTTATTCAACGTGAGGTAGCTAAGGCTGCAAATATGTACTGGGGTGGGGTCCAGACACACATAAGGCAGCTAGCCTCCTCCCTCCATAGAGAAGTCCCCAAAGCCAGCAATTTCCCAAAAGGGAAGGCTTCTCTTAGAGCTAGATTGTCTTCACAGGGAAGCAATTTATTCCTCCTGGCTTTGCTGAGTTTATCCAACACTATGATCTTGTTTACACAACAAACTTCTAAAGCAAATCTCTACTGAAACCAGCAAACCAGGTCCAGGTCAGGGAATGGGTGTGGGCATGGGGGGGCAACCCCATCCTATAACCCCCTGACCTCTGCTAAGGGAAGAGAAGCAATTCCCTCACTGCCCCCATCTCCACCCTGGGACCTTCATGGTGGTATCACAGAGGAGGGAAGAAAAAACTTCAGGTACCATTTAGAAG
The DNA here is from genome assembly GCA_001685075.1 of Bramus lutescens. Classification (NCBI taxonomy): domain Eukaryota; kingdom Metazoa; phylum Chordata; class Mammalia; order Rodentia; family Cricetidae; genus Bramus; species Bramus lutescens. The sequence continues at coordinate 323,666 of LOEQ01001181.1, forward strand.
CCTATTGTGTTCTTGAGGGCTCATAAGGGCCCTTCCCAGTGTCGCTTCTGACCTGGATCCTTCCAGACTGTTAGGGATGTCTAGGGATAAAGAAACTCCCATTGAGACTCCGGCCTCTTGCTGCTAGGGGGGTAAAGGCAAGTAAGTCAGCCTTATCTTTCTCCTGTGTGGGCCTCAAAAAATTCAGCCATTCAGATGGCTCAGCAGGTAAGGGTGACCTGACTTTGATCCTGGGACTCAACTGAAGACAGGAAAAGATTCCTGTAAGTTTGCCGGACCTCTTCCATATGCCTCTTGTGGTATATGTACACCACACATGGATACATACAGGTGTGTAGAGACATACACATACACACACACACACACACACACACACACACACACACACCTTTCAAAGAATATAGCAGGGACCTCATTGTAAGAAAAATTTTCATGGTCTGGGCCATGAAACTCAGGGCCACTTAGCTCCCTCCCACTGAAGCAAAGAGCCTGGAAGCTGGCTTATTTGAAAACTCAAAAGTTAGAAGTTTGGGGGCAGAAACATGGGGTGTAGACATCTGCTTCAGGCATCCCCTGGGGCTATGTAGTAAGGACCCTCTTGAGAAACCCAAGTCAGGGATCCAGTGCATGAANAAAAAAAAAAAAAAGAGGCAAAGGCCTCAGTTTTCCCTTAGGCTGAAGAGAATTTCCAGCACTCTCTTGATTCCAACACCTCTCCCCTGCAGTTCCTCCAGGTCCACCTGAGATTAGCATCTTTGACAGATAAGAAACAGCCCCTCCCAGGGTAAGGGACCTACCCAAGGGCATCTAGCCAAGTGTCCCTGTGCAGTACAGAACAATTCTTCCTTCCCCACCCCCAGGCCTAAGGACCACCTCCCCTGGCTGAATTCATCTGCTGCAAGCAAAATGGCCTCAGTTTCTTTACCACAGCTGTACCACCAGGAAGCAAGACGTGGGCTTGGCCCTGCCTAGCAACCCAGGTAGGTACCAGGCACCCACTAGGTCCTGACTCAATGTGGGTCAGGACAAGGTACAGGAGAGAGTTCACCTCCAGTTGCAAGCCCTTGCCAAAGAGCATGTTGGGAGCTGTGGGCAGAAGGCTGGCTGGGATGCTTAACGGAGCCACTTCCTGCCAGCTCCCACACCCACACTGACAAGAAGGAAGGCCACCCTCAGTGGCCGTCACTGCAGTCTGATGGAGTCCTATGTTCTGGTTGCTTAGGGCTGAGGGAAGTCTGTATTCCAGCACTTTGTCATGGCATCCTGAGTATGAATCCACCTCAGCTGTGCCCCAAAGCACAGTACCAACTGGGCATCTCCGAGAGGCTCAGGGATTACGGACTTTTGGAGATGATGCCCATCTGGCCCCCAGCCACCCACTAGTCTGCAGCCACCAGGTACAATGGTATCCGTGGCTTCCAATCATCACATCAGTGGTACCTAAATCACACCGCCCTTACAAAGCATTACTGATTCCATAGGGCTGGATACTTTGTGTTTTAAGGCCTCCATGCCTGACGACCCAAGTTCCATCCCCAGGACCCACATGGTAGGGGGAAAGAACTGACTTTCCCAAGTTGCCCTCTGACCTCCACATGCATGTCTGCACACACACACACACACACACACACACACACACACAAATGGGATGTGATGAAAGAAAAATTTTAAGGTCACAGAATTTTGCTATTAAATGTAACTTCAAAAATCTGTAATTATCACTTTGGAGAACTTGAGGGTATAAACAAGTGAAGGAATAGACTGGGCTTGGCCCTAACAGAGCTCCCAGCACATACCCAGTGCCTCACCACAGGGGCTTCAGGAAGGAGAAGCCTTAGGGGCTGGGATAGGAAGAGCCCCAGTAGAGAATAAGACAGTTCACTTGGGCAGTGCTGGGAACATCTGGTCACGGAGTGGGAAAGGGAAGGAGAACTATGGGTTGTCTGTGGCTGCCTGGTGCCATAACAGAAGCCCCAGCTTCCGTGGGTGGGAGCCTAGTCATTGAATCAACAAGCCCCATTAGTCACGACAGCCAGTGACAAAGGGCCGCTGTTATCAAAGCAGTTGGGTCACAGCCATTCCCAGGCAGCCTGGATCCCAGCTAGTCTGGGGCCTCCACACCTGTTCCAGAAGCCCAGGCTCCAGTCACACGATCTCTGTCCAATCAACAGGCACCGCTGAGAAGGGCAGGGATACATGGGCCCCACGGGCATGCCAGGATAAACACCTTTCACTCTCATCCAGCCAAAACTCCACGCCATAGCCAGCACCCCAGGGGGCTTCAAGCAGGTTCACGGTATACAAGAGATCTACCCCTACCCCAGTGTCTTGGTTAGGCATAAGGATCTAAGAGCTATGAGGAAGTCCTCTCCCCCAGAATTCACAGCTCTGGGGTGCTGAGGACTCTGAGCTATACAGAATTCTAGATTCCACCTCCCTCTGTGCAACTGGACACATGACCAGAGAACGACATCCAAACCACCACCTGTCTCCAGGGACCCTAAGAACTACCACAATGTCAGATTGTACTCCGAGAGCAGTCATCTGACGAGACAAGGGTCCACATACAGGTGCCATGGCCAGGAGCTGAGGAAGGCAAGACTTCAACTCCAGTTCTTTGACTGAACTCAGTGTTCAAAGACAAGGCACCAAGCAGGCAAGAGAGCTCGGTAAACCAGAGCTAGGAGCAAAGTAGCCTGGGGAGGCTCTAGATTATTCTTTACTTCTGATGCCTTCACTCTTAGCTGTCAAACACCATGGTGCAAGGAGGGCCTACTTCACCAAGGAGCTGAGGGAACATTCAATCTTCCAAAGGCTCCTTTTTATCCCCCCCAAAGGCTCTTGAACTCACCAAGGAAAGCAAGGACCCCCTTCCTGCCAGGGCCAGTCAGGAACAACCTTGTTTTTCCCAAGTAGCTGGCTTCCTAGTCCAACACCCTCACACTAGCTGCCCCCATAGTGCAATGTGACCGACATCAGTGGGAGGATGCTGGTGACACTGAGCTATCCCAGGGTGCCCCAAAGGTAAAAGATGAGCCTCAGGGGCAGCAGTGCTACAAGGCACAATGTTTCTCCAGGAGGGTAGAGCAGACAAGAAAGACCATGGCTAAAATTCCCTCCTATCCTGGTAGTCCTCAGCCTGGGGTCTTGACTGTTCTCCTTCCCAAGGTCACCTTTTCCTCAGTCCTAGATGAAGTGCTGGGAGCATGTAGCGATAGGGTGACTATCCCAAAACATCTCCAACGAGGGTCTCTGGGACAGTCCTAGCTCAACTACTCCCACGCTGGGTGTCTGAGCAGCTCCCTGTGTGTCTCAGGAACCATTGTGTGGGTAGGGAATAACGTGGCTTGTTTGGATAATCCTGAATTCTTTTAAGGTTCTCACGTGTCATGCAGGACAGTGTGTGAGGATCAGGGGCCAGAGTTTCATGCTGGGGTGATGCCCAATCCCTCACTTCTCTCTCAGGGACCTGAGAAACAATAGGGAGGCCTCAAGATCTGGAACACCCCTCCCAGTCCCTCCTAGTGCCATCTCCAGAAGGGAGGGCCCCCATTGGTGCCTTCAGGCAACACCCAAATTTCCGGCTGACAGGCACCATGATTTATCAGCTTTCTGTCTCTCTACCAATAGTCAAGCTGGGACCTGCAGAGAAGGTGACTGGTGACCCAGTAGGGAGGGAGGGAGAGGCCCAACCCAGGGTGGGGCCAAGGTGAGAACAAGCAGAAGTATCAGCTGCCTCGCTAGGGAGCACAGGACTCTGAAGCACCTCCATGGCCCAGACCCTGGCAGCATTTCCACTGACAGGACCGATTTCCCAGGATCCCCTGGGTGCACACACATTCCCCCACCTCAGCAATCCCCATGGATGTTCTACACCTGCCAGTCACCCTGTGTGTGTCGTGGGAACTCTTGGGAATGGGCAGAGTGCAAAGACGGTATCCTTTCTTGGTTGTAATAACCCCTTTTGGTCAGCATCTCCCTTTAGTGTAACATCAGAGGGCAAACCAAGGTCAATGCCACAAGCCAAGTCTCCCAGGGCTAGGCCCCTTCCCTGTACCATACCTCCAGTCTCGGGGCTCACAATAGGTCAGTGTCACTAGAACACCCTGATGCCTACACCTCCCTGTGGGGCTGGCACCTGCCCTACAGTCCACATGCCAGGACTAGCCTCTGAGCAGGCTCAGCTGAGAGCTGGGTGTGGCGCTGGGGCTGGAAGACCAGTTCCTCCACAGCTCCCTCACACCAGAACCCAGCTAGGACAGGCAGGGCAAGATTTCAGTCAGTGTAGAGCAAGGGCCCCTGGCCAAGGTCCAGCTAGCCTCTTACCAGGCACTGCTCCTAGAGGGAGCCAGACAGAACCCCACTCCTGCCTGACAGCCACCTCTCGTCAAGCCCTTGGGCCCTGACCAGCAGGATATGCTCAGAGAAAATGAGAAACCTGAAATAGCAAAAAAAGATGTCTTAGCCAGGTAGTGGTGGCTCATGCCTTTCCGGCACTCGGGAGGAGGCAGAGGCAGGCGGATCTCTGTGAGTTCAAGGCCAGCCTGGTCTACAGTAAGAGCTACTAGCTCCAGGACAGGCACCAAAGCTACAGAGAAACCCTGTCTTGAAAAAAAAAAAAAGATGTTTTATAATCCTTATAATCTGGGCTCTGCTTTCTTGGAACAAACCTGACTCGGGCTACCCATCCATATACCACAGGGATTTGACAGAAGGATAGCAAGAGGGCTTCCAGGGTCCAACCTATGACTTGTATACTAAATGTTCTCCAGCTGGGCGGGACAGCTCACCCTCAAGGGGCAACCGGACACCACCATGACTGACGCGATGGGCAGCAGACCACAAACATGACATCCAACAGTGGTGGTAGGTGGAGGGCAGGGACACTGGGCACAGTGACTTGATGTCATCTCTCGCCACTTCCAAAGAGCATTATGGCCCAGGAGGCTGCTGGAGAGGACTAGAATCAAAGGATCTCTGGGTAGCAGCCTGTGCAGATGGAAGGGGCAGCCAAGGCATTTGCACTGTCCCCCACCAGCCCCCCACCATCATACTGACCCCAGGCTACCTAAAGAGAAACTGGGTCCTCTCGGCTTCCCTTGGGCACATCTTGCTGGCCAGGACCAAGGGACTGGAGATGGCTGGCGAGTCTAGGGGATAGAGAGCAGTGCAGGAACCCTCACCACGATCACTTCTAGGCTGCCAGCATCCCAAAAACTGCTACCTAGCTGATTATAGACTCAGCAGGGCATGGGGACCCGACACCTGTGCCTCATGGACTTCTCCGGCCATTTGGCCCCTGAACTGGCTAAATAAAGTGTCCTTGGGTTTCAGAGACACAGACACTTGTCACACCCACAGCAGCCAGGGCTCCAGCTGGGAGGCTGGAGACACGACTCCAACTCTAACCACTAAATCTCTCTTCATGCGTTCCTGCAGTTGTGCAATGCCCTCCCGAAAATTAAAATGCCTGTGGGAGGGGCTAAGGGGTACTAGTCATTCACATTGGAGCAATTAATCTGTTTCCTATGGGGGAGGGGCTAATTCTGGAACTGGGGTTCTGCAGTTGGGTAGGAGCTGAAAAGATTATAAAAGGGAGTCTAGAAGAGACCAAGAGCAAATGTCTTTATAACCTTTGTCAGAAGGCAGGTGACAGAAACACCCAGGAAAAATATTACGTTTCCCCTTTCCTCTTGAACTACAAGATGTCTGTGCCTTCCTGATCTTACGTAAAAGTACAATTCAGACAAAAAAGACACCGAAGCCACTGGGAAGCAAGCAGAAGGCAGAGCACGCTGGGAGGGGTCCCGTGGCAGGGTGGGCTAGTCTGTAGGGTAGGACTCTCCGAGAGGAGCCTGGAGCTGAAAGGGTGAGTGGGTTCCTCAGTTCCTGGACTGGTCCCAGCCGCAGAACAAAACACCACAGGCCCTTTCGCTGACACCTAACAGCCTGGCCAGGCTGGAGGCTTGCACAAGCACACACAGTCTTTGTAGCTGACACACAGGTGACTAACAGGGAATATGGGGCCAGCAGTGGGTGGGAGAAACTAAGGACCCGACCCTGGCTGTAGCGGTCACGTGGCCCAGGCTGTTGGGGTCACACGAGACACAGAAGCAAATCTAGACTTTAGGAAATCAGTCATCGGCAGCCACTCTTTCTTGAGTAACACGCGGGGTACCGGTTTGAGCACTTTCCCTGAATTAGTTAACCTGTCTTTAAAGCCACTTGCGGGCCAACGAGCTGTACCCTTCTTACACAATGTGGAAATGGAGGCAAAGGGGACATTCACTTGTTTAAGAGAACACAGCGTCAACGTGAAGAAAAGCCAGGCAGATTTGCTTCGCCAGACCCCAGTCATCATCACAAGGCAGCCCAGAGCCCTACTCCACAGGAGAGCAGCCCTCACCAGCACTGAGTGGGATCAGGGCAAGGGCCTCCACCCACCTTGCACTCTGGCCCAGTGTGTTAGCGTCTAAAGAAAACCTGCTTCCTCTCAAGGTAACCTACAGCTCCCTACAACTGGAACCCTGCTCCCCCAAGCCCCCCCACCAACGTTCCCTGGTGCCTGTGTTGCCCCCACTTTCTCCCCCTTTGGTAGCCCAGCCCATGCAGCTCACGTCAGGGCCCAGCCTCATAGAGACTCAGTGAAGATGAAAGTCTGGACTGTCAGAAAAGGTTTGGGCTTCTGAGGAAGGACAAAAGCTGTGTTTACAGACCCTGTGATACCAACACTCCCGGGGCAAGACCAGGAGGGCCATTCACATGAAGGAGACTCTGCACCCTCCTACGCGGGCACAGCCACTGGGGGGGTGCTGTACACAGTAGGCCATACTCAGTACTCCTGTAGTCTGAGCCCCTGCCAGACAACAGAGAATGCCAACCACTTCGCATATTCACTTGCATTTTCGAAAGTCCTTCCAGGCAGGATATTATGACCCCATTTCACAGGTGAGAAAACTGAGGCTTAGAAGAGTTATGTGCAAGATGGTAAAGGAACCAATAAAGCCAGGATGTGGTCCAGGTGGGCCAGATTCTACCCTATATTTCTCTCTAGCCTACCCTGGGTTAGAGCCAGCTAATATTCCAGGAGCCCTTTATTCAAACCCCAAAGATTTGAGTTAGCTTGGACACCCAAAGGTAGGCAGACCCAGACTTCTATGGAAAGACAGGTGACTGGTGAGTCCAGTGGATGCCCTGCCTGTCCTGCCTCAAATCCACCAATGGAGTCCTCAGGACCACTTCTAGGAAGTTACAATCCAGGCCAGCCTCCTCCTGGGGGTGGGGGAACAGAGGGAACATGGTGCCTACTTGGAATGCCCTTCAGAGTGCAAGGGCAGAGAGGTAGGGGAGAACCTAGAGACCACACAGCCCACAGACCAAACCTAGGGCCTGGAAACAAGGGCCCCAACCCTCCCCAACATGCCATCCTGGGAGAGAGGTGATCCTAACACTGCACAACACCCCTCAGTTTTCTCTGGGAGAAGCTAAAATGATGTCAACCTCCATGCTCCCACAACAGTCTTGGTGGCTCCTTAGACACTCTACAGCCTGGAGCCTTGCAAGCCCAAACCTGACCCCACCTGGAACTCTCCTAGGAACCTGGACCTCCAAGGTCTGAGTGCTTCTGGGTCAGCAGCGAGGCCAAGGGCTGCTGCAGAGAATATCTTAGCGTCACTCTGTGCCCCTCCAATATAATCATGTCCCCAACCGGTGAAGCCCCAGGAACATCCTTAGCCAATGCTGTATGGCAACCAAGGACCAGCACACACTGGAAGCCTCGGGTAGACATAAGCCCCAAGTTCCCCCAAAGAAGCCCATCCTAGGGAGGAGTGATCCTCACTCTATCCATCTACCCCAGGACTAGCATTAGCACCCTGTGTTCTCAGCCTGCCAGTTCTGGGTCCCCCCAATGGCTGTAGGTGAGCAAACCCAGGCATCAGGCCCAGCTGCTGCCCTTCCATGAGACAGAAGGGGGCCTCTGTGGCCACATAAAAACCTGGGATAGACCTAAGTGGGAAAGATAAAGGCGTCTCGTCCCTGTCATTGTACTGGAAGGGTTCTTTTACCATCCTTGGAGAAAGAGACACAAGGCCATCTTGTATTTCCCAATGCCCCATCTATGAGACCCTCCCCAAGCACTGTCCATAGCCAAAAAGCTGGCAAGTCTAAAAGCCTGAATGAAGTCTGCTTCGTAGTCTAGGCTCCCAAGTGGATCTTATGAGGGCTTGTGGAACTCTGAGATAATACCCTCCAGCTGGCCAGGAAGACCCAGGAGAGGGCTGAGTCTCAAATGCCCTTCACCACTGTCTCTGGTCTACTATGGTGGATCTACTCCACAGACGGGCACTCTCCCTGGGTTCCCCCAGCAGGTACTCTAGCCAGGTTGGCATTTAAGGCAGAATCCTCCTGGAGCACCTGGGTCTCTACCCAGGTGGCACCTGAGACACCCAGATGACACAGCCAGGATAGGTCATGAACACCTGAAGACAGTGAACTCCCCTTTGCCTCTCAGCCCCCGGAGGCCCTTGTCTCACTGCCCTGCCCCACCTCATGCCAGTGGGCGCCAGTGGGTCAAGGTGGATTGGGTGAGTCTCCAGGGAGGATTCATGGGGCCTGGCATCGTGACTCAGCTGATGAGCGCAGTGATAAACACGCCCACCTGCCCAATGCCCCAACCTGCCCGGCGCAGCTTTCATTCCTGCTGATGAGCTGACCTTGGGGAGGATGCCAGGGTGCCCGGGTGTGGGTGCAGAGAACATCACCTGGCCTCCACCCCCACTCTGACCTGGCCCAGAGGGCTTCATCCACTCTAATTCCCACAGTGAATGCCAAGGGCACAGATCTGAAAACCTGCCTCACCTCTATTCCCAGAGTGGTCTCTCCTGAGATCCCTGGAGCAGCCAGTTGTCTCTGATGAGTCCCCAGAAGGAATAAGGACAGAGCAAAAGCAGTCTGGGAGGTCCTGCAGGGCCACCTTCACCCATCCCAAGACAAGGTCTCACTGGTAGCGCATGACTCTTAAAGACGCAGCGGTGGGAAGGAAGAGGTCCTGGAGCAGATGTCACAGGCCCAGAGGGTCAACTAACTTACCTGGGCCACAAGGAAGTCAGGGACAAGGCTAGGACAAAGAAAGGAATAATTTCTGCATGCTTCTAAGCCAGGGATACAAAGAACATCAGAAGACACCCAGAAAGGGAGGGGGATTCAAATAAGAGGTGACCAGGTTTCCCAGATGTTTCTACCATTGCTGGAGAAGTCAAAGGAAAGCCTGGTGGAAAGAGAGTGCCAGGGCTGTGCAGGCATGGCCGCAGTCCCTGAGCGCACACACGGCTGCAGGCCTCAGGTGAGTCACTGGGCAGAACTTTTCCCAGGGCTGGAGGCCAGAGAAACGTAACCTCTCTATATAATTAGGCAGCCCACGAAGCCACAAACACACACCAGGAGACAGTCTGAGACCCTTGAGAGGCTCCCAGCAGAGCTACCTCTGGAAGCCTCTGAGTTCCAGAGTCAGCAGGAAAGATTCCTAGGCAAATCTCTAAAAGGAGAGTTAGTCTACCACCAAGACCAACACCACTACACCCACCTGTCAGTGGTCCAAAGACTTCCTCCTGAGTTCTTCCCAGTCATGTGAAACCTGCCTCCACTTGCAGGCTTCACCAGGCCTCTCGACTCCCCAATCACAAAGCACATAGAAGGCGGCGGGATGCCCCTCTTCCAATACCCACCCCGTGCCAGGGATTCCCCAGCATCAATAATGGGGAAGTAACCTGGAAAACTCCTACAGAATAGGCAGCAGTATCCTGTATCTACAAAGCAAGCCATCCCAGAGCGAGTGGGCTGGGCTGCCACCCCCCATGTCCCTCTGGAGCTGAAATGGCACCAAATTCAGGGTCTCACTCTAAGGACCTCATGTGTCTATAGTCTGTACCAGAAGCTACCTGCTTATGGTAAAAGACAAATAGCCATGCACTTTTGGCACTTGCCAGGGTACTCCTGTCATTCTCAATAGAAGGTTCTAGAAAGTGCATTCCCACCTAACACTCAGTCTCTCCTGGAATAACCAATAGGGAAATGACACCCTGCTGACTCTGCTCCAGGGCACAAGGTCCTAGAGATGAAAGCACTCTTTCTACAGACTTCCTGTTCCAATATCTTCCCTCTGCACGCACTAAAGCAGTCTCTCAGGGGGAATTCTCAAACCCAGCACTTCAAAATCATTGAATTGGGGCAAAAAAAAAAAAAAAGGCAATTAGGAAACTATGTTCTGTGAGCTTTGGGACTAGACCAGACATAACTTAATGTCCAAAACACTCCCCTAGCATACCCCCGGCATTGGAGAGAGCCAGAAGGAGCGTGCAGCATAGGAGCCAGAAGTCTTGTGGCCAAGATACCCACCTCCCCAGGGCTTACAAAGGCTCTACTAAATCTGTAAGTGTGTCCTCCATGCCCCGCCCAGACAGGCTCCTTGGCACTCAGTCAACAGTGTGTGAACTTTGTGTAGCCCAGGGTACACATTGCCCACTGTCGGGACCCCACTGCTTTCTCCTGACCTTGCCTTTCTATGAAGAACTCTTGCCTGTACTCAAGCAACCATCAGGTACACCCAGCCAAGGCCCAGGGTGTTGCCCAGTACTCAGGATTTGCCTGAAGGCACAGTGCAGGCCAACTCAGTCCAGCCAAGTGCCCCCTCTAGACAAAATGCTCACAACCAAGTAAGACCTGGAAACACCAGGGAGGACCTCACAGGGCTCAGCCAGACCTCATGTGCAGGGTGTCTTGGGGTTGTAGGCACTGACAACTCTACAGTATATTTATATCATACATATACTTAAGTGTATACATATACACACAAGCACACACATGCAACCACATACCAAAAGGCCTGTTTCTGCCATTTTCTTCTCTGTGGAGGGCTGGCCTCTGTAAGCCATTTCTTCCCCATTCAAAAGATGAGGTGATGGTGTGTATCATAAACGCTGAGGAGGAAAGACTAAGCTGGACAGGAGGAAAAGCACCAAGCACTCAATTAAAGGTAACCTTAACTAGTATCAAGAGCTGTCTTTCCTCGGGCACTTTCAATACAAGTCACTTTCACACCATCTCTTAGGAAATGAGTACGCAAATGACAGAATGAGGGCAGAAAGAACAGGTACGGCACGTTTGTCCTGCGGACGAGGATGGGCAGAGTGGAAAGTGAGTCACTTAAGATTACATAGTAAATTAGTGGCAGAGTTGAGCTTCAGTATGGGGTGCTACTTGATCCAAAGCTGTTTCTGACCTGCCAGACAGCATGGGTGCTCAACTGTGGAGAACATGAACTAGAAACATATACTGAAGAGACGGGGGAAAGACCAAAGCTAAGAGTCCCAGCCAGGCACGGTGGCCTCATGTCTGTCATGTGAGCACTTTGGAAGTCGAGGCAGGAGAATGGCTAAGACATCAAGGCCAGGCTAGGTCACAGAGTTGAGAATTGGTCTCAAAACAAAAACAAAGGCCTTCGCTAAGTAACACATAGAGTGAGTAGCCTTGTTAGTCCAAGGTAGCTGGAGCCCAAAAGTCACAGAGGAGAGGTGGCTAGGGAACCGGGGCTCATGCTCACAGATGCTTCCTGGCACTGTGTACATGTCTTCACTGAGGGAGGTCCCTAAGTCCTTCGCCTGGCCAGTGCCTCCACATCACTCCAGGTCCAAGACTGTAGGGGTGGCACCTCCCTTTTGTCCAGTCTACCACCACACTGCAGCGACCTCAACAGAGATCCATGAGGGTTATCAAATTCACACAGCCTGAGAGTCACCCAAAGGTGAGACCTTTGTTCTTATAAGAATTATAACCAATCTGATTTGTTTTTGGCCTGCTAAAGAAAATAAACCAGAATTGAAGAGAAAATATGTTTGCGCTTGGGCACACCAGTGTCACTACCAGAGAGTGAGAAGGAAAGGGGCAGTTAAGAATGAAAACCATCAGGCACGAGGACACCGTGTTCTTCAGAGCCGCACAGACCCAGGGGACTGCTTGACCTGGCATCATGAAGAGGAGGGCCTAGCATGAGGAGGGATTAAATACAACTAGCCTTTTCTTGTCGAGGATAACGGAGAGGAAATAAGGGTTTCAGAATCCTGCTCCAAGAAAGAATACTTTGTAAAAGTGGGGCGTGGTGGCACGCACCTTTAAATCCAGCACTTAGAATCAGAAGCAGGTGGATCTCTGTGAGTTCCAGGCGAGCCTGGTCTACACAGTGAGTTCCAGGGCAGCTAGTGCTACAATAACCAAGACCCTGTCTCCAAACAACAACAACAAAAAAGGATACTTTGAAAGGAGGCGATTTAACTCAGGGAAAAGCGTCTGACTACCATGATGATACATTCTCAGAGGATTTCAGGAATCCAAAATTCTGCTGCAGCGCTGGGGGGAGGGAGGATGGAGACGTCTAAGTACCGCAAAAACCAAGTTTTCCTGTCATTCTTTCCAGGCCCTGCTCCCCACCAATGTGTGCTAATGAGGTTTTACTGGGGCCCATCAGGAGCCACAGGTAGGCTAAAACCAGCTCCACCCTCTCTGGGGAGCTGAAGCCAGCAGTGACATCACCTCCAAAGGCTGAGCCCACCCTCCCCCACTCCCTCCCACTCGGCCAGACCTCAGGGGAAATGTCTCTACTAGTCTAAATAATTAAGGAAAGAAAAGAGGGAAAAAATAGCAAATAACTATTCCTGAGTGACTTTTTTTCCTTACATAGCTGAAACAAAAGACCATGGGGACACACACACTGAGGGACTGTTTAGACAAACCTGTTGCAGTCTCTGGGGAGTGGTTCGCAGGAGACTCCCCTTGCCCATTCAAAGGCAAACACCCAACAGTCCCTCTCTGTCCCACTCACTGGTCCCCAGAGGTGTTCTGACCTGCTTCCCACAGGAGCTAAGGGAGCCCTCGGAAGGGGACAAGATCTCTGGCAACCTCTAGGTATCTGCTTCCATTTTAAGCAAATCCCAACTGCTTTCATTATTCAGGAAAAAAAGGAGACGCTCTGGAAATGCCCTCACTCTTATGTATCCACTTCTAACTGAACATCAATATTTTATTTTATGGAAGAGAACAAACCCAACTTTATAAAACAAGAAGCAAAAAGTGCACCCTTGTCTTCAAGTAGGAGTCTGCTCAGACTCAGCTCAATCCCTTCCTCCAGGAAGTCCTCCCAGGATTGGAGGTCCCTTACCTTGTGTCTGCCTAGAGGGCCCAAGCTCCCAGGCCAGAAAGGAAACACAGTCCATAGAGAAACTGCCGCAACCAATTGCCTACCCAGCAATGATAACGGGAGCTTGAGGGCCCTAGTTCACAGGAATATCTGCCTCACCAAAGACAGCAGGAAGGCGATCAACACCTCTTCAGATCCTGGCTGCAAAGAACTGCAATACAGCATCTCTACTGCCCCAGCGAGGCCTCACATTGGGCCTGGAGAGTCAGGCTGGAGGTAATGCCAGGCGGGTCAGGGAGACATGCCAAGCGGCTCCACTTTCTTCTCCACAGTGGTAACTTTGATTCCAGGCATGATCTGAGTCCCACAGAAACCACAACCCTCAAGAGCAATTTCTTGGACCTTAAAGCCGGGAGTGCAACGAACGGAGACTCAGTTTGGAAACTATATCCCTCCCTGAGAACCTTGATTCAGCACCCCACCCTACAGCCCCCCAAACTCATGGGCAATTTGATAGGTATCGAGGTCCTCTCAGACTCCAGAGTGATAGGAGTCACCTGGAAGCGGCGAAGACAATGCCCATTAGCAGTGATCAGGGATGTGTCCAGGTGCCACTTGATATGCACACGACCTGGGTGTCTACCAGCGCTCAGCTCTCCTTCCCTGTGCACGTGCCTCTCTTTGCCAGGACTATCGAAGTTAAGCAGACCAGATGTGGCGGTGGGAGACTGCCACTTCCGGAAGGGATAAAGCCTGGAGGCTCCACACCTCGCCTCCGCCTCTCAGGGGGATGAAAGGACCCCCGGTACTCCATAGTGGGTGCGGGGGCTAGGAGCCTGGACACCCGGCGGGCAGCGCTGACACCTGGCGGCGACCCGGGACCCGGCCCACGTCAAGGGCCGGCGCTGCGGGGCGGTTCCCAGGGAAGGGTTACAGGGGCCGAGAACAAAGCGCCCCCGTTGGGGAAGGCGGGCTAGCGGACGGCGGCTGGGGCGGGAGAGCACTTTCTGGGGACCCTCGACAAGCTCTTTGTCGGCCAAGTCACTCATTAGAGAGACCGACCCCCGCTAAAGGTGGATGGCTGCATCCTACTCAGAGGCCTCCCCCCCACCAATCGCCAGCTCCACGTTCGTCCCTCTTTCCCCGCGGCCCTACTGGGCGGGCCAAGGGACCCGCCTTCCC
>LOEQ01001181.1:343509-365072 GCA_001685075.1 Bramus lutescens
TCTCTCTCTCTCTCTCTCCTTGAACTAGACTTGCATTTTGCCCCAATGCCCAACCCTTAAATTCAGAGAATGATACCAACACCTTAACCTTGGATCTGTAGCCCACAGGCAAGAGACTGTGTGATTTGTGACTAGATAATCTCAAGGGCCAATTCCCATAGTTAAACTTATTGCTGATATTTATATCCTGTTAGTTCTGCTTCTCTGGAGGCCCCTGAGTAATGCACAGACACAACTGTGCTCTCCCAATTTATGTTCGTTTTAAGAGTTAACTCATGTTGACACTTGTAGCCCTGATTCATGTATTTTAATTGCTGTATTATAATCCGCCTGATTGTTGCATTATAAAAATGCCACAATGTATCTGTGGAGACTTTGTTGTTTCTGGTTGTTGCTGTGCTGTTGGTTTTAAGAAGTTATATACTAGGCTACTGGCAGCCCTTTGCTTTTGTTATTTGTTTTGTGTTTTTCTTGGTACTGAGGACAGAACAGGTTAGGCAAGTATTCTACCACCGCATCCTTCTGTGACTCCTTATGTCTGTCCCCTCAAGTGTGTACATGAAACTTACTCTAGAAATGCAATCCCTGGATTATAAAACAAATATCTTCAAATTTCTTATAAATTATTTTAAGCAGTTCCTCTAAACAAATCGGTCTCCAAAAGACCCATAACCATGTTTATTCCCAATGGCAGTTAAGAAAATTGGCCTTTTTTTAAAAAAAATATTGATTTATTTTGTGTGTTTTGGAGACTAGGAGACACGTGTGTTACTGTGCATATGTGGCGATGGAGGACAGCTCTCACGAGTTGTTTCTCTCCTTCAGTCACATGGGTTCTCGGGATCAAACCCAAGACCATAGGCTTGGTGGCAAGCGACTGACCTGTCCCACTGAACTCTAGTCCACCTGGCCATTCCTTGACAGTCTTTTCTAGGCCTTGGTATGGATGGACCTTTTCTGTTTTGTCCGTTGGGTTCAGGTCACCTTATAGTACCTCACTGTTGTTCAATTTCCCAATGTCCTTCCCATCATAAAGCATCTTGCTCACATTTTTCATTGCTGCCTGTTTGGGAAAACCTCGTTGCTTGCTTCCCAGTCTGCTCTCCATCCATTTCTCGATACAGGTTCCCCCAAATTGGGTCAGTGAGGTGGCTTAGCCAGTAAAGTGCTCAGTAAGCAAGCCTGATAACCGCAGCTCAATCTCTGGAACCCACCTGAAGGGAGAAGGGGAGTATCGACCCCACAGACTTGTCCTTTGACCACATATCCTGCACATACAATAACAATAAATACTTCTGTTTAATCCCCTAGATTTCAGCCCTGCTCATAGCCATTGCAAGGAAAGAGCACCTCTGCCAGCATACTTTACAGCTGTGTGCAGCCCTGTGTTTTGGAGTTTGCCAGTGGTAAATGATCAGAGACTATATGTATGTGTATGTGTGTGATATATTCATATATATACCATATATTGGTATATTCACATATATTGGTATATATTCATATGTATTTATATATTCATCCACACACACCTTCAGGAACGCTCCGAGAGAAGGTGACATACCCTCTTCCTCCCCTTTTACCTTTCCTCCTAGCTAGAACACAGATATGATGAGTGTGGCTGGAATAACCCTCTTGGGTCATGAAGTAGAACTCAAAGCAGAGACCATGCATGGCACAAGAACAAGAGGGAAGTGGTACGGGCTCCTGGCCCCCACGGAGGAGAGCGCAAACTCTGGGCTGCCCAGCCAGACTCACTCATGACGGTGGCAGGCATACTTCTTTTTCGGTTTAAAATGCTAGATCAGGATTTTCTATCTCCTGCCAGCATATCTAACCCTAATACACAGATTAAATTGGCCTTCTACAAATGACTAAGTAGATAATCCCAAAAGTGTGGGGAGGACATCTGGGAGAGGGAGAGAGATGCCCCAGGAGGAGACAGGGAGAAGTGACTTTGAAGGTGTGGCTGAAAGTTTGTTTCTTGGAGGCCAACCAGCCACTTTCCCAGGGTGGATTATGTGCTCAACTTCTCATCTGATTTAAGTCACCTAACAACTCCTGCACCCAAAGAGGAGTAGACACAAGGGAACTTTGCTTAGGACAGTGGTTCTCAACCTGTGGGATGTGAACCCCATAAGGTCACATATCAGATATCCTGTATATCAAATATGTATATTACAACTCATAAAGTAGCAGAATTACAGTTATGAAGTAGCAACGAAAATAATTTTATGTTGGGGGTCGCCACAGCATGAGGAGCTGTATGAAAGGGTTGCAGCGTTATGGAGTTTGAGAATCGCTGGCTTAGAAAAAGCCTGTCTGAAGGCTGTGCAGCCCTTCCTCCTCTAAGGCTCTGTGACATTGCTCCAAGAAACGCAAGAACTTGGTCTGACTCCCACGGTGGGACACAGCAGGGAGAGTTTCTTTTCATTACTTCTCTTCATGTTGCTGGGGCCCATTAACTGACAAGAAGCCACCTAACGGGGGAACGGTGTATTTTGGCTCACAGTTAGAAAGGATGGGAGCTGGCAATACGGTTTGGTGGCTAAGAGCTCTGGCTGCTCTTCCAGAGGACCTGGGTTCAAGTTCCAGCACCCATGTGACAGTTCACACAGAGACTATGTGGTGGGGAAGATGCAGAGGCAGGAGCATCCGAGGTGGCTGGCACACTGAGTCAGCAGACAGGAGGCAGAGAGCAGATAGGTACGGAGCTGGGCTACAAATCCTGGGCCAGTTGGGTTGTGGATAAAGGCACCTGCCATGCCCGTGCCTAACAATCCGAGTTAAATCCCCAGGACCCACATGTGAAAGGGAACTGACTCCCTGTCCCCTCACTTCCACGTGCACCAACAAATGCGATAAACACACCCTTAAGGCTTGCTG
The DNA here is from genome assembly GCA_001685075.1 of Bramus lutescens. NCBI lineage: Eukaryota > Metazoa > Chordata > Mammalia > Rodentia > Cricetidae > Bramus > Bramus lutescens. The sequence continues at coordinate 346,393 of LOEQ01001181.1, forward strand.
CCAGTGGCCCACTTCCTCTAGCCGCCTCTTAGGGGTTCCGCAAACTTCCAGAACAGCGCCACTGACTGGAGATCGTGTGTTCAAACATGCAAGTCTCTGGGGAGTAGTGTACCCATTCAGACCACACTAGTCCCAGCCCCAGCTGTTAGAGTGCTGTGCCCACGGTGAGACGCAAAGACTTAAAGACTTTGGAAAAGCATTTGTTTCTACCGAGGAGCCGGCTCTGCTTGCATAGATGCTGAAAGCTATTGTCTAGTGCTTCTGTTTTCTCTTTTGTGCCCAGGCAGCTCAGAAGCAACAAGCAATTCAGTGGGTAGCAGGTGAACTGTATTTAGATCTTGTGTGTCACCATCCTCAGTCATGCATCGTCCCCAATCTCATGTCTATTCCCAACACGGAGTCCCCGTCACCTCCTATGTCATTGCTAATATTTGGTAGACCATAAACAAGGTGGGACGGGAGAAAGAAATGAATACGGTTCTTATAAATATCATTAGGACTATGCAGGCCTAGCCACTTCCCCAGTGCGGTCCCCTGAGACCACCACGCTCCACCACAAGCTGTTCCCAAGAATCCAGAGGCCCTGGAGCCTCCTCATAGGGAAGGTGACTTGTAGTTCATTCATTTGATAAGCTTGCCCACAGCGGCTGCACTAGCCAACTCAGGAAGCTTTAGTGCCCACTTCCACAAAAATGGCTTCACAGTTTTCTGGGCTAAGGATTCAGAGGTGTGTGCCTCCCGCTTGACAGTTGCCCCTAGAGTTGAACTACCCAGCCTTGCTTCGGAGGCAGAGAGTCTATGGAAGTAGGGACCAACCGGGACTGTATCCCGGAGATCCTCAAGTGAAAACATACGGTTTTCATTTTCTAAGAGTTCACACGGTCCTGGAGGAGAAGGAGATATAAACAATCTTTATAAAACAAAGAAGTGTGTGTAATACTGGCCTGTTTACCAGAAGCTGGAAGGAACAATGACTTCCAAATGCGGGGACAACTCTCCAAAAGGTCCCACAAATGAGTGAGAGTGGAGGTGAGGGAGCTTTAAAACCGTTTGAGCCTGACCATGGATGGAGAAAGTATGGGACTGTATATGAGTTTCCTGTGGATGCTGTGACAAATTACTGCAACTTTAGGGGAGACTTAAAAATAACACACAGTCTCTTCCAACTCTGGGAGCCAACTGCATAGGGCTGCTATCAGGAGTCAGCAGGCCTGCACTGCCCCCTGAGGCTGGAGTGAGAATTGGTCCCTCCAGCTGGCCCTGAAGAGGGCGTTCCTCGCCTCGGGGCTGGGTCTCTCCGACCTTCACAACCATCATCTTCAGCTCCCTCTGTTCCAGCTTTCCCTGCTTCTCCTCTGTGTGGAAAAGTCTTCATTTGGGCTCCCTTTTATAATAATACAAACAATATGAAGATGGAGAGATGGCTCAGCAGTTAGGGACCGCTCTTCCAGAAGACCTGAGTTCCATTCCCAGCGTCCATGTGTAGGTGGAGGAAGGGGCATAATCACCTGTTAACTCCAGTTCCAGGCATCTGACACCATTCTGACCTCCGAGGGCACCTGAGTCTACATGCATACACCTTCACTCAAACACACAATGAAAAATAAAATAATCAATCCCTTTAACAACAATAAAGGTTATCAAGTTGGACAGGGTGGCTCATGCCTATAATCCCAGCACTTGGAAGACTGAATCAGGAGGATTGCTGTGAGTTCAAGGCTGTAGTTGTGCTTTCTTGTTGGGACTTCCAGCCTCCAAATATTAGCACAGAGACTTACTATCAATTATGAAAGCTCTGCCTATAGCTTAGGCTTGTTCCTGTAAAGAGCTAAGCTCTTTTTTTTTTCATTTTGTTCCTTTTTTCCATGATATTTATTGAGCTCTACATTTTTCTCTGCTCCCCTCTCTGCCTCTCCCTTCCCCCTTCAATCCTCCCCCAAGGAGCTAAGCTCTTATAACGTAAAATAATTTCTACTAATTTTTACTAATTTTACATTTCTACTAATCTATTAATTTTTATTGGGGGAGCCATTATGGGGCTAGCAAGAAACCTGGCACTTGAGAAATTCCCAGGAATCCACAAGGATGACCCCCAACTAAGACCCTAAGCAGTAGTGGAGAGGGAACCCAAACCAGCCTTGCCCTGTAATCAGATTGATGAATATCTTAAATGTTACCATAGAACCTTCATCCAGCAACAGATGGAAACAGAGGCAGAGACCCGCAGCAGAGCATTGGGCTGAATTCCTAAAGTCCAGTTAAAGAGTGGGAGGAGTGAGAATATGAGCAAAGAGGTCAAGACCATGATGGGAACACCCACTGAAACAGTTTACCTGAGCTAATGGGAGCTCACAAACTCCAGTTAGACAGGGAAGGAACCAGCATAGGACCAAACTAGGCCCTCTGAATTTGGGTGACAGTTGTATAGCTGGGGCAGACTGAGGGGCCACTGGCAGTGGCAGCAGGATTTATCTCTACTGCTTGTACTGACTTTTTGGAACCCATTCTCTTTGTATGGATACCTTGCTCAACCTAGGTATAGTAGGGAGGGCCTTAGTCCTTCCTCAAAGCAATGCACCCTACCCTCTCTGAGAAATGGATGGGGGGTGGAGGGGTGCAGAGAATGGGAGGAGGGGAGGGAGTGGGAACTGGGATTGGTATGTAAAATGAAAAAAGATAGCTTGTTTTCTTAAAAAAAAAAAAAGAAAAAACATATCCCACAACACAAGACCATCAGCCTGGGCTACAAAAAGGGGGGGGCACTGGAGAGATGGCTCAGAGGTTAAGAGCACAAGCTGCTCTTCCAGAAGTCCTGAGTTCAATTCCCAGCAACCACATGGTGGTTCACAACCATCTATAATAGGATCTGGTGTTCTCTTCTGGCATGCAGGCTTAAGTGCAGACAGAGCACTTGTGCCTAATATATATAAAATTTTTAAAAAGAGAAGAGACAAAGATTGTTTTAAAAGTAGAAAGGAAAGCTTCACCCAGATAATCCAGAATAATTATCCCCTATCTCAAAATGCTCCACCTAATCACAACTATAGGCACTCAGCTGCTCCCCTACCCAGCTCCATCGTTTTGTCCCATAAGGAAACACACACGGGTTCCAGGGGTTTGAATATAGTTTAATTTTTGTGCTTCAAGATGGCTTTGTCCAGGCAGAAGGAAGTCCTGACCCTTCAGAGCACCCTCTGGCTACTTCGTGGAGGACAAGGTGCAGAGGAAGAGACCGCATCCTGCAACACGGGGAAGATTGGAGGAACGCAGCCATCCTGAGAGTGACAGGATGGGGATGAGGGCAGGTGGGGAGCTAAGAGGAGGTGGCTGGGGTGGGCACGCGTGCAAGGCTGAAAATCTGGGCTCTGGTACAGTTCCAGGCAGTGTGGGAAGCGGTTCCTGGGTACTGAGGTTAGGTGATGGACCCCACCCGAGGCTGGTGACTCAGTTTAGGCTGTCTCAAGAAGCTGCCTTTGTTAGAGGCTTGGACAGGAAGCCCACGCGAAGGTAGGTGTGCCAGCACCAGACACACCCTCCCAGGTGTGCCGAGAAGAGTCACCCTGAGCCACTTCCTGGGATGGGACAGCTCACTCCTGGCCCCCAACAGCTATCCCACATGACAATCATCAGTGACCCAGTGTCTGAGCAGTCCAGGCAACCCCTGACTCTGCCCCAGACCTTGTGGAAAGGGAACCAATGTAAATGATCCTAGCGAGGGGACAAGAATGGTGGGTCTCTACAGGGGTTCACAAAAGCCCTGCAGATATGCAATGTCCTTCCACACACTCTTTACCTGGGTGACTTTGGTGAATTTGCCCCACTGAATTAAGGAATCCAAGTGTCCACTCAAGGACTGGAGAGAAGGGAGGAGGTAAGCCCAGGTGAGCATGTGCTTGGCACACACACACATGTGGCACTCCCTACCTTGAGGCAGACTAGAGATGTCCCAGTCAGGGGGGGTCAGAAAGAGGTGAATATACACGACAATCTTATTGTCCACTCTCCCTGTAACTTTAGGCAAGTTCCTTAAGTATTCTGACATAACACATATAAAACACTAAGCATTTTATCTACACAAAGCAGGACCCTAGAAAAGACGAAGAAGTGTAGGCTGGACTCTAAAGAGACTCCTGGACTCACCAGTAGGTGCATAAATCCCAGGGCTTGGTTGGTACAGCACAGGACAGCATGTACGGCTCACTTTCAGCTCTGAGAACCCTATGCAAATTTACATAACACAGCCCCAGCTGAGTTCCTTCATCCTAAAGGGACAGCAGATTCCTTTAAAGGGACTGTGCGGGGCAGAGGTTGCCAAGTGATTGCTTTGATAGAATGTTTAAAGCTATTTGACAGAGAGAGAGAGAGAGAGAGAGAGAGAGAGAGAGAGAGAGAGAGAGGAGCAAGTTGACTATAAGAAACCCAATTTCTGCTGGGAGGTGGTGGCACACACCCTTAATCACAGTACTTGGCAGGCAGAGACAGGCAGATCTCCATAAGTTCAAGGCCAGCCTGGTCTACAGAGGGGGTTCCAGGACAGGCTCCAAAGCTACACAGAGAAACCCTGTCTCAAAAAACCAAAAACTGAAACAAAACAAAGAAAAAAAAATCCCCAATTTCTGGCTCTCCAGTCGAGCTGGCAATGCTACATTGAACCGTGAGTGATACCAGGGAGCTGAGTTCTCCAGCCTGAGCCCAGCAGTGAAGGAAGTGTGAGAACTCTGGCAGCAGACCGGATTCAAACCCCGATTCTGCCATGTTGGACAAGCCACAGAACCTCTCTCTTAGCTCCAGCTACTGCCTCCGTGTGATAACACTAACTAGGCTCCTCGTGGAGTTGGGATGGAGGCTGTGTTAGTCTATCTGGTGCTGCTAAAACAGAATGTCACAGGCCTATCTTATGCTGCTACCACAAAATGCCACCGGCTAGGAAACTTATACTAAATAGAAGTGTATTTGCATCACTGTTCTGGAGGCTGGGAAATCCAAACTTAATGGGTCAGTACATGGTTAGGGTCTTCTTGCTCCTCCACCCTCCCTCAACGGAAGGCAAAAGGAGAGAAACTGTGAGTGTGTGTCTGTGTGTGTGAGGGGGTGTAAATGAGCAGGAGCAGAGGGGAGGCTAACTTGTTTTTTATAAGGGAATCCTCCTGAGATAATGACAATCACCCATTCAGAGTCCCCATGACCTAGCTGTGCATCCAGTGTCCCGTCTCCCACCATCTCCACCTTGTCCACGGGGTTACCAGAACAACAACTTCTAAGCACAGGCAGGATGAAACGAGGTGGCATAGACAAAACAGTGTCTGGCTCTTAGGAAGTGATCTCGAGTGTGCAGCGATTGCCCTTATTATAGTTTGTAACATTGGCCTGTGATTTTAGAGCCCACATCTGTGGAAAGCTGAAGAGATGGTCCGTGCTTGGCAAAATTCGCTTTTCTTGGGTCTCATTCCTGCCAGTTGGTGACCCCTGGAGACCACAGAGGGCCCTGGAAGGCTCTCCTGGGACCCGAGGTCTCTGTTTTTCCTGTCTGCAACGGGGGTGTGTAGGGTGTGTGCGGTGCGTGCGCCCGTGCACAGACACGCAGCCTCACACACGGCACAGCCTATGGTACACAGGCCTCCATGAGCCTCTTCAGCAGTATTTACCTTCGCATCCTCCTTTGGAAGTTCTGCAGGGTGCATGTTAGAACAACAACAACAACAAAAAAAAAACCGCCTCCCACTGTGAAGTGCTGGACAGGAAGATGGTCATTGCTCTCGGGGCCTCACCTCCCAGAGACAGGACTGACTGAACTGACATTCTGCCAAGACGCTGAGCCCGATAGGAGTGGGCAGGTCCGTTGTCCCAGGGTACAGAGTGAAAGAAGGGCGTGCCGGGCAGAGTATAAGAGTGAGCTACTGGGAAAGCTGGCAACGGGCCTGTTCCAAGGAACCCCACCCACTGGGCCTCTGCTGGGAAGGTGGGGGTGAGCTGGGGGTCACAGAAAGGCTGTACCCACAGGTAGTAGAAATACTGCGGGTTTTTTCCTGATTTAGCCCTGACCAGGAGAGGCTGGAAACGGAGACGAGCCTAATCCCACCCACTGCTCTCTCCATTGGCCATTTCAAGCAGTCACTCAAGCTTTCCTTAGAAAACGCGGCTTCTCCCCCACCCCCATCCCTCCGGAGACTGAGATAGAAGGGTCAGCAGTTTAAGGCAGCCTGGGCTGCATATTGAGACCCCGTTTCAAAATTAATATTTGTCGTTTATATCAAAGTGAAGCCCTACCAAAGCTCTGCCAACGGCCTATTGTGAAGTTTTCCTGGTGACTTCCTTAGTGAGTTAATACTTATATGTCAGCAATGATGTATGACAGGTGTAGATACACCTCATTAAAAAGATGTGGCCCTGGGAAGATGCTCAGTAAGAGCATTTGCTGCTTTTGCAAAGGACCAGAATTTGATTCCCAGTATCCACACGGTGGTTCACCCTCATCCATGACTGCAGTTCCAGGACTTCCAGCGCCCTCTTCTGGCCTCTTTGGGTACTGGAAATGCACACCACGCAGGCATACACATAAATAAAAAATTTCAAAACTCTCACTCTGTGTGTGTGTGTGTGTGTGTGTGTGTGTTTAGTATTTAGGCCAGAGGTCAATATGGGCTGTCTTCCTCTACTGCTATCTATCTTTTTTTTATTAATTTTTTGTTTGCATTGGTATTTTGCCTGCATGTGTGTCTGTGTGAGAGTGTCGGATCTTGTCATTAGAGACAGTTGTTAGATGCCAAGTGCGTGGTGGGAGTTGAACCTAGGCTAGGTCCTCTGGAAGAACAGTTCAGAGCACTTATCCACTGAGCCATCTCTCCAGCCCCCATCTTAATTTTTCGATAGGGTCTCTCACTGAACTTGGAGCTCACCAACTAAGAAAGACTGCCTTTTCAGCAAACTCCAGGGATCCTGTCTCTGCCTTCCCCAGCACTGGCATTATAGGCAAATTTAGTTTTGTTTTATTTGTGGGCTCCAAATTTAGGCTTTCATGACTGCATGTATGTATGTATGTATTATGTATGTGTGTGTTTATTTATTTAGGGATGAGACTCATTGTGTTGCCTATTCTGTTGGAAGCTTGGCCTCAAGCTCAGGTTTCAATGATCAGCCAACCTGCCTCAGTCTCCCTAACTGCTGGGATTTCAGGTTCACTAGTGCACCAGGCTTATGGGCCATTTTTAAAAATTACTGCCTGGGAGTGCTGATGTATACCTGCAAATCTTAATATTTGGGAGGTGGAAGAAAGAGGATCAGGAGGTCAAGACCAGCCTGGGATACATGAGAAAAATCTAAACACAAAACATAAAAATAACACATGGATATATTCATTCATAAATAATTTAACAGGGCAGTGGCCATGGAAGACAGAATCACCTAAGGAGTGTGTAACAACTCACCTGACGAATCAGGGCAGTGGTGGCACACGCCTTTAATCCCAGCACTTGGGAGGCAGAAGTACGTGGATCTCTGAGTTCGAGGCTAGCTTGGTGTACGGCGTGAGTTCCAGGACAGCCAGGACTACGCAAAACAAAACAACAAAATCAAACAATAGAGGCACAGAGGGACAAAATAAAACATCACCTCCTTCTACCTCTTCCTTGTGCTCCCCTCTCCCCAGTTTAGCTGGAATTTTTCCTATCTTTTCCCGCATATCAATCAGCGGTGTATGCACACGCGTGATTGTGTACATGTGCTTTTTAACACCTCCTGTGACTTACCTTTAGGACTTAGCAACGTTTTAGAAAGTCCAGACACGGTTTCGCTGCTAGCAGCTTGCAAGGTGGCTCTCCCTTGATTTATTTAACCTTCAAGGGTTTTGCGAGGTGGTTTGTTATTGTTGTTTCCGTGTTTGATTTAAATACTTTGCTGTTAGAATTAGCGCTGCTGGGATTTTCAGGTGAACACATCGTTAAGGCGAAGACTCTCTCTCGGGACCAAGGTGGGTAAACTGAGACTGGGAGAGATTCTGAGCTGTCCAGAATCCCTGGATGAAGGTTCTGATTGTGCGAGCCTTGCCACAGTTTTTTAAATTGCCCCGGGCTCTATCCTGAGCCAGGACTTGGAGTGCGTAGTGACTCAGGTAGCTAGAGATCTGCTGAGAGAAATAATCAGGTCTTGGCTGGTGGGCGAGTACACCAGGCCCAGTGACGGGTGAGTCAGGCACTTGGGACCCTCTGCACTGCGTGGGTGGGGAGGTGGGGAAGAGTTTCCTGTGGAAAATGGTTGCTTAGGTGCAACCCGCAAGCGGAGGCGCAGGTAGAGGGTGGAAGGCCAACAGGAGGCAGACTCGGACAGCTGAAGCTCTTGGAAGGCTTTCCCAAATGTTTAGGGCAGGTGAGGGAATGGGACCAGGTGGGGTTGATGGCGCCTTTGGCATTGGCTGGTGAAGAGCCTTAGCAGTCAAGCTAGAGGGAATATTGCCTCAGGTGGGCTTCAAAGACCCTGGGCAAGATATTGATTCCTTACTCCTGAAGACATCCCAGCCAGACATCTTGGGGAGGAGTCATGTGGGGTGAGGCTAAGAACAAGCCTACCAGGAACCTGAGCCTACGTGAGGAGGTGTCCCTCTCTCCTCCCTTCCTTTTCTCTTTCTTCCTCCCCTCTCACCGCTTCTGCCTTTCTCCATCCCTTTCCTTTCCTTGGTATTCCCTGCACCGCCCCCACCCTCTTTACCTAGGCTTGCCTTGAATTCCTGAACTCAGCTGATCCCCACACACCCCCTGCCACAGCCTCCTGTGTAACCAGGACTGCAAGCTTAAGATACCTTCCAACTAGTTTCTCCTGTTTGACCCTTGATGTGGTACATCCGTTTTAGCCGTGAAGAAATACCATTGTATAGTTTTCCACAACCCTTGATTTACTCTACAATCATTCTTGGGGCTATACTTGTTAGCTTTGTCGACTTGACACAGGCTAGGCTCATATGAGAAGAGGGACCCTCAGTTGAGATAATGGTTTCAATCAGATTGCCAGTAGTTAAGTCTGTGGGGCAGTTTTGTTGATTAATGATTGATGTGGGAAGATCCAGCCTACTGCGGGTGGGCAGCCCCTAGGCAGGTGATCCTGGGATGTATTGGGTGGTGCTCTCCTTTAATCCCAGCTCGTGGAAGGCAGAGGCAGGTGGATCTCTGTGAGTTCGAGGCCAGCCTGGTCTTACAAAGTTAGTCTCAAACAAAAAAGCAAGCCGAACAAACCATGAAGAGCAAGCCAGTAAGCCGTGTTCCTCCACCGTTCCTGCTGCCATCCTGACTTCCATCTCTGATGAATCATGCTCAGGATGTGACAATCAGGCAAACCCTTTCCTCCCCAGGTTGCTTTTGGTCATGGTTTATCACAGCAATAGAGAGCAAACAAGGATAATTGCTAAACAGTATTCCACTCGTTGGTTGCCTCTGTTAATTCATCTGTTAGGATATGTTGGTTGCTTTGAATTTTGTGGCGCTTGTGAATACAGCTTTCCCTTCCCGTCAACACGTCACTGACAAAAACAGCTCCTGCAGAAAGATACCAGGGAGACTTGGGTTCAGGTGGGAGTTGGCAGCCATGATCAGCCCTGTTACTTTCAAGCAGTAGATATGCACCCTGTCATGGTGACATTGGGTGACAAAACTGTCTTGTGGTCAGGACACAAAAGAGGGGAAGGAACTAAGACCCCACAATCCCCTTGGAGGGAGGGCACACTTTGGACAAAGTAAACTCCTGTGGCTCCCTCTCTTCCTCTCTTCCTTTCACTGTCCAGGGGACCCTGCTTGTGACATGTGGGCCTTCAGGGAACAATGAAGATGCAGTCTGTTACACAGCAACTATAAAGCACTGCACGCAGCCTTTTGAAGTGAACTTAACCTTTTGGGAGGCGAGATACTGTGGAGGCCCAAAGAGGCCAAAGGTCAGAGAGTTTGGGACTTGTTTTTAGTTCATTCGAGATTATTGTGCTTCTAACTCAAACAAAGGTCCCACTTAGTTGTAAATCAGAGTTCTCTGCTCTCTCAAGGCTAATTGTCAACAGGTGTGGCTAGTTGCCAGGCCTCTTGCTCCTAAAATAGGGAGGTAGTTGGTTCCTACCTAAAACAAAAGTCTAAGTAAGGATCCAACTAAGTTCCAGTTCCCTCTATGGAAATAACTTGGGATTCCACCCAGGGAGTGGTTTCCCTACAGAGTGTTTGGTGTAGGGCAAGAGTCAAGGGCACGAGCAACGAATGTACCCCGTGACTTTCAATTTGTATATTAATGCAGTCCTTCTGTTCTCCTCCTACCTTTTGAAATCAGGGGTATATTAATCTGTTGGAAATTAAACACGGACAAATTTTCAGTACTCACTGAAATTCCCTCCTGATACTATCCTATGTGTTTCTGCGTTTTACTATTTTTGTTTGCGTCTTTGTATTCTTTACTATATTTCTAAATCCCCACGCCTCCACTCTGGAAGAAAGGTAATTGTGTCGAGGCTGGCCCCTGACAAGATACCAAGGAGCAGGGTTGCTGGGCCCTATGGTAAGAGTCTTTGAATTCATCATACATAGTTGCATGTGCGTTGGCCCTGCCCCCAATTTCATGCTTGCCATACTGACCACGGGTTGAGACAGTCAGGTAAGAAGTACAAGGAATGAGGTGTCATCAATCTCTAAAAGTAGCTTTGCATTCTGGAAGTGGCCTCTTCCGTGGGAAACACTTCTATTGGTGAGATTTGGGCTGGGGGTGGGGATGGCTGGGTGGGTTTGGAGTAGGTGGCTACTTATGATTAGGAGGAAAATGTGATGGCAAAGTCATGAGCTGGGCTAGTGGCCAGAGCAGCCTCCAAGTTCTGGGCAAGAACCGAACCTCTCATCTGGAACAGAACCCAAGAGCAGGTGCATTATTGGGAAGAGCAGAGTAGGAGGTAGAGAGGCCTCAGGCTGGAGATGCTTCTGGGTGGTCCAAAAGAAACTTCTAGAAGGTTGCTGCTGATTCCCTCTGGACTCCAGGAGTTGAGTACTGAGTGGAAGGGACAGGCTTGAGGTGAACTTGACATGATAGCAGCTCATGAGGCATGGGACACAGGCTGCATACCTGAGGTGTGATAGGGACATGTGGAAGGGCTAAGGGTAGAGAACACAGGGGAGCCAGCTCTGCCTTGGGGAAGAAGGGATATGATACTCCCATGACAGCATCCCTAGAATTGGAAACAGTCACTAACAACATTCATGTCCTTCAACTAATATTGATAGGCTCTCACAACCACCCTGAGAAGACCCAGGTAAAAGTAATATGGGAACCAGGCTACTGTGCTAACTTCTGTCACATTGTTCAATGGGCAGAGATGGGGAGGTGACAAGGGTGAGAAGTCACCTTGTTTTTGTTAGAACCAGTTAGAGCCTGAGCTGCCAACAATGGCAGATTGACTGACAGTCTGGTCCTCCAACCCAAGCCAAAGATGCTGAATCCCTTGGAGACCCTAAGGCAGTGGTTCTCAACCTTCCTAATGCTGTGACCCTTTAATACAGTTCCTTACATTGTGCTGACCTCCAACAAAAAAATTATTTTTGTTGCTAGTTTATAACGAATTTTGCTACTGTTGTGAATCGCAAATATCTGTGTTTCTCAGTAGTGTTAGATGGCCTCCATGAAAGGATCATTCGGGTTGAGAACCACTGCCCTATGGGATTTTGATCAGCCTGGAAGATAACCATGTCTGAATCCTATTCCGTGAGCCTGTTAGCCACAGGCCTGGTCCTGGGATTCTCACAGTAGGTGGGATACGGATGGGTGGATAGATTGAGGGAGGGAGGGAAGGAAGGAGGGAGGGATGGATGGAGGGAGGGAGGGAAGGAAGGAGGGAGGGAAGGATGGAGGGAGGGAAGGGAGGGAGGGAAGGAAGGAGGGTGGGAGGGATGGATGGAGGGAGGGAGGGAAGGAAGGAAGGAGGGAAGGATGGATGGAGGGAGGGATGGAGGGAGGGATACATGAATTAAGAGAGAATGAACAGACTGAAAACTGCTGATAATTTACTAATAGATCATATTTCAATCTGTCATTTAATCAGTAACTGGAGGTTAAGGACTTTTTTAAATGTTTTTTCTCACTCAGACTTTACATTCATTCAACAGATATTTACAACAGACCAGGGAACTTTTGACTTTTTGGAATTTACATTCTTATTGGTGAGACACAGTAACTCCTTAAATTTACTCAACTATTTCAGCCTATCAGAGTGAGAAAAGAAGAGGTGACAAGAGGGGAGGTGTCACCAGTCAAAGACTTAAAAGAAGCTGGGGGTGGGACCATCAGGAGCCTGGGGAAGAGGGACCAGCAGAGCAGAGGGGCAGGATGATAAGTAAAAAACTGAGAAAGGGGAGATGGGAGAGACAGGACCAGAACAGATCCTGCTCAACCTTCCTAATGCTATGACCATTTAATACAGTTCTTCATATTGTGGTAACCCCAACCATAAAATTATTTTCGTTGCTACTTCATAACTATACTTTGCTGTTGTTATGAATCGTAATGCAAATATTCTTGGAACTAGAGGTCTGTCAAAGGGTTGAGAATCACTGCTGAGGGGCCTCGCCAGTTCTGGAAGAATTTTGGTTGAGGAAGGAGCCATTTCTGAGGTTGTGCACTGCAGTTCTTGTGGCTAGGTGATGGCTGCAGCACTCGGGGACAGCCTGGTCTTTTAGCTCCTGCAGCTTCGGGTTGGTTGCGTTTATCTGTGGTTTACATTTTTGTGCTCGTGTTTAGTCTTGCTGTAGAATATTATTTTAATATTTTGTTTAATATTCTATGTTGTGGAACATTTGTTTAATGGCGTAAAATGTGTTGCTTTTGTTTATGTTGCATTTGTTTAACTCTCTGAAGCTGTGATTCTTTGCCTGTCTACAACACCTGATGGTCTAAGAGCTGAATGGCCAACAGCGAGGCAGGAACGAAGTTAGGTGGGGCTGCCAGGCAGAGCATACGTTTGTAAGAAAGAATAAGACTCCGTTTATGATTTTTTTGGGGGGGAGCTGGGTGGCAGGCCCCACCAAAGAAGCTGAAAGAGTAAAACAAACAACAGGGTCTCACTGTGCAGCTCGGTTTTTCTTTTTTGTTTTGTTTTTAAAGATCATGTTCCTCAGACTGGCCTCAAATTCAGGATGCAGCCACCAATGTTAACATGAACTTCTGATTCATCTGCCTCCACATAGGCATGCAACATCACACCCAGTTTTATGTAGGCCTGGGGAACAAACCTAGCTAGGGCTTTGGCTTCCTGTATGCTAGACATTCTACTAACAGAGCTACATTCCAGGCTGGTTCCATTGTTTTTGACAAGTATTAAAGATATGTTCTATCATCAGAGGGACCATAAAGCCTGTATTTCCACATGAGTAGCTCTTACTTGTACCAGTCTCTAGAACCACAGACTGGATTGTGAAAGCAACATAACTTGATTTTGCAGTTCCAAGGGCTATAAGTCTGAAACCAGAGTGCAACTTCCTTCCCAAGTCTCTGACGAAGATTCTCTTGGGCTCCTGCTTCTGGAGAGGCAAGGCGCCTGAGTTCACATACTAAGGCTTATCTCTGCTTCCATCATGAGGCTATGTTGTTCCCCTGCTCCCCACCCCCGCTTTTTCTTCTTTTTTGGAGACAGGGTTCTTCTTTGTATCCCTTGCTGTCCTGGAACTCACTCTGTAGACCAGGCTGGCCTTGAAATTGGAGATCCACCTGTCTCTGTCTCCATAGTGCTATTGCTGAGATTAAAGGTGTGCCCGGCTATCCTCTTGTAAGAACATTAGCCTACTGGATTTATGACATACTCAGAATGGCCTCTCTACCAAGACTGGTTGCATTTATGTTCCAGGTGGCCATAAGTTGGTGGGACCCAATATTCAGTCCAGCACACCACTGTTGACCGTGACATAGACTCTATTGAAACTGAGACTGGAAACTTTGAAAGTTGGACAAATGCACTTTTTGCTTTATATGGCCATGGGACTTTGTGGGTCAGGGAGTAGAATGTGATCTGAATGATAAATGTCCCCTGGTTTATAACCTTTGAGTGCTTGGTCCTCCCTCAGTTCATGGCTGTTTAGGGAGGCTTAGTTTTATTTATGGCCTGCTGTAGGAACCACGTCACTGGGAGCAGATTTTGAGAAATTAAAAGACTTGTGGCATGTTTGCTGTTTCCTACCTAAGGTTCTGAGATGTGAACTCAAATGTTCCTGCCACCATGCCTGGTGCTTGCTGCCATGTTTCCCACTATGATAGTGACGATCTCATCCCCCTGGGAACTTTAAATCCAAATAAATCCACAAGTTGCCTTGGTCAGTGTTTTATAACAGCAATAGCAATATAATGACTACAGGATTGTTTACGGTAGGATGTCTAATCCCCATTAGATCAACTACACGAAGCCATAGGAACACTTCCACAACTCCAGATTCCTAGGGTTGTAGTTGGACTTCTGGGAGTGTAATAGCCCAGTACTCCAAGGACCCAGTGTAGCCAATGTGTGCTTGAGGAAAACAACCTTGACTTGCCAGGGAAGTCAAAGAATTCCCGGGGAATGTGGTTCAGGGAGCCAAGCAAGACTTTTTTCTTTTCTAAAACAGGCTGATCGGCTGTGATCTCTCTACCTTCCAATCTCAGCCTTTGGAGTGCTGGGATCACATACACTATGGCCAGCTGTTTGTGGAAGTCCCATCTTTTATTATACAGAAATTCTAGGAAAGACTGGTTTATGCCAATAGGCAGACTTTTCTTACTTCCATGCTTTGCTTGCTATATGCCAAATAAGCAAGTTTTCTAAGTGTTCCTGGGTTTCCTTTAGGTAAACTCAAAACGGATGCACTGGGTGGGTGGGTACATGCTCAGACTTTCCAACTGGCTGAGGTAACTCAGACATCTTAAAGACCAGACAAAGGATAGGCTTCTGCACCACACACACACCCTCCACACTGCAGTCCGTTACCCTCCTGACTGCAGAGGCATTAAACTCAGGCAAGTTGTGGAGGAAGGACACTCCTCCAACCTAAAACCTTCCTGAAGTGCACCCTGAGGACACACACACTATAAACAACCAAACTCGGAGCTAAGCAAGTGAATCTAATGGTGTTCCCGCTTTCTATTAGCATTATAGAAATCTCCACTTTAGATTCCAATAGGTACTGCACCCCACCCCGCAGCTATAGTAGTAATGCTAAAATAAAACAGCCTGTCTCCATTAAGAATCAAGCCCTGGAGCTGGAGAGATGGTTCAATGGTTAAGGTCCTGAATTTAATTCACAGCAACACAACCATCTGTAATAGGATCTGATGCACCTCATTTGGTGTTGCAGATCTACATGAAGATACGCCACTTATTTATGCAAAATATATACATCTTTAAACAAAACCCTAAGACTTGGGAATCTTTTTAATATATTTCAATTCCTACAACCAATGAGCTAAGAAATTAGCACTAGCCCACCAGGGCACCCAAGTTGCGGACATAGGCAACTTTGCAATTAGCAAGGTCATGTGGAAAGGATCCACATGTTTTAGTGACGTTAAGTGACTTAATGAGGCAATCTAGACTGTAACTGAGATACAGAGGGATATTTTATCTAGAGAAAAACACAAGACCAAGTTTATTTCATACAATGTTATTCACACGTTTCATTTCTAATTTATACATAATATACAAAGAAGTGAAGATAACATTTCATATGAACCAATAAGAGCCAGGACTTAGACAAACTGGTCCAGAAACAATCTATATCAAAAGGAGACACTCAAGAGTAAGCCTAAGCGGTTTCTGCCCAATCAGATTTATTCTGAAAAGTCAATTTTTCTAAAGTTCCATGCCAACATACTAGAAGGTGGAATCAGGGTGGGCACCAAAACTGGCAGATCATAAAGTTTCTACACAAACAGGTATTTTTTCTAGAATATGCCTGAAAGTATCATGAGAACTGGGTTGTCAGCACTGGGAAGTATGAATCAGGACTGCTAGATGAGGATTCAGTTCCAAGTCACTTTCTCTAGGACTTGCCACTTTCTGAACTGAGTGACAGCTGCCTGAGCATACAAAAGCAAGGGTGAACGGGAACCAGGAGGGGCTGCTAATCTCGAATACTGGCAGCTTTGACCCTAAAACCACTGGCTGATGCAGGCAAGTTATGTTCAACCCAGAGCTAAGACACTCAGGCTGGCAAAACAAAGAGGAAAAGGAGGGAGAGTGCCACTCTACCATGGGAGACAGGGACATGCTGATGAACCAGTGGGACTGAGAATGGTGACAAGGAATGTTGGGTTAGAAAGAGAATAACTCAACATCAACATGAAAGACTCCTGGCACCCCAAACTTCATGCCAAATTTTAAGGTTCATGACATGAGTAACAAAAGAATAGAACTTTATACTCAATATTGTGCTCTGATTGATTTTGTTCTGCAGACCTCTAGAAAAAAAAATCCTTTCTACAATATATTTGACAGAAATAGCATGTTCATTTCAGTTTTCAGCACTGAACATAAGAGGGTCAACATAAATGTTTATACAAAATACTGACTTCAACAAAATACAAAGCACTTTCTTTATCTTTCAGAAACTGAATATACAAAGCAATTTTTTTTCCAAAATATTTTCATAGGCAAAGGATTAAAAACGATTTTAATTATACACATATGGTCACAATTTTGCCTTAAAAAGATTGTTGGGAAATGTACATAAGGCCGCTTGTAAATGTACATCATGTTACTGTTATAATGTCTTATGTCCAGAGGAAAAAAATGTTATCATACAGATTTGCTCTTACTTGGGAGTAGGCTATTCAAAAATACAGTACTCTTCTGTACAAAGAAAAAAGTCACATCACATTTAAAGATGGAAAAAAAGCATTGGCCTCTGTGGTAATCAAATCTCAGTCCAATACTTTCTATTTACTATGCACAATACCCTGACTTCAGTTCAAAGTGATCCAGATCCTAGCATGTCCATTATCAACAGAGTCAACAACTATGTTATAAAACAGAATGTTTTCCACAATAATAAAAAGAAAGTTGGTTCATACTTCTGAAACCATATAAAGATAAAAAATTTTTTAAAAATCACTCTCAATTTGGAGAAATAAATTTCCATTATACAACACTGTATTGCCAGGTTAAAGGGCAGGGATGTAAATGTACACTAAAATGCAAATGTTTCCCAAAGAGATAAAACATTCCATTTACAGCATGAAGGTTTACAAATGTACACCTGTACAACCAAGGAAAGTTACTACGAAATTAGCAAGGCTTTCATAACAAACACTGAAACAAGATCTGCTTTCAAATTGTAAACTTACATCTACCCCTACACACACACACAATGTGTTTATTTATAGGAAGAAAAAAAAGCTCTCTGAATATGCAATCATGCTAAATGCTGAGCTATCAGTTCACTTCTCAGTGGCCTCTCTCACCTCTATCAGGTTCCTATTTATGTATCTACTATGAAAACGCAGAATAAACCAACACTTCCTCAACAGTCTTTAATTCTATAATTAGAACAAAATACGAACCTCCATCCATTCTCGTTGCAAACCAAACTGAAAAGTTAGTGTGAAATTTAACTTTTCATTCAGTGCAAACTCAACTGAATGGAAGTGCCACCATGATTTTTTTCTAACTCATTACAATAAGTATATACAATTCTTCTGTACATTTTCAGGGACATTATAGGGCAGTAATTTATTAAAACCACATCCACTGTAAATAATGTTATCTCAAATCATTTTATTCTTGTCTGTTTTTCTGAGTTTTTCTTTGCATGATAGTTTGTGAATTACCAAAATACAACTTAACTTTCTTTTTAAAATATTAATAATATTTATGCAGTTGATTGTTAATCTGTTATAAAAGGTTTCACATAAAGGAAAAAAATAAGAACTATAATTCTATGTACATCTATATAAACCTGTTGTGCTATGGGGTTGTAGACCTACCAGACCGCAAGCCAGTTTATTAAAATACTGTACTTTCCTTTTAAAAACTATTTTTTGTGACTTTACAAGGTATAAATTTACAAAATCTATGTGATAACTTTTTTCCTTTTTTGCTTCTTTTTTTTTGGGGGGGGAAGGGGGATACAGTTACATCATATACAGGCATTCTGTGCTTCACCAGAAATCCAATCTGATAGGTCTCCACTCAGGGTTGAAGATAGTTTGTAATTCACCACCCCACCCCCTAAATATACACAAGAACCTTAAAAATTTACAAATGGATGAAGAAAGTCAATAAATAGTTTTGCTGAAAAAAAAATCAAAGATTCATAGTTGAATTGTGTTTTGATAATTCACAAAGAAAACCCATTCTTTAAACATGATTGAATCGTCTCCTTTCTCTTAAAGCATTCCATTTGGTGGTCCTCCGATAGGCCCTAGATCTGGACTGTTTTTCAAATAGTATTTTTCCAACTTGGCCAGTATATGCTTCCCATATGTGTATTTGCGAAGAGTAGTAATATGAGGTCGAATCTGAAAAACAAACAATCTTGTGAAAAAAAAAAAAACCTTAAGAGTGGTGTTTGTTAACTGCCATGCACCAGCAATGGCTGATTGCTGCATGCATTGTTGCATGGCATGAGGGTATCTTGGGAATATTTTTTCTTGATAAAGGAAAAAGGTTCAAAAGGGGACAGATGTCCCATGTTTTCTAAAGCAATCAAGCCAGAAAG
>LOEQ01001181.1:377976-389379 GCA_001685075.1 Bramus lutescens
AGTTCAATTCCCAGCAACCACATGGTGGCTCACAACCATCCGTAATGAGGTCTGTTCTGGCCAGCAGGCATTCACACAGACAACACATTGTATACATAATAAATAAATAATTAAAATAAATAATTAAAAAAAGATTCCTGGTGAGATTTCATGTTTAGCTGCCTAAAAATTTTTTAAGGATTTACTTATTTTCATGAGTGTTTTTCCTCCATGTATGTAGGTTGTCGGGGTCCAACCCCAACATAAATTATTTCTCTGGACCAACCTGGAGGCACGGGAATAATTGAGACATAGTTTACATAGCAATATCGGAAGGGAGTCTCGGGGTTCATTTAAATCCTGAAAATTACCTGTGTTTATTTTTAAAACAGCTTTCATCCTCAAAAGTAAACTGAGGGGGAAGTTTATTAGCAGTCTGTTTTGGGTAGCAGGACTAAAGTCATATCTGTCACTAGCTTGGATTAACACCTCTTCCCAGGTGAGCTCCATTATTACAAAGGGAGCAGAACAACATTAGCATATCCTCACCCAGGAGACAGCCAGTCTGTAAGTGCTTTGTGACCACCTCAGGTGCGACTGTGGTTTAAGAGTCTGGCTGCCATACAATACAAAAATATGTAGCCTGTATAATATTGCCCCACAGTTGGTGCACCATATAGATTCCTGGGTGCCCTCAGAGCTCAGAAGACGGCATCTATCCCCTAGAACCAGAGGGACACACGATAGAGAAGTCTTTTTCCAAGCACACTTGGTTACATGCACCTAACCACTGAGTAATCTCTACAGAAACTTGGAAGCCTTTTTTCAAAAATTGATATTTATTGAGCTCTACATTTTTCTCTGCTCCCCTCCCTGCCTCTCNGGTTTGTAGGCTGGCTTTCTTTATGTTTAAAAACCACCTATGAGTGAGTACATGCGATAACTGTCTGTGTCTGGGTTACCTCACTCAAAATAATGTTTTCTAGTTCCATCCATTGTCCTTCAAAACTCAAGCTGTTATTTTTTTCTGCTGTGTAGTACTCCATTGTGTAAATGTGCCACATTTTTCTTTTGGCAGCCTTTCTTAATTATATAGGTTATGAATCATATAGGAGTTGGGTTATTTCTATGAAGCCACGATTACTAGCAGTATCAAAGCTTATTCCATAAGTTATGAATATAAATTGTATCTTGATACACAAGCACATTTATTATTAAGTGATAAAGGATTCAAATGGAAAGGTATTGCAAAACATGTACCAAACCTAGAAAAATCTTTTAAAAAAACAAAGCACATATACAAAAAGTAAAAATCCCATTAACTGTCAAAAAAAACCCTTTAGTTCTTTTTTTTTTTTAGTGCAACAGTTATATACATACCCAATTTAAAAAAAATGGCAACCTGAAAGCTACAACTTGTTGGGAGTCAATCTGATACCACAAACTGCTACCCAGGCTGTCCTTGAACTTACAAATCTTCCTGCCCCAGTCTTCCAAATGCTGGAATCACAGGAGTGTAACAAGCCAGCTTAACTGAATCTGCTAACTCTTTTTGTAAACTAATTTATTTAACTTGTGTGTTTTTTGCATGAAGATGTCAGATGCCCTGAAAATGGAGTTACAGACAGTTGCAAGCTGCCATGTGGGTGCTGGAAATTGAACCTGGGTCCTCTGGAAGAGCAGTCAGTGCTCTTAACTGCTAGCCATCTCCCCAGCCCTCCAGTCTGCCAACTCTTAAAAGTTATGGAAAAGTCAGGACTTTAACTTGTAATGCATTGGGAAAAATAAACCTAAAACAATTCTAAATACAACCCTGCCAACAACAAACTTATGAACTACAAAGGAAAATTACTGTTACTACTGGAGAGAATGACTACCTTGCTACAGAACTACATTATTTAATAAAATAAGGCAACAACACCACAAATGTACAAACCTGAAGATAAGAGAATAGACTGTTTTTTCTTAGCCAGAGCACTCTTGAAATATACTATAATTTACAGTCAACTAGCAAGTGAAAAATCTAAAGACAATATACAAACAAATTCACTTTTCTCATCAAGTTACAATAAATTAAGTCAACGTTTGCTACTTATAATTATTAGTTTTTATCATATAAGATTCTAAAATTGTAAAATAAAATCTTTCTAATTTATCCACACAGATATTACAAAGAAATAAAAGAATCATTTAAGAACTACCTGAATAAACCATAGAGGCACAACCAGAATTTTTGCTGTCTCTTGACTGAAAATTAACCACTTCATTTAAAAATGGTGTGTATATATCTAATTGTGAGTGAAACAAAACTCAAAAGTTCAGTGCCCCTTACTCAGACAATTACTCTAGTCCAACTTACTGATAAGACCATCTTTTTCATACATTAGAGTAGTAACTATGGTCATAAGTTATGTAATTAAACGAGCACATCTTTCTCTGGGCACTCTATTTGTCTGTCCATACCAATGTCAAAATCCTAGTAACTACAATTGTGTGAAGTTTTGGTATCTGGCAGTATGAAGTTCTTTTAAGTATACATGACTACCTTGCATATCCTTGATTATGCTTTTCCAATGATTTTCAAAATCAATTTCTTTTCAAAAACTTGAAAAGATTGGTACCACTAAATGCATCCATTAAGTTGGTTTACAATGCTTAAGTCTTTTGAGCTACACAGTGTAAAAATGAAATGGTAAGACAATGGGAAAATAAAACAATAGTAAATAAATGATCAATTAAGGTCAGCAAAGCTGACAAATCAAGTAAACAAAGATTTTAAAGCAAAAGTTCTCATCTATAGAATACTTCAGGGGTGGGTATAAATTTTAAAACATATAAAAAATTAAGACTTAATTTTCTATCTCTCATCCCATAAACCCTTTCCTCCATTTAAAAATGTAATGGCATATATAGTTCAATGGAACAGAGAGCAAAAGGAAAAACTACATGAAGACAATGGTCGACAAAGTTAAAGGCTTACATGAACACACAAGGGATCCTTGAGTTAAAAAAAAATCAAAGTGTGCCATTCGAGAAAAAAATGTAACCATGAATTACTTCGGTCTGCATACTATTTCTTTTAATATAGTAACTACCAGAAAGTTCAGCAAGGATTGTGTGTTATGGAAGTGCAGCCTCTGCAGCTGGGCATTTATTACCAATCACGGCTGCAAGCCTATTTTTCAAACTTTTTGCCTCCTGAGGTCTAGTACAACTGAGCATTAACTTAAATGCTTTGGACTACAAGTGTTTGAGTTTTTTTCACATTATAGAATATTTTTGTAGAATTCAATGCCAAGTATGGTAAGGTTGAAAATTTGAATGCAAAACAAGAGATTTGAGTGCTCAAAGATTCAAGTTTTGGATAAGATGTCCAAAATGTATGATCAACCAAATATCCTGTATTAAATCTAGAGTCATCTTAATTGAGAAAATACTCAACAAACATTACAACCACAAAGTCACAGATATGCTTAAAGGGTTCATGGTTAATTTTCACTGTCAATTTGACTATTTTTAGAAGGAACAAGGAGACAGACCTCAGGCTCATCCGCGAAGAGTTATTTCCAGGGTGGCTTATCTGAGAAAAACTATTCCTTAATGTGGACCATACCATCCCATATCTTCGGTTCACAGAATGAATGAGGGGATACAAAATGAGCATGACCAGTCATGTCTCTCGAAATCCTGACTCCAGATATAATGTAACCAACTACAACTGCCGGGCTCTAACGGATTATACCCTCACACCATGAATCAAAATAAACTCTTTAGCCTTACCCCTTCTAGTTGGTTATCTGATTACAGCTGTGAGAAAAATAACTAATACTAAAGGTAATGAACAAAATCATAAGAGCAAAAATTAACTTGTGTATAACCTAAGACCTAGATGTGATACTCTACAGCCTGCTCATGAGCTACCCAACTTAGATTAGGAAATATTATTTCGAGTAGGTACATACTTGCACCTTAAAGGTGTTTAGACAACATCTATCATATAAATCTCAAAAATAAATTGAGAAAGGAATCTAAAAGTCTGATAATGTTATATAATAAGCCTTCCTAAGTAAACAAAATCCTCAGGATGATGTAAACTTTAGTTCCTGAAAGGCTAGTTAAAATACAGTTCTCAAACACTTTTTAAAATCATTCCATTCCTCATGTAACAGCACAATATAAAAGGAATAATATCAAAGGTCAGGACTGTAGGCTAGCCTCAATTATTTCAGCTATTAGTATGAATCTTTTTGGCTCATTTGTTTTTTAATTTCTTCATTTTAAATGGACAGCATTGAGGCAGTCTCTGTTGACATTAAGGATGAAATGATGGTGTCTTAAGAAAAAAAATGACTGATGCTATTCAATTAACACTTTGAAATATTTTATACTGGTTTTTGCTTTTATAACTATCACATGTAGACACAAAAATGAAACATAGCCTAACAACCAACTTGCTACTTATTCAACTTATAATTTCCTCTAAAAGGAGCAGCTGAATAAATCAAATTTAGCAAATAACTACTAAACAGGAAAAACAAGGATCTTAACAGTAAATAATCCACCTTTAATATAAAATATTACAACTAGAAGAAAAGGTGAGTTCTAAAAATTTCTAATCCAGATTGAGTATACTCCTATTTACTTAACATTGATGAAATCTTCAGAATCCATAGCCACCTTTCAATCAACTGATTCCACTGAGTTCAAAGCTCATACTATATTTTATTATTTCTTTTCTTGAGGGTGGAAGCACATTTTTTGAGAAGCCATTTATCTAAGGAAAGACACACAATGGTGCTTTATTCCTAAATTAGAAGTCCCAAATTAATCTAAATACTAAGAGCATAAGCATTAAGACTAATCAGAAACCATTAACACTTTAGTTTACTAAAAGGGGAGGTACAAGAAGGGATTACTTGTCTAGCTCTAGAAGAGTAAAATAATATTGTAAATATCCAATGTTCCTGATGAAGTGTGAAGTACAGATGGTCCTGACTGTCACATTCCAACAACTGCAATATAAGCTGAAAAATCTACAATGCACAACATGCACCTAACTGAGCAAGTACCATAGCCTAGCTTAGGGTTAGGTTAGACCTTAGATGTGTCTACAACACTCACATTACCATGCAGTTGGGCAAAATCAACAAGCACCAAGTCTGTTTAATATGATTAACATGATTGTATGGTAAGCTCTTGTATCATAATGCAAGATCCAGAACTAATCCTCAACTAAAATGGTCATTTCCACAAGGGTGTGATTAAACAGTTGTAGGTAACACAACTGTTATCTCCTCAATATAACATCAGGAAAAAAAAATCTCGCTTACTATTCAGTGCTTACCCTGAAGCAGAAGTTTAAATAAACTTCAACAGGTATGTGGTTTATACCTATAATTCTAGTACTTTCATGGTAGAAAGATTACAAATTCAAGAGCAGTCTAGCCTTGTATAGTGAGTTGGGGGTTAACCTGGGCTATACAAGATTCCCTTTTCCTCCCCTAAAAAGTAGTGACACAGAATTGATCTGAGGGGGCCAAACATAGTATAACTTTTGGTGGAAAACTAGACATCAGCTAATTATTCTGAGAGTTAGAAACTAACAAAAGAATGAAGCATTATCCTAACTGCTATAGAGATAGCCTTTTAGGGTAACTCCAGAAGTTAACGGCAAATTCATCATAGTGAAATTTATAGTTACACTATTTTGTAGCCATATATATATATATTTCGGTTTTGTTCTGAAAACAGGGTTTCTCTGTATTACAAGCCTGGCTGTCCTGGAACTCACTTTGGCTTCAAACTCACCAAGATTTGCCAGCCTCTGCCTCCCAAATGCTTTGATTAAAGGCCAGCATTTTTTTTTTGTCTGAAGAAATGTTTTAGGCGATGATCATATGGATGCTAAAAACATTTACGTCAATAGGTTAGCAATCTCACAAAAGAGACAACCAGATGTATCTTGATATAATGCAACAGAACAAAAAGTAACCAGAGTTGCATCTTGCCAAACAATCCCATCAACCCACCTAGATAGAACTTTTACAGGAAACATCAAAAAGAAGGCCCATGCTTACCACCACCGTAGGGAAGCAATCAGCAAACTCAAGAATGTGAGAAATTCAACAGGACAATTTCTTCAACAAATGAATGGAAATAAGGAAAAAGTGGGGAAAACAACTATAAATGAAAAGACAAACTAAATAAAGGCACTGTATTTGGACCATGATTCAAATGAAATTAACTACAGAGATATTTAAGACAACCAAGAAAATCAGTCAATAAGAAATTAAGTTATGATAACAATGTTGTGGTTATAGTAGTTTTGAAAAATTAACTTGATTTTATATTATACACTAGAAGGTTAAGGCTATTTTTCAATCTTCTAAGTTCAACATATTAAGAAAATACAGGTTCTAAATCTAAGATTTTTATTTTAAAAATACTCAAAACTTACGAAAAAAAATAGGTCTCCAATAAAAATGACTCCATCCAGTCGGTGGTGGTGCATGCCTTTAATCCCAACACTTGAGAGGCAGAGGCAGGTGGAACTCTGTAAGTTCAAGGCCAGCCTGGTCTACAAGAGCTAGTTCCAGGATAGGTTCCAAAGCTACAGAGAAACCCTGTCTAGAAAAACCAAAATAAATAACTCTAGCAAATTCTCATGATATGATTATATATTTACTCTTTAAAAAAAACTTTTGTTTTTAAGAAACAAAGATTGTTGCTTTTTGGCACTTTCTGTGGAATTTAAACAGCTAGCATAACCAAAAGGAGAGCTGAGTTTTAAAGTTAATGTCTCATCAAGAACTTTGGAAATGTTAAACCCAAGAACCATTGATAACTTTAACAGTTGTATGTTTATTACTTCAACTCTTATCCAAGAATAATCTAGAATTAATTTCAACCAATATTAGTAAGGCAGAAGGATCTGCTCTTTCTTTTTGAAATAGGGTCTCCCTAAGTACCCTGGCTAACCTTAAAATTTACTAGCATCACTGCCTTGGCCTCCTACATAGTTGGGACTATACAGCATGTCCTCAGAATTCTGTGTGCCAAGAAAAATGTTATAAAATCAAATAAACGGTCTACATCTAATAAGTACTGTATGTATGAGCAATCTTGATACTGACTCACAAAGAAAACTAATTCAATGATATAGAATTCAAAATCACTATCTACAGAACTGAGGCAGCAAGGGCTTAGAAAGATAATCATTAATTTGAAGTCAGCTTGGTTTATTCGGCAAATTCTAGGTCAGTCAGGTCTTAATAGCAATACCCTGTTTCAAAATAATAAATACTTTTTATGTCTTGAAGAACAGAAGCTTTTTTGCATCATGATCCAATCGTAAGAAAGTATAGAGTAGATTACTTTCATGAAAACGGTATAAAGAGCAAATTCACTAATCTGAATTATTTTCAATTTGGCAGAGGATAATCTTGCTAAAAACTCATTGTCAGTAACATGACTAAAACTAGGGGAAATTGGGAGCTTGCAGAAAAAAGCAAGACTGGTAATTACTAACTGCCATTAGAAGTGAGCTTGAATATCTGATTTCCAGCTGAAGTTTAGAGGACAATAACACTAGGTTAGGACACAGAAGGCTTGCTGAGATGTTGAGTATTTCCCACAACTGAGTGGAATTTTTCTCTAAGTAATTCGGTCAGATTCATTACTATCTATAAAGGAGAAACAAACATCCAGATTGTAGTATAATTACAGACACCTAAAAAAAGTCACTTCTATTTATTTTCACAGCAAATTTTATAGAATGAATCCACTTATACACGCTCTAAGTGAACGAACACAAGCAGTAACAATTAAACAGAACCCAGAACCTGATCTGCAACTTACCTATGAAAAGATGACAGGACACAACAAATATAATTTTAACAAACACAAAACTATTGCCATATATCTGTTCTTATGTTTTTGTTTTTGTTTTTTTTCTTTTTGGTTTTGGTTTTTCAAGACAGGATTTCTCTATGTAACTCTGGCTGCCCTGGAACTCACTCTGTAGACCAGGCTGGCCTGAACTCAGAGATCTGCCTGCCTCTGTCTGGGATTAAAGGTGAGCACCAAAACACCCAGCATTTTTATGGTTCTTATGCTCCAAAAGTCTGTATGTTTCAAATGCCTGTCTTAGAGTGGAGGAAAGTCTGGTAACAATAGAATAACCCCCCCACAACTTTTGTGACTGTTACAAGTGATAACTGAGGCTGAGGCTAAACTCCAGGCAAGGTTGCTACCATAGTGCAAGGCAGCCCTCAGGACTCCGTCTGAAAAAACTAATTGGCACATATTCAACATATTCAGAAGAGCAAATCTTCCAAAGAACAAAATTTTAAAATATGGGATGTAGGACAAAAATCTTTTAACAAAGAAACCTAGCTCACCATGTAATAATATAAATTAAAATGACCAATACCAACAAATACCTTTGTTATATGGACATTAACTCTATCAAATGAGCTTGAGGGAAAAAGTTATATATCCATATATTGGGGAAGAGTAAGAGTATTACTAAATTATAGTCTATTTATAATAATGTTACTTTTAAAAAAACAAGCTATTTTAAATCTTTCCTTCCAAGTACATAAAGCCAACAGAACCCTTTGAAAAATCAAAGCCTAATTTCAATAGCGATTGTTTTTTTGGATGAGATAGGGTTTCATATACAGCCCATAATGTCTATAATATTTTAAAACCCTTCAAAATATACTGCTATCTATATGGGCAAATGCTTCCTAGAGAAGAAAAAAGGGTAACCATCAATTTAATGATCTGGAGGTGTGGAAATTTTAACTAGAAATAGAAATTAAAGTCTTAAATGTTTCGCCTTTAGAAATACAACACGTTCGAAACATTTTTCCCCCTTAACATATTCAAAATAAAGAGAAGTCCATCAACTTCTCTAATGTACAAACATTAACTGATATTCTTTGATAAAACCTTTTGGTAAAATGGCCAACACTGTACTAAACTAAATTACCTAAATTACTTACATCCCATTATTGTGTAATTAATGTTTTCTTATAGTGTGCCAAAACTTAATAGTAAAAATTTCTTTCACTATCATGTATAAATAGTTGACTTTTCAGATGCTCTAAAACACACAAATCAAAAGCACAGACATGAAAAAAAACACACCATTGTATGTCATAAAAAGAACATAAGATACAAAAGAGGGTCTTTACCTTACTGTACATTAGACCCTCACTTTGAATTTCAGGAAAGTAGAACTTTTTCAAAAGGCTAGTATCTAAAAGCAAAAGCAATTTGGCATGTTTTATCCAACATTCAATATTTTACATATATTATAAACACACACACAAACACACATACATGTATACATACAAATAAAAAGGGTTTTGGGTTTTTTTTTACCTAAATGCAAACTGGATGAGGATCCATGTGATGAAAGTGATGGCGGTGGCGTAAGTGAATGTCCTGGAGTTTGGCTTGGCAGAGGCATGCCTATTGGACTTGGAGAGGAGGAAAATCCCAGACTATTGTAAAATGGTTGCCCTATGGGTGCTAGGCTGCTACTAGATCTTTTGTACAAGTCAGAGCTAGTAGATAGAGACTCTCTCCTTGTGGCACTACTACTTGCAGAACTGCCAACTGAAGAAGAAATAAAAAAAACCCTAATTACATACAGTGTTAACTGAATAAAACCTATCCCCAACTCTTGCTGGGCAATAATAGAAGTGATCACAATAATTATTTTTAGAAACCTTATGGAGAATATAATTACTGTGATAACTATATATACCAACGTAGTAATCATAAAAGGGTATAAATGCACCCCAATAAATCAATAAACAAATCCTTAACAGAGCAGTCATATGTTTCATTATTTCACACATATTTACCACTAAACATGATTACTGTGCTTTAATACCCTGGTATGATTTATAAACTGTGAATTGCAAAGCTGTCTGTTTTAGGACACAAAGATAAAATTCAAATAAAGTTTAATTTGGTATTGTTATCCTAATCTAGAATTTGTTTTTTTCTTTTAAGATTTCAACTCAATGTCAAAAAAGATTATATTAATAAATGTTGTATTCATAAATTTCCCTCACCAGTCATGTCTGCTTTGAAATTTAACTATGTTCAAAATGAAGCCCTTTAAGTCCATATTGGCCCGAATATTACTGGTTGGTTGTGAAATAAAAGTAGACGCTAACTTCTCAGTATTGTTCATATAATTTGTTAAGCAAAAACTTCCTGAACACCAAACTTTCTCTTGGAAAATTAATGTCTTCCTTTATACCAAACCAAAGACATGTGTTTACTTCTTACCCCCAAGGACCCATCATTCCTTAAGATTCTAGCACTGGCCCCCTGAGCTCCTTATTCGAGTTAAAAGTTCCCAATCCCCAAGCTAGCTAGGAGAGCATGCGCAGAAGAATTATCCAAGATCTGTCTGTAAAGCAGCATGCATGTGGATAGTCAAATCCTTTACTGAGAATGTTAAAGAGATGTTCCCAATTCCTATCTTGACTCATTCAGAACAGATGGTTTCAAATAAATTTCTTACTTTGAAATATCAATCTCTTTTAACCAAATACCTTTAATATAGTAAATAATTTCAAGTAATATTTCTTAATGTGACAAATAAGGTTTAAGGACAAGCTCTATATTCGGACCAATATGGCAATTCTTTC
This sequence comes from Bramus lutescens, assembly GCA_001685075.1. Classification (NCBI taxonomy): domain Eukaryota; kingdom Metazoa; phylum Chordata; class Mammalia; order Rodentia; family Cricetidae; genus Bramus; species Bramus lutescens. Next base: position 388,632 of record LOEQ01001181.1, read on the forward strand.
CAAGGAATTGTAAAGTCTATTTAATCTTGGTTTTGTATCCCAAGGAATAAATAAGTCATATATGCATAAGTAGGTCATACATAGTATGGATTAAGGAAAACAATTAGAAAACATAAATAAATCAAGTTGAGCTTGTAACACAGACAGGAACCATGATTACCCTGGTTTTTGTCAAAATCAAATACCTAAACAGAAAAAAGGGGAGCAGGGACTTATGACACTGCACCACACAAAAGATTAGAATGCAATATCTGACTTTTATAATAGCCAATGCAGTTTCTAAAATCCTGGCCACGTGTTATGGAAAAGTTCACATTTTAAGACGTTACATATGAGAACTAGAATCTGCAAGAAAGTTATATAAGCTTTAATAGTAAAATGAAATTAAGCCTTAAAGTAGTAAATCTTTTTGAGCTGGTGTAGGAAAAATTCTCAATTTATGCTATTATCAAACATGCTAATTTAAAAGGACACTGTCAAATGATTGCTTGAAACATTCATTACAACTGTATTTATCTAAGATAACTATTTTAGTAATCAATTTATCTGATAAGCTGACACCAGCTCTCTACTAATAGCAGCTGCATTATCATTCTTTTGCCAAATGAGCAAAAGAAACTGGTTATGTCACATGCAATAACCCTCCAAAAAGAAAAAAATTTTTTTTTTAACTTTTGGGTGGGGGGAGGTTTCGAGATAGGGTTTCTTTGTAGCTTTGGAGCCTGTCCTGGAACTAGCTCTTGTAGAC
>LOEQ01001181.1:389422-409079 GCA_001685075.1 Bramus lutescens
TCACAGAGATCCGCCTGCCTCTGCCTCCCAAGTGCTGGGATTAAAGGCGTGCGCAACCACTGCCCTGGCCTATTTTTTAAAATATTTTTAAAAAGACAAAATTTTTTTAAAAAGTCAGAAATTACCTCAATAAAGCTCTTTAAATCTTGCTCTATATCTAAATTACCTACAACATTGACAAATGAAACATACCTAAAATATTAAGAAGCTTGACAAATGTTGAAATCATACTCACTCATCAACTATGCATGAGACATTTCATCAAACTTTCAATTAAAATATCACTGTAGAAATAACAGGTAATGGCAAGGATGATTTAATTGCTACATTACATTGGCTACCACTCCCTGGCCAACTGTATTATAAATTGGGGTGTTTAACACTACTCAACAATAAAACTGTAATATTTGTAAGAAAAATCTATGTAAAAACAGACAACTATGTATTTTAGCTTCCACTAAGTGTGCCATTGTGTGACATGGAGGTAACAGACCTGTTTTAATAATGTGTATATAGCACTTGAGTGGATTCTCACAAAATGTCCAAAAGAATGGCGAAGATGAATTTGATTACTTAGAGGCAGTTACAAGTGTTAAGTGTAAGGCCCCTATTTTTAATTTAAAATTTCTATTTCATTTTTACATGGTACTAGGAATTGAACCCAGGGCCTAATGCACGCTAGAAAACTGCTCTAATGCTGAGCTATGTGCTAGTCTTATTGTTCCTAAATGCAAGTTTAAATGACTTATTTCCCAGACCAGGCATCAGAATAAAGTGAGAGGCATGAAGGTTAGTTCTGAGACCAGTGCCTTAAAATAAGGGGAAATTCCTCAACTAAGACAAATGGGAATCTGAAAGAACCAAGTTGAGTGACCTAAAAATCTGCACCAGAGCATCAGTAATATATTAGAGAAAGGAATATGGAGTTTATCAAAGCTGTTCCACACTCCCACCTCCAAGGATAATAAGGGGACAACATCTATAGTTTAGAAACTATATGTTGTAACCAGGATATTTCTATTTTAAGATATATGTTCTTTCAGCTTTCCTCAGAATATTTAGGATTCTTTGGGGATAATGTCTCAACTGAATTAGAATCAAAGAATGAATCTCATGAGTGCATCACCTGAACATTAAAATAATCAACTGCAAAGAAATGAAATAAGTAGAAAATTTTAAAAATTGGGTGGTAGAGTTGGCTCAATGTCTAAGAGCACTGGCTGCTCATTCAGAGGAAACCCAGCATCCATTTGGTGGCTCACAACCAACTCTAACTCCAATTCTAGAGGATCCGACACCCTCTTCTGGCCTCTGAGGACACTGCTGCACGCATGTGGTGCAAAGACATACATGCAGGCACAACACCCATACACATAAAATAAAATGGAAAAATAAGTGAACACAATCCCCAAATTAACCAGATTTGCCCTAAGTTGTGCTCATTATTCAGGAAATTTTGTTAGGCAAGTATGACATTCCTTTATTATGTTTCACTGGAACAGAAGGTGCCTTTTATTCCCTACAATTTTATAACTGTTCTAGTCATTTCTGCTACAAAGATGAATATTAAAAGTTTAGAAGGCACACCAGTAAAATGGCAAGCAGGTCTCATGAAGCTAGGTTGGTCTCAAGTTCACTATATAACAAAAGATAACCATGAACTTCTGATTCTAAAGCATTGGAATTATGAACCTACACCACCACACCCAGTTTATGCTGTGCATGCTAGACAAGCACTCTACCAACTGAGCTATACCCAAAGACCGAGTTTTGTCATTTTCCACATCAGAAAAGAATATGAAGTGGTAAGAAAATAGATGGAAAACAAGTATTAAGGATTCTAGAGCATTAAATATAAATGTTGAAGATTTTGGATTATAGAAAAATCCCTTGAAGTCCAAATTCATATTTGTGTCCTCTTGAAGGCCAATTATATCAACAGAATTAGGGTAAGCTATCCTTACCTAATGTGAATGTTTTAAAACTGTGATTTCTTAAAATAAGTAAGAGGCAATCTATTATACTAATTTTAATGAAAAAGGCTAAATTATTTAAGTATATTAGTAGTTTCTTAAAGGACTGTTTAGTGTTTCAATATTTATTTACATGTTATGTCAACTAGAGAAAATCATTATTAGCTACCCAAACCTAGTAAGAATGCAATAATGTACGAAAGAACGCAATAATGACTATTTTTGTAGTTATCCGTATTTTAAGCGGCAAGGTATTTACCTCTCCAACATTATGGAGAATAATGAAGTGCTAGTGATTTACAAAATTTAGAGTACTAAATTCTTAAAAAGCTGGAGGTATGGGAAGATGGACTGCTGAAATGAGCTCAACATTTACAAATCCTGAAAGATTGACAGGAATTCTGTTAAACTAAAAGGCCCACACTTTATTCCTATCCCTCCTACACTATGTTGTTACTGCTTATCTTTATTTATATTAAAAACCCAAATACCTCAAGCACTCTTAGCAAAGTATACTCATTTTTAAAACAAACTTACCTGATGAGCCAAATCCACTGAGGGCTGACCCTATAGCAGCTCCCAAAGAGCTACCACTTCCAAAGCCAAGAGATGCACTTCCAGGTTGGCCAGGTCCGTGAGAAAACAAAGAGCTGCTCTGGGAGTTGTTAGTCAAAGAGCTGCTCCCATAAAATGAATTAGACTGCAGGTTAGAGCTTGGCTGCTGCTGCTGAGGCTGCTGTGGTGGCTGAGTGCCAATTGGCCGAAACAGACCATTTGTGCTGCCCGTGAGACTATTTGTAGTTCCTCCAGCTGCTGCTGCTGCTGCTGCAAAACAAATTTCAGATACTTCTTGAAACTACCCAGAAAAGAATATTTAAAAATACATATTCAACTAAAAAAATTAAACTGCAGAAAAAGTATCATCTCTAAAATGTCAATTATACTTACCAGCTTGTGCTGCTGCTGAACTAATTAAGACAGGTGTTGGAGCCATTAACCGTACTGGAGCTCCAAGGCCAGTTCTTGCTCCAGGGCCAACCACTAAGGCACCAGTCTGATCATAATAGGCAGTTGGAGCTAGTACTTGGTAGCCTAGATAACATCAAAATGAGTATTGATTAATGAAAACACTTTACTACAGAAAACATGAATGGCTACACTTACAGATTATGAAAAATTACTTTCCTTAAAATAGAAGCTATAGGCTACCAACAACTAAATTAGAAAAATATTACCATTTCGTCAGTTAGAAAGAAGACAATGGCTTGAAAGACATGAGGAAGTGAGTCTATAAACAAGTTTACCATGTAAATTTTAGAACAAATGCCTCATTATCAATATTCTCTTAGACTTTCACTTGCAAGCACTGCTTTAAAATCTTGAAATATGGGGCTAGAAAAATGGCTTAGAGACTAAGAACATTCGTTATTGTTGCAAAGGACATGGGTTCAGTTCCTAGCCCCTTCATGGCAGCTTATGAGTGATTTCAAGGGATCCAGTATATCCATGTAAGCAAAACACTCATACACATTAAATAAAAATAAATATGTTTTTTAAAAGTTTTGTGAGTTCAGATGCCAGCCTGGTCTACACAGTAAAGTTCTAGGACAGCCAGAGCTACAGCTACATAGTAAAACCCTGTTTCAACAACCCCCACCCCTGAAAAAAAGTTAAGCAATTTTCTTAAATATAATCTGAACAGATAACTTAAAATATCACTAAGAGTCTCTTTGTGAAGATTCTCACACAGGTATCTGATTCTCTTTCACTCTAGACATTGTGTAAAGAATAGGACAGTTTTACTATAGGCTTGTGTATGAGGCAGATAACGTTTTCACATGATTTAAAAATTCACCTCTAAGCAGTTTCTCTCACGGGAATTCTTCCTCTGAACCAAAAACACACAAAAATTACTCACGTGACAATTTTGTTAATTTTCCCAAGGATAGTACATAATAAATACTGCTCAGGGCACTGGAGAAAAGTTAACCATGACTAAAAGACATTTTGGGGCTATAAGGTTTAATTCTCTCCTAGAACTCAGATTGAGAAAGACTTGTCTTACACAGCTATCTGCGAAAAATGTATCAATAACCTTTTATGCTCTCATGCTTCAAAAACATGGAACACACCAATTACACAAACAGCAATTCTGAACTGTATTTTATCATGACCATGCAGAAACAAAGTCATAGTAAAATTACAATAACAAAGAGGCTTCAAAAATAGGCAAATTCAGTTTGTTAATGAACTATATTGGGATAAACATTTTATCATTATAACCAAAATACAAGATTCAAAGAGTACTCCCACTCAGAAGCATTATGTCTAGTTAGCAAGTAAAGATGATCCCCGTCGAGCCCGATGACCTGAGTTCTATCCTATAACCAACCACAAGCAGTAGACATCTTCCGACCTCGACAAACTTGCTCCCCATGCCTCAATTAAAATGAATGTTAAAAAACAAAAAAAAAGGAAAGAAGAAAAAAAAAACAAAGAAAGAAAGATACCCCATTTGGATACTGGGTTGCAAAAATGCTTTAGAAAAAAATTATAGTTAAATGATGTATATAAATTCCTAAAAGCAATTTACCTAGTCATTTCCTATAAGACCTGTTCATGTGGCTGGAAAGATGGCTCAGTGGTTAAGAGCACTGGTTCAATTTCCAGCAACCACATGGTGGCTCACAACCATCTGTAAGGAGATCTGGCACCCTCTTCTGTTATGTGGGAATACATGGAGGCTGAATGTTGTATACATAAGAAATAAGTAAATAAATCTTTAAAAAAAAAAGACCTGTTCATTTGACACTGTAAATCTCTCTCAAATTCATCCATTCTCACTATTCCTGCCCAAATGGATTGGATAGGTCATGTCCCTTATCTCACCTTTATAATTTTAAGCTCCAGTTATCTTTCAATAACCAATTTGCTATCACCTCTCCTCAATACTTTCCAAAAGGTTTAAAATGAAAGGCAAAGCTCTGAATGTAGTCCACAGGGTAATCCACTTGGTCTTCGACCTATACCTTACATGTTCTGGAAATATGGATGTTCAAATTCCCCAAGGGCCACATGTTGCTCATCACTATAGGGTGTACTGTTTTCTTGTATCATGTTTTTCTTCCTCTCTATCTCATTCCCAATAAACTGTTCACACACTTACGCACCTGACATATTTATTACTACCATTATGTCAGGTAGGAGGAACAATTAAAAGAAATCTTTGTTCCCAAAGAAATTATTTTCTTCCATAAACACAGCAAAATAAACAGTAAGTAAAAGATATGCTGGAGAGATGGCTCAGCAGTTAGGAGTACACACTGGTCTATTATTAGAGGACCAAAGCTCAGATCTCAGAACCCAGGTTGGGTTCCAAGGAGTTACACCCTTCTGGCTTCTATAGGCACCTGCACACACACATGTAATAAATAATGATAGGTAACAAATAAATCTTTTTAAAAGGTAAAAGAATATGCCAATAGTTTTAAGTACTGAAAAGGAAGAAACTAAAAACAGACTATATTAGTAGCACTAGCTACTAACAGCAGGGTCAACAATTTTAAGTTATTGGTACAACAAAATTCTCTGTAACACAATATTATGTAAAAATGCCAAAGAAATCTAGAGGACAAGCCAAAAAGATTTGTATAAGAGGTGTTCTCCTAATAGTGGAACAGAGAGTAAGCCTCTAATAAGGCTGAAACCAGGTAAAAGATAGTTAGCCAAATGGGCAAGAAGACAGTTCCTAAGAGCCCACTGTAAGGACTTAAGACTTTTACTCAGAAAAGGAGGAAACCATTAGAGGATCAATCCTAAGAACAGGGGGCTGGAGAGATGGCTCAGTGGTTAAGAGCACTGACTGCTCTTCCAGAGGTCCTGAGTTCAATTCCCAGCAACCACGTGGTGGCTCACAACCACCTATAATGAGATCTGGAGCCCTCTTCCGGCCTACAGGCAGGATACTGTATAAATAAATAAATAAATAAATCTAAACAACAACAACAAAAAACCCCAGATCATCAGATTCTCTTTCATGCTAGACATGCTATGAAGAATAGGCTCCAAGGACAGAACATCTCTGCAAGGGCAGAAAAGAAAAAAATGAACTACTGGAGCCTAGATGGAAAAGCTAATTCAGGTAATATAATAAGCCTGTATAGGCCAAGTGACAGAAACAAAAAAGAAACTGGATTCTTAAAAGTATCTATTGAGAACACATGTAGATTATAAGGGAAAAAAAGGAGCTGCATTACTTACATCTATAATAGACCTATTTATAACAACACATAGATGGACATAAAAATGCAAATTTACTCAGTCTACAATTCCCAGTTTATTAACATGAAATTCTACAGACTGTTTTCTTTCTCTCTTGAAATGTGGATAGGTACTGGCTTGCATGTATATCTGTGCAACATGTGCCTGCCCGGTGCCAGCAGATGCCAGGAGAGGGTGTTGGATGCCCTAGACCTCAAATTAGATGGTAGTGAGACACCATATGGGTTCTGAGAATCAAATCACTCTAAAGGTGACAACCTGATCTCTTAATCACTAAGCCATCTTCCCAGCTCCTATTTCTGGCTCTTTGTGATAGGGAAAATTTCCCTGATATTGCATAATTACAAGTGATATTGTCAATTTTAGCTGTCAACTTGACAATCTAGAATTGGCTGGAAGAAGACTCTTAGAATGTGAGAAGTTATCTTACTATATTATATATTAGTTCAAGGGGAAAGTCACTGTGGTTGACATCAGAAACAACAAAAAGAGAAGATAGCTGTGTTGAAAATTCTGATATATTCTTGTCATTCCCACAACTAGGTTTCACAAAACAAAAACATTTGATTTCAAAGTATCTGGATCTGGGCTGTAAATAATGTATTACCAAGTAGGCAAAGCTTCAAAGAGTTTGAGTTACTCACTCCTCATTTAACATTTTAAATCTCTTGCACTCTGCCGCCACCTCCAATCAACCAATCAAGCAAAAACAATCTCCCCAAACTACAGTTATATACCAAACTACTTATATACCTGGCATGCCTGCAGCAAGACCCTGACCAAAAGCCAAAGTTGGGTTTGCAGCTGCAGCTGCTGCAAGTGATTCTGCTTGCTGCCCTTGTTGGCCCTGACTGGGAGTAATAGGACGCTGACCTGCTCCAGCACGAAGAACCTAGAAAGGACAAATGACTCTCTTAAAGCAATATAATAATGAATTCATCTCAGATAACTATGTACATATCACAAGTAGATTTTGGATCTTCTTTGAAGAATGAAATGTAGATTTATCATGAAAAGTTATAAATGATTTTTATCATTAAAAGGTATTTAGTCCTTAACTATAATGATCTATAAAGAAACATGGAGGTCTAGGTCTTTGGGTAACAGTCATTTCTAATATTTATGCCCTTCTTTTTTTCTTAAAAAAAAAAGCCCTTCTGATTAAAGAAATAGATAATCTTAAAATTGTTACAATTATTTTCCAAGGCTGAAAAATGAAACATGACATGAAAAGCTAAAAGGAAGAAACTATGTCTTTTGAGATTGTGACACAGCAAGAAATAAAACACACACAAGAAAAACAAGGAAACAACAGAAACAAACAAACAAAAAAAAAAACAAACTAAACCAAAACAAGCAAACCCTAAAAACAAAATTTTGGAATCCAGGGAAATTTAGCTCATTTCAACATGAACTCTTCATACGAAAAATATAAAGCAACACAACCATGATGAAATTAATACATTTTACAAATATCCAAATAATTCAGGGAAGAGTGGAATCAACCTAAGTGTACACACACTCGTCAGCAACATATATCTGGTTAAAGATACAGGCTAAAAGAAATTATTAAATGATATATAGTATACAATGACTGAGCTAAATAGCTTCTATAGAGCATCTATATCATTAAAAATTTTTTTAAAAACTCAAAGCAAAAATCAGCAACCAAGCAAACAACAAAGTATTTATTAAGTTGCTTTTGTAGAAATAAAATGAATACAGAGAAAAAATTTCCATACTTACCAACAATGTATTTACATTTATCATAATTTTTGAAAAGGCCTGAAATAAGATAATCTTCTCTAGGGAAAGAGACAGGAGGATCTCTGTGAGTTTAAGCCCCTACTTACGCTTTATAGCAAAACCCTGTCAAAAAACTCTACCTAATTAATAATTTGTTTTAAGAAATCAAAGGTAACTTAGAGTGAAAATGTTTTACCTTTTCTTGATTAAAAATGTAAAGCACTTAAATATTTTTCACCTTTTACTTAATATCTAAGACAAGAAAGCTCTTTGACATGGACATCAATAATGTAGATTTTTGCTGTTTCTTGAAGTAAGGTCTCACTATTCATGATGGACTGGCCTCAGATACATGACCTTCATTCTTCAGTGATGGGGATTAGAGACACCAGTTCAGATTTATTAGCAGTATCTTTTTCTTTTCCCCTGTTTGGTTTTTGAGACAGTGTTTCTATGTATAATAGCCCTGGCTGTCCCTAGAACTCACTCTGTAGACCACCGTAGCCTTGAACTCACAGAGATCTGTCTGCCTTTGCCTCAGGAATGATAGAATTAAAGGTGTGTGCAACCAGTGCCCGCCAACGACTTTTTAAGAAGTAATGAAATTAAGTTTTAAATGAAGAAAGTAAAATAATGATGATCAGAATATAAAAACAAAAGTCAGTAACTAATTGTGTATCAACTATATACTAAGTACCACACTACCTACTGAGAAAACAGACATATTTTACATACCAGGAACTCATAGAATTTAGAGAATTCTCAGTTTATTTCATGAAGAGAGGCCTACCTGCTGCTGTCCAGGCTGAGCTTGTGATGCTGCTTGCTGATTGGCTGTGTTGTTTGCCGCAGCTGCAGCTTGTTGCTGAAATAAATTGGCTGGATACACCCCCCATGGAACACCGTAATACTGAGGTGGAACCACTGCTGGACCTAAACCCCACACGCCCCACCAAAAGAAAAAAAAAGTCACTAGATTTTATATACGAGATTAGTTACTATTAAATTATAAAGGGATACAAGCCTAAGACTCAGGAGCTGACCATATACCTGTAATTGTTTTTTCTGCTCAACCACACTTGCTACATCACATTCCTTTTTTGATTCTATTAAGATATAGTATCATATAGTATATCACAGTATCTTTTTTTGTTGTTGTTAAACTGAATAGAGTCTCAGTCTATAGCCAACTGGTCTCAAAACTCTTAATGCTCTGCCTTAGCTACCAAAGTACTTACAAGTACTTGTCTCCATATCCAGCTTAGTACTGATTGTCAAAGACTAGAGCATTAATGACAGCAGTGGCCTTACTAAATTGACTTGAAACAAAACTCAAGGCTATCAATGAAATGACAGTACTGTCAATGTGTGGGTCTAGTATAGACACAGATAATATGGTATTACATTAGATAACATAAAACTGTAATGCTTCTTAAAGATAATACATTAATTGAAAAAATATTTTTTGCTGATTAAAAACTTTAAAATTTTTACTTTGTAAAAAATTAGTGAACAAACTTGGTGAGAAACAACATCTGAACTGTAAGCCTTCAGTTTAAAGACATTTTTCATTTTTCCTATTTGAAACAGAATTAGCCACCATCCTCACAAGCAATTGACAATCATAAGAAAACAAATGAGACATTAGTGTTTATGTGATCAGGAAAATGAAAGTAGTAGTTAGGACAAGAACTGGATGATTCAAGCAAAGAAAACAAGAGTAAAGAAAGCAACTAGGCCGGGTAGCAGTGGCACACATCTTTAACCCCACACTTGGGAGGCAGAAGTAGGCAGATCTCTCTGAGTTTAAGGACAGCCTGGTCTACAGAGTGAGTTCTAGTACAGTTAAGACAAAATAGAGAGATCCTGTTTTGAAAAACCAGAAAAAGAAAAAAAAAACAAACTAGGAAAACAAAATGAAATGCTTCTGTTCTACTTAATATCTAATAGATTATATAGAATAAAAGATGAGCCCACCAAAAGGAATGAGTAAATGTCCTGATTTCTGACAGATAATAACAGATGTCCTGATACCATCCCAAATCAAATCAGGCTAATTAACTTGTTTACTTTAAAAATCCAAAGTCACCTTGTTTAGAAAAAAATAAAGCCCAGCACAAATGAACAAATCACTAAAATTAATAGCTCTTCTAAACTTAAAGGCAAAAATATATTTCTAAATAAAGATAGCAACATACACACAACCTATATAGTGAAGTTGTTTGAAGACAACAATGAGACTAGAGAGATGGCTTATTTGTTAAAAGCATTGACTATTTTTTCAGAGGACCCAGGTTCAATTCCCAGCACCTACATGGCAGCTCATAACTGTCTGTAACTCCAGTTCTAGGGTACCTAAAACCTTTACACCATGCACATTAAAAAAATAAAAATAAAATCATAAAGAAGTTAAACAGTGTAAACCAGGCAGTGTTGGTACATGACTTTAATCCCAGCACTAAGGAGGCAGAGGCAGGCGATTCTCTGTGAGTTCAAGGCCAACCTGGTCTACAAGAGCTAGTTCCAGGACAGACTCCAAAGCTACAGCCAAACCCTGTCTCAAATCCCCCCCCACCCAAAAAAAGTTCAACAGTGAAAACAAACTCAAACTACCAAGAGCCTCTATATTCAATATAGACAGAAACAAACAAGTAGGATTCTGAGCAACAGTCCTAATTGAGATGTGCTCTACAAGTATAGTAGGATTTTCAAGATTTAGCATGAAAACAGTGCAAAAATCTATTAATAGTTTTAAAATACTGATTAGATATTAAAACTAAAGTACTTTCATCTGTTCCTTTACTTTTGTATTATGGCTATCTGAAAAACTGATAAGCTGTATTTTCTGTCTTATAATAAATACATTTCTACTGAACACTCATGGAGCTAAAAGACCCAAGATAAATGACCTCTTGAAGTTGCTTTTTTCAGTCCTATAGGTAATGTACACATATGTCTACTAACATTAACATATTAATATTCAGTTAAATGGTACCAGTAAATGCACATTCTTATGGAATCACATGGTACAGATTTCTTTCAGGCTAGTCTAAACCAGACAGGAAATAGGAATTTGAGATTAGTTTTTCTTTCATTTTTTAAAAGCAATGTCTTAAGTTTGAAAATTCACAAAAATATTAACTGGTGACAATCACTTCATTGAAGGTATCTCTGAAAGGCAGAAGTAGCAGTGACACTTTCAGAGTTACTCCACCAGCAGACTCATGACAGTCAATCCAAGAATGACAACAACAGTCTTGCTTTTATAATTAATATAAACAATACTTAAGGACTGACCATATTTCTGTATCTGTAGTCAATTCAACCTAAATCAACTTTCCCCCAGTGACTTTACACAATACCAGAAAATTATTCTGTCAGTAAAACTGCTCCTGACCAAAAGCAGTTAATAAGCTTTGGCTTACAGGGATTACTTTCAGTAAAGTTCCTTCCATACTTTTTGCACCCTAGCTTGCTTGTAATGCTTAAGAAACTTCTAGATACGCATTCTTTTCAAGAGTTTCACCTACCACCAGATTATGTTCTGAAAAATAATGTCACTTTGTTTTGTGAGTACTGGGATCAGTTTTCAAATGAAGATATATGGTCCACATTGTAGGACTAAGTTACAAACCAGAAGTAAAAACTAACTAGACACAGGGATGAAAAAGAGTTATTGCTGCCTTGTTGCTGCTCTGTAATAGCACAGTTGAAAAAATAAACTAACTCCCTTCAAATTTCAGTTAATTACTTACAAACAATATCTCAGAGGAATGCCAAATTGCTCATAGACAAAAATAAAACTTACATCAAGCTTAAAACTAAATTCATAACAAGTAACAATGATGAACAACAAGTTACCTGCTAATGTTGCTGCTGCAGCCAATCCTGCTGCAGTATACGGGTCGGTCCCTGGAGGAGCAGCACTAATAATATATGGATTTGGCACAAATGCAGCTGGAGCAAGGCCTGCTGAGAATACACCAGCTATATTTAAAAGGGTGAGAAATAATAAATAAAAATGTAAAGTATTTCTTCACTAGGTAAAAATATTTCTATTCTAAATCTGTAGTGGGACCATGTATGATTAAGGGTTCAAATTTTATGGAATAACCCCATTCACACAACAGATAATACCAGCTGTTTTATAGGGCTTTTACAGATATTAAATATATGAAATAAAGGTATAGTGTTAGTTAATAAATATATAGTAGTCAGGCATTGGCAATGTATGCCTTTAATCCCAGCAGTCAGGTGGAAGAGATAGGCAGATCAAATTTGAGGCCAGCCTGTTCTACATAGTGAATTCCAGAACAGCCAGGGCTTCACAGAGGAACCCTGCCTCAAAAAAAAACAAATAACCAAGTAAGTGTTTGGATCTAGATCTATTATTATTCAGTAGTTGTTTCTCATTCAAGCTTTTAGCATAATTGAGCTAAGAATTTAGTGAAGAATTGACAGAAAAATATATTACCAATGAAAATATAGCCTGATGTGTTTTATTAGCACAGAGAAAAGTAAAATCTAACAAATTTTGTAAGTGGTTGGTAAGGTAAAAAATTTAGAGTAAAATTAAGTAGTGCTGGAACTATACCTACAAGATTCATCAAGAGCTACCAGGTTCATCCTAAGTAGTCCTTAAGGTAATGGGGAAACAAGAAGGAATTTAAAAGAGAGAGACTTTAAGTCTATTTCTGACTTTTAAGTTTATTTATAAATTTAATAGAAATCCATAGAGATTAAGTAAAAAATGAAAAGGATTAAAAAAAAACCTATGTATTTGCAGCATTCTTGTTAATAGAGAAGGAACTTCTAGGCACTGACAACTACTATACAGAAAACATATGCACCATATCAATGTAAAAAACTGGAACTAAGATTAAGATGTGGAATTGAGCAAAGCTTGGCAGTGGTGGCCTGTGTCTTTAATCCTAGCACTCTGGAGGCGGAAGAAGAGACAGGCGGATCTTTGTGAATTGAAACCAGCCTGGTCTACAAATCGAGTTCCAGGGCACCCAGAACTGGTACACAGAAAATCCCTGACTCAAAAAACAAAACAAATACATGTAATCAAGTATGATAGCTTATAATTCCTTAGAAATATTTTCAAATTATTCAGGTTTCCTAAATTTTCATCAAGCTGTCAAGATGGTTTCAGATCAACTAAATTCAACAAGTACCAATTACTCAATAAACTCTGACACATAAAAATCAAATTTTCTTAAATTTATTTCATTAAACCAAGTACTATGGTAACAAAACTTGACAACTCCAAACCACAAGAGACTGATATCACTTATGAATTGAGGATTAAGAGCTGTATAGATTAGCTCAGCAGTTAAATGTTTGCTGCTCTTACAGAGGATACAATTCTTTTCCAGTATCATAGCTATACTACACAAATTCCAGGGAATCTGCTACCCTTTTATGAGCTCAAAGGGCACTTACAAGCACATGCTCACACTAACTGAACCCACATACACACGAATAAAAATAAATATTAAATTTTTAAAAGAAAAGAAATTCAGGGAAATCAAACCCAGGATTTCACGTGTGCTAGGCAAGCACTTTACCAATTGTGCTACACCACATGACCTCTGAATGTGAACAAAAGAATGACAGTTTGCATTCATTAATAAGGGTAATTTATGTCATGTTAATTTTTCCTAAGTATGTTTTTAAAATCCAATCTGATCTTCTGAAAGTAAATTAGATGATTCTGAAGTTCATACCAAAAAAAAAAACAGAACAAAACAACAAAAAATTCCTTCAAAAACTTTACAAAATCCAAAGATACCATAAAGTGCCAGCCAATACAACACCTGTTATGTTTCACGAGCAGGTAAGAACCACTACATTTTCAACAATAAGAGAAGGATTGAATTAATAAACACATGAATAAAGAAGGTCCAAGAAGAAATGAGGCCAGAACAGATACTGCACTTAGGAAGAAATTATAAATGCATCTATCCTTGTAAACATCCACAGTAAAATTCCTACAAAGTCTTAGCAGCACTAATACAACAGTACACAACTGAAGGAAGAGAAACAAGTTGGTCCTTACAGAGCACTTGTGGGCTGGGAATACAGCCCAGTGGGAGATACCCAGGGACCCACAGAAGGTCATAAATTCAATCCCCAGCACCAAGCAAACAAACAAACAAACAAAAAAACCACCACAAGAAAACACCTGAAACTTTTCTAATAATAAATCAAAATCAGACAGACAAATCTAGAGTGAGGGGATTATACAAAATAATTTATGTACTATATCAATGTTATATTGCCTATTTTAATATACAATAATAATTACTTTTCTCTGTTTTCTTGAGACAGGGTTTCTCTGGGTAGACTGACTATCCTGGAACTCACTCTGTAGACCAGGCTGGCCTCGAACTCACAGAGATCCACCTGTCTCTGCCTCCTGAGTGCTGGGATTAAAGGCATGCCACACTACCACCCAGCTAATGTACTATAACTATTTAAGAAGGAGGATTAGAAGCTAAATAAAAGGGTATAAGGGAATTCTCCATACTGGCTGAATTTCACAAAACTGTAATTACCCTTTAAAAAGCCCACAACTATATCACATTTAAACATTTTATCTCACTCTATATTCTAATTAGAAAGAGAGTAAGAATCAGAGCTGACAGCAGAAAAACAAAACAGCTCTTAGGAGGATTTATCAGTGTTGAGAAAGAGTAAAGATGTGTACTTGATAGGTAAAAACAAAGATAAAACTAACCCTAATATAGACAACAAACATGTACAAGGCTTGAATTTTATCAGTAATAAATATATAATTGAGTTAGTTCACATTAGTTAAAACGAGATATCAAAAAAGCCAAATTATTTTAAGGAAAATCTTTTAGGATTATTGTTTTTGAATAATTCTAAAAATAAACATCCTGACAGGATAGTAGATATAAATAATAACATTGTTTCTGGGCATTTGCTTCTTAACTATTCACTGAAAAAAATCTTAGGAGCTAAGAATGTTTATCAAGCATAGATTTTAAAATTTTAAAATGTATGTTGTGTGTATATATGTATGTGTGTGTGTTTTCTTGCCACAGAACACATGTTGATGTCAGAGGACAACCTGCAGGGCCTGGTGCTGCTCTCCTTCTACCATAGATCCTGGGGATTAAGATTAAATTTGGGTCAGGCTTTGTGACAAACACCTTCACCCAACAATTTTGCAGGCCTAAATTACAAATATTTAACCAAATACAAAAAAAGGAAAATCAAAAACAATTTCCTCCCTTAATCAATCTGTAGTATGTAATCTTTTACTACTAACCTCAAAGATGTTTTTAAAATAAACAAAATGTCACCAAATCAAGAAATGAAAATAGAAACATTTCATATACTTTAACATAAGATTTTTCTGACAATAATGAAAAAGGAAAATTCATAAAGACTTACCTATATGTGGCTGCTGAGCTGCTGCCAATGCATATTGCTGCTGTTGAGCTGCAGTTAACTGCTGAACTGTTAGTGCATTAGTCCTCTGAAAGAGCTATCAGAAAAAATATTTAATACAAAGATTAATACCAAAACACTGCAATTCTTATTAGAAAGTTGTGAATATTTTAAACACTTATTTGAAGAACGTTCTTAACCATATTTTTAATAAAACATTGTTAAAACCCCTATCATTCATGTTATATCACAGCACTTTGGTTACATGAGTAAAAAGAGATTGCTATAAAATGCATGCTTACCTGCTGCTGGGAATTGTAGTCAAAAAGGCCTACAGTAGCTCCTGAAGAGTCCATGGGTACCTGATTACCAGGATAGTCAAACTGTAAGGAATCCAGACCAACTTGGTCCATGGCATCCAGATTCTGAGTTTCAGGATTTGAAAATTCTTCAACAAGTGGTTTGTTAGCTGTAGGATTAGGAAGAGGACCCAATCCTTCTGGGGGATTAGTACTGGGGCCAAGGCGCTCAACTACTTCAGTTGGAGAGGCTTGACGACTTCCAGGAGTACGACTAAATAAAGAAAACAGAAAAGCACTATGGGTAAAAATAGCAAGTCAAAGGGTAAATTGGTAAAGTATGAAAAAAACAAATGCTCCCCAACATATAAAGAAAGGTTTTCTGAGCCACCAACTATTACATTTCTCACATTTTTTCTATTTAATAACTGATTAAGAGTTGACATAGTTTCAGTATTTTTATTATTACATCAATTTGAATACCATATCATATAATTCAACCATACAGGTTAAGACCAATACACAGGTGAGAAAAGTTGTCGATTATTACATCTTAGGACTATACCATCTAAAACTTTTGTCTAAAATCATAGACAAAAATTAAGTAAGAAAAACAAGCTACTAGACAAATATGGAAAGGTTAAAAATAAAAATCCACTCAACAACAAAACAAAATACAACCAGACATCATGGTTATGGTATTAACTACTGAAAGAAGTCTTATATAAAACAAAAGGCTGACTTGTGACTGGGGTTTTCTAAGCAATTTCTTTTTTATCATTTGGGCCTATTTCTTTAATCAGAATGAATGTATGACTGGGTAGCTCGTTATAACTAAAAGAATGAAAGAGAGAAAGAATGAGCAAAAAAGCAAACAGCAGCCAATTAACCAGCCTGCCTTCTTGAAAGCCCCATATAATAGTTACCTAAAAATCAAGTTATTTCTGTTCAATCAAAAAGATATATAAATGTAGAGAATTTTCAAAACTTAGAGTACATAAAAAACACACACACAAAAATTCTATATAAACAAAATAAAATGTAACATTTCTCTATCATACTATGGCTTCTCCCTTGGTGTCCCCAAGAAATCCATTAATATTGAATTTAAATTTCAGCACTGGTTTCCCTTTGCATCAACATCCTTCATGTTTCTAATTACATTATGTTTAATCCTCAATTACAGTTTATCTCTTCTACATATAAAGTTCCTCCAAGTGTACTGCTTTGAGGAACTAACTATGCATTCATTCAAAGTATAAGCAAAGCATAAATGTGTAAGCTTAGTGGCAATAAGGCACTTTACTTAATGCCAGCTATTCCATCAAACCTAACAAACCCTAATTTGAGGTATTCTACATCAGCCTAAATTTGCTAGCATATACAGAGTAGTTTACAAAGTAACTATTAATTATAAGATCAGTTCACTAGGCATTTAAACATTCATGCTACTTTCTAGTCAATCACTGTCCTTGCAATACTACAAATGTTTCACTTTTAGAAATGAGTGGGAACAACGGCTCAAGTTTTTTTTTAACCCGCCCACTGGAAACATAAGGGAAAACAAAACAGGATTTCTTTCAAATCAGCCAATCAGAAAAGGTGGAGTAGCCCTAAACTTCATTCAGTTTTATTTCAGTAATATAATATGCATTATATTATTTATATATGCATTACTCAAATTTAAGTAATAAAAGTTGAAAAAGAGACCAATTAGTAACAGCTATTCTTCTGAAGCCTTTTTACATGTCACGTAACTGATACTTTTTATTTAATTAGTAAATGAAACACATATATAAAAACTTAATGGAACAAAAATACTAATACAGTAGTTCATATTTTTGATGGCCTTTTTCTTTTTCCTCAAGACAGGGTTTCTTTGTGTAGCCCTGGCTAATCTTGAACTCATAGAGATCGCCTGCTTATATTTCCCAAGTGCTGGGATCAAAGGAGTGTGCTACCAATACCCGGCTCATGTTAATTGTTTATAGGGAGAAATAACCTTTGACATAAAATGACTCAATACAGCAAAAGCAGAAAACAAAACAAAAGCCATATGCTTTCAGTGGTGCTATTTTCTTGCTATAGTTAATGGTGTATTAACACTTCAATTATAAATATATAATCAACTGAGTTTTAAATGCCTGACCTTCACTAAAACATAATAGCAGCAAAGTAAAATCAGGAAAAGGTTCTAAATAACATTAAATTTCTTTCTTGTCAAAAGAGATTTACTGATTTTGGATGCTTTTTTGCATGTGGAACAGAAGAAAATGGAACTTTTATCAGTTACTGAGGCAGGAAATGCAGGACTATAAAATGCATCAAGTAACTATGCTGTTACTGAACTCCCATGGTCCATGAGGTAAAAGCTCAACTACTACCAGAGGCTGCAGAGGTCAGCCTGAAGCATCAAGTTTCTAGCACACAGTAAGTGTGCAATGCTTAGTCTAAAAAACAACAGATAAACAAAAATGTTATTTAACTGCTAGGGGAAAATAAAAACATTCAAGAATTCCAAGTTTAAAAGCCAATCATTTCCTATTTGAAGGAACAATTATGTATTAGCACAATTCACATACTCTATGAAAAACCACTGGTTCCTAAACTAATTTTGCCTCACATATCTAAGATAGAAAAAAATAAATCAAATGGCCTGGGATGGCGAAGCATTTAACAGAACAATAAGAGAAAAATCTCACTGGAAGACACTCAAGCACAACTTGAAAGGAGGGGGAAAAAATCACATTAAGCCTCTAATTCATTAACTAGCAAAGAATAAATCTCTAATTTAATTCAGTTGACAAAAGCAATCACAGCCTCTAACATTATTCTTCCAACACAACACCCTGTTTTAGATACTGTTTTGAAAATTTTTAATGATTTTTGATCATTAATTCTATAAAAAAATTCATCCAGATTAACACAAGATACTAAGGAAATAAAGCAACCCTAAATTAGAAAACCATCAAAATAAATTACAACAACTAACTGCAATAACTCCTAAAAGAGATACGTTTTTCTTCTTAAAAAAGTTAAAAATCTTACTTAAAATCTTTGCAATCGGCATCCATTCCATTTGGCAAACCTCTGCCATTTATTTTAGAGTCCTCATCATCTTGTTTAAGATCTCTGTTTTGGTCCTCCTCAAATGGAGAAGCCTTTCCTTTTTGATCTCCTTTCTCAGGTCCATCTGTTTCAGCATCTCTAGTACCCTGAGGAAAAAGAATCTGTTTGATTCTCAATACTTAATAAACACAAAAAAATGGTACCAAAAGGTGACCTAAAACTACCCTATAGGGCATGTAACAATAAAATCAATAATTTATTTTTTTTAAGTGAACTAATTTAGCAAAGGCCAAAAAAAAATTAGTAACACCTAGGCATTTATAACAGAAGGGCTAAGTCAACCTTAACTATAGCGATACAGGAAAAGCAGTAACACCACAAATTAGATTACAATATTTAATTCATACATAATTTGATTTAGTTTCAGATTAAATACTATCAGGATTAAGAATTTTAATTTTGTAAAGTTTTAAAATAGGATTTGGTTGGTTAACAGTTAAAATATACTTACAATTATTCTACAATTTCATGTATTTTGTGAACTAAGTGAAAAAAACAAATGGCAAATACCTTTGAAGTTTCTTTCAGTTCTATGAACAGAAAAATATGCTAATTAAGCCGGATGCAGTGGTCCACCAGGACATGAGAGGCTTAAGCATGACAACTGCCATGAGTTCAAGGCCAACCTGGTCTACACAGTGAGTTCTAGGCTAGCCAAAGTTATACAGTAAGATCTTATATCAAAGGGAAGAAATAAAAGAGCAAAAAACCATAAAGCAAACAAAATCACTGAAGATACTAAATTTTACCAAATACTATTTGCAACGAATACCTGCAAGTAAAAATAAATGGATAAAACCAAAA
>LOEQ01001181.1:410807-424210 GCA_001685075.1 Bramus lutescens
ACCTGCCTCTGCCTCCTGAGTGCTGGGATTAAAGGCGTGTGCCACCACTGTCAGAGCTAGAAAAACATTCTTAAGGGTGTGAATCTTCTCTTTCTAGTCTCCAGGTGGCATAATTTGGCTGAACAACAAAGAAAATTTCTATTATTATAAGGAAATATAAGCCAAAATTAGCTGCTAACAAAATTTTCAATCTATGAATTTTCTACAACTCCCTTACATTCAGAGTTTTAGCATTTACTTTATATAGGGTAACAAAAAGATTTTTTAAAAGTTTTAAATCTCTTTATATTAATCAATAATTATATTATTGACCTGGATGATAAAAACACGTATTTAACAAATTTTTAATTAAAAAAGATCTATCCAGGCAGTGGTGGTGCACACCAATCCCAGCACTTGGAAGGCAGAAGCAGGCAGATCTCTGTATCTCTGTGAGTTCAAGGTCAGCCTGGTGTACAAAATGAGTCCAAGGACAGGCAGCTGATACACAGAGAAACAGCCTCTTGTATCCAAAAAAAAAAAAATCTGTTGGTCTAGCTAAGAGCACTTGCTCTTGCTAAGTCCCCAGGTTCAGTTAATGAATCCACAGTCGGCTCACAACCACTCAAATTTCCAGTTCCAGGGAGCCAGATGCCTTCTTCTGATATCCTGGTACACACATACACCTATAGGCAAAAACACTCAAATACACAATAAAACAAATAAATCGTTTAGGGAAAAAAAAACCACACACACACACACACACACACACACACACCTGTCAATTTAGTCACAAAAAATGTTAAGGTCGGAAAAGCAGGATCTGTCTGCCTGTGTCACCCAAGTACTGGAATTAAAGGTATATGCCACCACTGCCTGATCTCTAGTGGCTTAGCTCTGCACTAATCTTCAGGCAAGTTTTATTTGTTAAAACACAAACAAAATATCACTATATTTCTTACTTTGTTTATTTTGTTTAGCTACTTTACATGCAGCAATAAAAAGAGGAAGTATCTATAAAACATATTTACCTACCTAATCCTTAAATTTGATTCATGTGGTCTCTGAGTTCAAGACCAGCCTGGTCTATGAATAGAGTTTCAGGACGGCCAGAAATGTTATACAGAGAAACCCTGTCTCAAAAAACTAATAAATCCAAATGTTTTAAAATTTACAAATAAGGCCAGGTGGTGGTGGCACACATCTTTAATCCCAGCACTTGGGAGGCAGAGGCAAACAGATACCTAATTTACAGAGCTTGTTAGGGCTGTTACACAGAGAAACCCTCTCTTGAAAAAAACCAACACCGAAACAAGGCCAGCCTGGTCCATGAGAGCCATGGCTATACTGAGAAAACACAAAAAAAGAAAAAGAAAAATCTAAACTATAAGCTTCAACAAAGATATCACAAAATTTTTCCCCAAAATTGTTTAAGGATAGGCAGGGTTTTAAAAATAATGAATTTGTTCAACATTCTCACCCAAACACCAATAACTTACGAGAAGTTCCCCATGCAGTCTCTCTCCATTCATCATCCGCAAGAAATATGCCTTTTTGTCCATCTTTTGTTGAATCATCAGGTTCCCAAAACTTTTTGGTAGGCAAAAGCTATTTGAAAGAAAAACAACAAAAGAAACACTTTTATAATATCATACAATTTATAAAAAGTATATAAGGAACTGCAAACATATCACTCATATATACACATTAATCTTCAAGCAATCTTTTTTCCAAGCTCTCTCACTGAACATCAAAGTAACTCCTCACTTATGCACTGGCTCTAATAATTCTAGGCCTTCAACTATACTGCTAACATTTTTATTATGTCCTGACTGTCTTTTAAAATTTTCATTAGATTTATTCCGTTTGTGTAAAAGTTTTGCCTGCATACATGCATGCATACCACATGAGTGCTTAGTGCCCAAGGAGATCAGAAGAGTATCAGGTCCCCTTAACTGGAGTTATTGATGGCTGTGAGCCACCATGTGAATACTAAGAACTGAACCCAGGTCCTCTGAAAGAGTAACAAGTGCTTTTACCCACTGAACCATCTCTCCAGCCCCCTCATGATTTTCTTTCTATATTAATTCTCTTTAAAAGGCTTACTAAATTTCCTGTTAATAATAACAAAAATGCCCAGAAGTTACTAAATTTTCTTTCAGTTGAATAAGCTGCGTTTGAACTATCTCATCAAATATCTAGAATATAAAGTTTTTCTTTTCTTAGTTATTCACCAGAAGTAAACATCACAACTCTTAATATCTCTTAAATAGTAGCAGTATCTCAAGCCCAAATCAGAAGCTGTGAATTAACACAGTACACACAAAGAAAAACACTAACGGTATTTTTGAGGTAATAACCTCAAGGCCTTATGCTCTATGCTATATGGTAACATGTGAAAATGACAGTCAGCAGGACCATTCAGTAATTCTATTCCTGACACTTGGAAGCAGAATTACATTTGTTTGAACAGATTTGTTTTCTTAGATATACATTTGGCATTTTAAGTAAGCATTCATAAGACATTATTTCATCCTATTAAAGGCCAAGTCATTGAGAGCTCATAATCAGACCTGCATATATTTCTAGTACTACATTGAGCACACTAGTTACCTGTGTTTGCCTCTTTAAAGGCATGGTGACCTTATCTTCAGAGAACTTACAAACAGAAGGAAAGAAAACATGACTCAGTAATACCTGATTTAGGGTCTGAGAGATAATGCAGTAATATATATATATATATAATATATATATATATAAGTGTATTTTCAGAAGGAGGGGTAAGTTGCAAGGTAAGAAATACAATAAGCATAAATAAAACATGAAACCATGAACAAAACTTAAAACTTGAGATAATGCAGTGTTATACATATAAAGATGTAGGAAGACCCAAATTTGACACTGGTAAAGCTAACCAGGTTGATCATGAGTAACCTTAAAAGCATGTTAAGGAAACTCAGTTTTACTAAAGCAACAGGAAATCAAGATAGGTTAGCAAGAGCAACAGTATGTTTTGGAAAACCAGTTCAGCAAAATCACAACAGAGCCAAGACAGTAAAGAACTGAAAGAGGGTACTGGCAAAAAAGAGCTGAGAAATAAATGGATCTAGGAAGACATTTGGAAGATCAAAAGGAGTTGATTACAAACGGTAGGAAAATGCATAAAACCTTAAGAAATAATAAACGATAGTGTTACTAACCAAACTGAGAAGCAGTGTTGAAAAGGAACATGTTCCTAATTTTTACAGATTTTTTCTTCTCTTCCCTTCTTCCTCCCTCCCTCCCTTTCTTTCTTTTTTTGTCAGTGTTTCTCTGTTTAACAGTCCTGGCTGTCCTGAAACAAGCTTCGTATACTAGGTTGGCTCTGGCCTTGAACTCACAGAGATCCACCTGCCTCTGCCTCCCAGTGCTGAGATTAAAGGCATGCACCACCACCACCTGGCCTACAGATCCTTTATAAAATAAAAATTTATAATTTTTAAGAAACCAACTTTAAAAAAAAATTCCAGATTTTACAGGTTAGTATCTTTCTAAATGTCATGTCTTGGTTAAAGTGTGACATTTTAAAGAATAATCTCCTCTGACAAAGACTCTAGTAAGTATAAAACATTTTATATTTAAATAATATAAGATAAAGTTTTAACTAACAGGAGCACTAATCATAGGCATAGAAGTAGTTAAAGCATTCATCTTCTGAGAGAAATAGAAATAACAGTATTCTGGTGTGGGAGGTCCTTCTGTCTATGTGTTGCTTTTATTGGTTAATGAATAAAGAACTGCTTTGAGCCTATGGCAGAGAAGAACAGAACTAGGTGAGGAAAGCTAGACTGTATGCTGGGAAAAGAAGGGCAGAGTCGGGGAGCCACCATGGAGCTGCCACCTGAGTCAGACATGCGGAAACTTTGCTGGTAGGCCACAACTTTGTGGTGATATACAGATTAATAGAAATGGGTTAAATTAATATGCAAGAGTTATTCAATAAGAAGCTAGAGCTAATGGGCCAAGCAGTAATTTAATTAATACAGTTTCTGTATGACTAGTTCAAGTCTTAGCTAGCCGGGTGGCCAGGAACTAACAAGCAGCTCTCTCCTCCAACAGTATTCCACTGAGAAAACTATTCCATTTTTTGAGATAATATTCCCAGAGTGTCTTTACAGACCACTGCCTTAAACAGCAAAAATGCAGAACTAGGAATTAGCATAGTGGTAAAGCACCTGCCTAGCATACACAAGGTCCTGTGCTCCATTCTCAGCCCCACAAAAAATAAAATGCATATTGTTTAAGTAGGGGAGAAAAACCCATGTCAAATATTTAATATGCCAATTTTGCCAAACACTAAGAAAAACTGTATTTCTTACTTCGCAAACATGTGTAAGTTATTGGATACACAGGAAATAATTTAGCTAAAATTAACACTTCTACTAAAGACCTCCAGTACACTCTAGAAATGTCTCGTTAATTTTTTAAAAAGTACTTTTAGTTGCATGTGTATGTGCTGCATATAGTGATGCACATCGGTGTGTTTGGAGGCCAGAGTCAAGATGTGCCTTTGTCTATATGGCTCTTTGCCCTTTTGCCCTAAGACAAGGCCCCTCGGCACAGTGAAACTTCACCTTTTTTTAGGGGAGTGGAGTGGGGACTAGATTTCTGGCCATGGCCGGAGTTATAGGCAGTCATGGCTACCTACTCATGCTTACCTATTCAGCCATCTGCCTAGCTCCTTAGAAAATATCTTCTGTGACAATTTAAACACTAATTTAAGCACTACTCCTAGCTTGTGACCCTAGTTTAAAATAGATTGAACATAGGTGAAGGCAACTACTCAAGAAACAAAGTGTTAAAACAAAAATTGAGAAAATGGAGGCTAAATAAATTGAGACAGAAAGAGATCTGTCTTCAAGAATTCTTTGATTGGCCAGGTGGTGGTGGCGCAGGCCTTTAATCCCAGCACTTGGAGAGGCAGATCTCTGTGAGTTCGAAGCCAGCCTGATCTAAAAGAGCTAGTTCCAGGACTGGCTCCAAAGCTACAGAAAAACCCTGTCTCGAAAAGCAAGAAACAGAAACAAAAACAAAAAAAAAACCCCATTGATTATGTATAATGCAGTGTAAACAAGAATTCATAGTATAGAAAACACGGCTAAGAAAGCTTAAAATCTAAAATAAGATTCTACCTAACCACTCCCTAACTCACACAGCTCTGAGTCTAAACCATGGTTGGGAAATTCAATGCTTCTTGTCTTCAACCTCAAAACTCTGATATGGCTGACACAGAACTTTTTCTTCCAGAAAGAATTTATGGCTGAGAGGTGGTGGTGCATGCCTTTAATCCCAGCACATGGGAGGCAGAGGCAGGCGGATCTCTGTGAGTTNTTAATGAATAAAGAACTGCTTTGAGCCTATGGCAGAGAAGAACAGAACTAGGTGAGGAAAGCTAGACTGTATGCTGGGAAAAGAAGGGCAGAGTCGGGGAGCCACCATGGAGCTGCCACCTGAGTCAGACATGCGGAAACTTTGCTGGTAGGCCACAACTTTGTGGTGATATACAGATTAATAGAAATGGGTTAAATTAATATGCAAGAGTTATTCAATAAGAAGCTAGAGCTAATGGGCCAAGCAGTAATTTAATTAATACAGTTTCTGTATGACTAGTTCAAGTCTTAGCTAGCCGGGTGGCCAGGAACTAACAAGCAGCTCTCTCCTCCAACAGTATTCCACTGAGAAAACTATTCCATTTTTTGAGATAATATTCCCAGAGTGTCTTTACAGACCACTGCCTTAAACAGCAAAAATGCAGAACTAGGAATTAGCATAGTGGTAAAGCACCTGCCTAGCATACACAAGGTCCTGTGCTCCATTCTCAGCCCCACAAAAAATAAAATGCATATTGTTTAAGTAGGGGAGAAAAACCCATGTCAAATATTTAATATGCCAATTTTGCCAAACACTAAGAAAAACTGTATTTCTTACTTCGCAAACATGTGTAAGTTATTGGATACACAGGAAATAATTTAGCTAAAATTAACACTTCTACTAAAGACCTCCAGTACACTCTAGAAATGTCTCGTTAATTTTTTAAAAAGTACTTTTAGTTGCATGTGTATGTGCTGCATATAGTGATGCACATCGGTGTGTTTGGAGGCCAGAGTCAAGATGTGCCTTTGTCTATATGGCTCTTTGCCCTTTTGCCCTAAGACAAGGCCCCTCGGCACAGTGAAACTTCACCTTTTTTTAGGGGAGTGGAGTGGGGACTAGATTTCTGGCCATGGCCGGAGTTATAGGCAGTCATGGCTACCTACTCATGCTTACCTATTCAGCCATCTGCCTAGCTCCTTAGAAAATATCTTCTGTGACAATTTAAACACTAATTTAAGCACTACTCCTAGCTTGTGACCCTAGTTTAAAATAGATTGAACATAGGTGAAGGCAACTACTCAAGAAACAAAGTGTTAAAACAAAAATTGAGAAAATGGAGGCTAAATAAATTGAGACAGAAAGAGATCTGTCTTCAAGAATTCTTTGATTGGCCAGGTGGTGGTGGCGCAGGCCTTTAATCCCAGCACTTGGAGAGGCAGATCTCTGTGAGTTCGAAGCCAGCCTGATCTAAAAGAGCTAGTTCCAGGACTGGCTCCAAAGCTACAGAAAAACCCTGTCTCGAAAAGCAAGAAACAGAAACAAAAACAAAAAAAAAACCCCATTGATTATGTATAATGCAGTGTAAACAAGAATTCATAGTATAGAAAACACGGCTAAGAAAGCTTAAAATCTAAAATAAGATTCTACCTAACCACTCCCTAACTCACACAGCTCTGAGTCTAAACCATGGTTGGGAAATTCAATGCTTCTTGTCTTCAACCTCAAAACTCTGATATGGCTGACACAGAACTTTTTCTTCCAGAAAGAATTTATGGCTGAGAGGTGGTGGTGCATGCCTTTAATCCCAGCACATGGGAGGCAGAGGCAGGCGGATCTCTGTGAGTTTGAAACCAGCCTGGTCTATGCTATTTCCAGGACAGGCTCCAAAGCTACAGAGAAACCCTGTCTCGAAAACCAAAGGGGGGGAAAAAAAAGAATTTATGGCTTGCCCTCTCACTGTAAAGAAACAAATAAGGATCCTATCTATACTGCCCCATAAACAAATCTACCAAATTTCTATTCCAGTATTTGAGGCACACTTATCATCTATAAACTGTTGAACAAAAAGCTCAAGCTAATTTAAACATAATTAACATGTTTAAAACTAAGTTCATATTGCTTATCTCTGAACTCAGATACTTTCAAGAAAAGGAACGTTGTGACAACAGAGCATAAGGAAAAAACCTGAAGTATAAGATCACTCTACTTATAAGTTCTCTCTCACACAAATACACACGAAGTTGTGGAGAACAACAACAATCAAAAAAACATAATTATTTAATTCTCTCTCTCTCTCCACACACACACACACACACACAAAGTTGTGGAGAACAGCAATAAAGAAACTATGGCGTAATTTTCTGAATTCCTATAATGGTGTCTTATATATAGCCTTTTAATCCTTTCTGTAAATAAAAGATAGTAACAGTTTTTAGCTTTTCAATTTATTTCTAAAGAAAATATAATAAATCTGCTATTAGATTGAGACTACAATGAAAGACCACCAAGAGACTGTTTAATGCATCATCTAGCACATAGTAGCCATACGAGGAACCTTTCATAGCCAAAGTATAAATAAATCATTTAATTACCTAGTTATTTCAAAGAATTGCATCTCATTATCAAGATTTTGTCTCTAGCTATTTAATTTTATTTTTTCTTGTGTTAGTTTAAGTATTTCAGAGAGATGAAACCCTATTTATTACTTAAGAATAGTTGTCTAATAAAGTCTTTCTCCACAAGGAAACACAGTCAGAAGGTTAAATACTAGAAGGTTTACACACAGCTGGTAAAGAGCACTACTAGGATTTAAATCCTTAGTTGTTTCATTGTAAGGCTTTTCTCTTTGCATTTATTATTATAGAAGTCTCTTTTTCAATCTTAGTGTAATTCATAACAATTCCTAAGAATTCCCAACATTAACATTACTTGATAAATAAAAAGTTTAAGATTACTAATAGTCTTAACTCTAAGAATGGTTAAAACAGTGATTTTATAAAAATACTGCAACCCTCTAAACACTATCTGAAATAGCTGATTTTCTTTGTTGGTTTTGTTTTTTCAGACACTTCTCTCTGTGTAACCCTGGCTGTCCTGGTACCATGTAGCCCACAATGGCTTTGAACTTAGAGATCCCCTACCCTCTCCCTCCTGAATGCTGGAATTTAAGACATGTACCAACATGTCTATATAATAAAGCTGTTTGATTCCATTTATCCCTAACAACTCAGATCAGTAAGAGCATTTGAGTTAAGTCTTATTTCTCTTTTCAAAGAACTCAGTATTAATTGCAGAGCTTAGTAAGATTTCTGTAAGAACAGAGCTACTCTACCATTCTATATAAGATTTTGTTTTTAAGACAGGACCTTATTTTGTAGTTTTATCTAGCCTGGAAGTCACTATGTAGAGCAGGCAGGCCTTGAATTGACAAAGATCCACCCGCCTCTGCCTCCCTAGAGTCGGAATTAAAGGTGTTAATTGCCATGCCAGGCTCTACTTGAGATTTTAAAACACCAATTTTCTTCAATATTTTCCTAAAATACTGTGTCAAAATAGGAGAATTTATTTATTACACTAAGCTATGAAACTGCCTCCTCATTAGCTCAGTGATCTTAAGTTAAATGTTGGTTTCCTCAAAAAATTTCGGGGAAGGTCCTTTTATTCTGTTATTTCAAGATTCAACAAGAGTCACCTATATGTACCCTAGTCAACTGGTGACAGTTAATAGGCATGAGCTTCGCAGTATACTTGATTAAAATACTTCATCTCTATATAAACCAATAAAAAAATAAACCCTTCCTATGGATCATATTTGTTGTAAGCAACATGCTATAATAAAAATCAGTAGGTCTTTGACAAAAGCATGCTACTGGAGGAAAAGAAGAGTGACTTTATGAATACATAAATACAGACTCATTTCTATCTTTGGGTGACCAACTTAGGAGGCTGACCTATGGATGATAGCTCAATAAACCATCAAGAAATACAAAAAGGGTACATTTAAAATGAGTCCTAGAAGTAAACACGATTCTCCATATTAGAGATTTATAACAGTTAAGACCTAATAAGCAAAACCTTACACTTAAAGGGAAAGAACGGGGCAATCTATTAAAAAGGGGACTTTTTTTTTTACATTACAAAAATAACTCCGATAAGCAATTTTAGAAAATTCAAGAGCCAGAGAGTACAGGCTGCTTTAATTTATTCCAATGAGTGAATCTGGAATGAAACAAACAAGCACCTCACCTGTCAGTAAAGGAGGAGAAGACTGGTGAGAGAGAGACAGGCAAAGAAGGAAATCCCAGAAGGTTCCCTGCTGCCTGTGAGATGAGGAAAGATAGAAAGGCTTGTGGGAGAGAACCCAGAGATTTGATAGGCTTCTTAGCTATCTCTTAGAAGTAACAATATTACTGGAAAATTGTTTAAAAAAAAAAAAAGCAAAACCTGCTTATTTAAAAATAGTTTTTACTGGATGAAGGTCACTGATGAAACTGGCCTGCAGCCATCCAGACAGCAGGAAATTAAGGCCCTACAGCACTTTGGGTGTACACATCTAATGTGTCTACTAATAGAGCGGATTTTAGCTTATTTAACTATTCTGCCCAACTCCTCAACTTTGTCTAGCCATAGACAACTAATTCAACCACTGTTTCTGACCATAATTTTTAACCACAAAGGTATATTTAGCTTTCTCAAATTTTATTTTCAAATAGAAAAAGTCAATTTGTATATAAATCTGTAATACAAATAGAAGTAAAGAATCATGCCTAGAATTAATGTAGGATTCTCACTCACTCTTACAAAAACCAAGTCTGTCAAAGACTGGAGACAGAAACACTTCAGGAATGCTTTAGTATTTTAGTATTTTAAGATAGGGCTTTCCTACATAATCTAAACAGACCTCGAGCTCAAAGACTATTGCCTTGGCCCACAAAATGCTGAAATTGCAGGCATATTCTACAGCATTCCTAGACCCGCTGTTAAGATATACTATTCTGCTTTCTAAAAACCAAAGAAAATAAGTGGCAGGTAAAAAACAAAAACCCTTCCAACTGTCTGTTTAGTCTACTCAAGTGTAAATAATGCCTGAAGAGCCATTTTGCTACAAGATACAGGCTTTCTTTTAGGAGCAAAAAAGTATTCCCTCTCTCAAATTTTTCTTAGGGCCCAGATTAGATTTGACCTTATGTACTGTATGTACTGAACTAACAAGTTTATTTTGGCAATACTTAGCTTAAGCACCTTAACTCACCCTTAAATCAGTCCTCTGAAAATGACAAAATCTTTGGAAAACGCTGTTCTGAAGATAGGGAGGGTTAGCTAGCTGCAGGGTGCCCTCTTGTGGCCCAAAGGAGTGACTGGACTCTCTGCATCTGAAGAGCACAGCATTGGATGGAGTGAGTCTCATGAAGGTCTCTAATCTACTAAAGTAAAATAATCTCCAGGAGCAAGCAATTATTTACACATCTTAGGTCTGTTTACTATTATTTTCTACTATCAAAGTCCACACTTGAGTGTGTAATATAGAATACAACAAAGCTATGTCCACTAGAGTTTCTATCAAAGTTTCCTAAAGTTCATTAGGAATATGGAAAACTAAGTATTTTAGGTGCCTTAAAATATGTAATGGTATGGTTAACTGGGTACCCAAAGAAAACTATAGATTAATAGAAAAGATAACATCCTTTCAAAATTGTAGAGTACCTATCATGCTAAGCATTCAAAGCTAGCAATTTTTAGGAAATAAATACAAAACTGTAATCAGTAACATAATGAAAGTATTTATAGAGAACTAAATGAGAAGCCAGATGAGGAAGTTAATTAATTCTAAAGCAGATAGCAATGGGATACTAGGCAAAGTCTTACAGAGGATTAGAAGTTTATTAAATATCTTTGATGAACAAGAGAGATTTTTGGGAAAGAATAGTAATAAGCATAGCTAAAGCAAACATACATATATAAAATTGCAGAATAGGATGTATTCTTTTGAGCAGAGCTAATTCTAATTACATGACTCATTACCAAATATTAAAACATTATTTAAGCAAGTCAATCAAAATCACCTAGTCACAAATAAGCACACTAATAACGACTTACTGAATTTAAGTTACAAAATGAGAAATCCCCCCAATCACAACTGCACAAATACATAATTTCAAGGGCTTTTTAAAAACCTATATATCTGAAAGCTGCAACAATTATTTCCAAGATTTATGGTTTAGAAAAATAAACTTCAACGACTCAAAAATTAATGTGAATCACAAATTTTTAGTATTGGTAAGTTCTTACCTCTCCCATTCCCCGAGATTCTAATGCAAGAGCTTGAAAATCATGATTCATTTCATCCACAGATCAAACCTGGCAAGTAACAAAAATTGAAAGTTAGCAGGAATTTAATAAAGTATTAGCTATATGGTATGGGTATTAACTAATACTACCACATTCCAAAATATAGAAGAATAGATGTTCCTATGATGACAGGTTTTCCCGAATAAATTACTTGAGAGCAAGCTACATTGAAATGGACAAGTTTTTTTTTTAAATAACTGTATGTCAGCAGACCACTTCACATTCTTGTGCAAGAAAATGAAGTAAAAAACAAGAAAAGTGAGTCCAATCATTAAAGTATTTTTTAGTGTTATAATTACTACAAAACAATTTTATGCTAGTTAAGATTGTTAGTTAGGATTTCTGAAAAATTAGCATCATTTGTGAACCTGATTTATGTAATTTTTCCCTGCAAATATTTAGCAAATAATCAATTAAATGGTGCTTTACTTTTTAAGTGAAAACATTTAATCTACAGTGAATTAACTACAATTTTGCTGTGGTTTCCTCAAGAAAACATTTCTCAGCCCTTCCATTCTCAAGAGCTGACCACTCCCTCTTATGTGACAAGGTATTGTTATTGTTATTGGTTCCCTGGCTCCTCCAACTAAGAAACTAAAAGAAAAAAAAAGCATGCAAGCTTGAAGGTTCTCCAAACTTATAGCTTTGAAATTCAACTAGAAAAAATTCTACACCACCACCACCACCCCCCGGCGCGCGCACACACCCCCTTCAGTTTCACAAACTGAAAGAACTATACTCCTTCCTGCAATACTCTCTGTCCCACTCTGCCTATAGTTACATTTGCTTTCCTAGATTTCTAGTTACTAATCCACAGATTCCTGTTTTCCCGCTCATCTCTTAAATCTTAGCATTCCTTGTGTAAGACAATCTCTATTCTCCATGCTTTGGGAGCTATCTACATAGCTCTCAAATTTGTATTTACAAACTAAACTGCTTATTCTCCACAGCTCCAGTCATCTCCTTTTTATTTCCTCTCTTACAACCATTTTCATCATTTACCAAGTCCTGTTAAACCAATCTTACCCAATTCAATCTGTTTTCTACCCCTTTAGTTGAGAATATCATCCAAACACTGCAATCTTCTTCTCACCCTTTCATTCTGCAATCTAATCTCCAAATTATCTTTCTGAAACTACTCGGATCATGTGACTCCTGTAGTCTCATCCCTAAAGACAAAGCTCAAACTCTTTTATGTGGCTTACAAAGAAATAGCTAGTGAAGATGCCTGCCACCAAGCCTAACAACTTGAGTTTAAACCCCTGGACCCACAGGGTGGAAGGAAAGGATGCCCTCGGATGTCCTCTGATCTCCACTAAATAGTTGTGGGGAGCTGATGAAGTCCTGAGTCAATGTGTATTGCTGGCATGGGCACAAAAATGTCAATCAAGGACTCCTCAGATCATGACAACAGCTAAGCTTCTTCTAGTCCAAGTTGTAGTGTTTATGAACATTAACCAGTGAGTATACAAACTAGTCACAGCTTTCTCCTCTCAGATGACTGCTTCCCTACAGAGACCTCCTATGAGGCTAGCTAACTTTAATTCTTCCTCATGCTGTGCATTAATACACAAGCTGAATTTTCAGGGTTCTAGTAGGTGGCCTCCATTAGAATGAACAGAACCCACATGATCCCAGGTGGGCTGTATGTGTAATTTTTTCATCCCACATTGTCCTAGTCAGGTTTCCAGGACCAAAAAGCAAATGTTAATTAATAAAACAAATTATAGTTCAGACATCTGGTAGTTCTAGAACTCTGAACAAATAAACTGACGTTTCTTCTGTATGTTCTGATATAAAGAGTTGCTACATAGATTTGCTGTGAACACTAAGTCAGACATGAGTGGTTGGTAGGTAAATATTCAAGTCAGCCAGTAAAAGAGTTTGGGGTGTGATATAGGAGGGTCATCTGTCTATGTGTTACTTTCATTGGTTAATAAAGA
>LOEQ01001181.1:424293-438856 GCA_001685075.1 Bramus lutescens
TAAGCTAGCTGTGCGGGAGCTGGGCCGGACGAAAAGCAGGCCCACTCCCCTATCACTACAGGGGTGGGGTGTTTAGAGAGATGGCAACAGTTAAGAGAACTGGCTACTCTTCAAGAGGACCCAGGTTTAATTCCCAGAACCTGCATGGTAGCTTACAGTTGTCTGTAACTCCTGTTCCGGGGGTTGAATGCCCTCATACAGACTGACCTGTAGGCAGAACACCTACGTACATAAAATAAAAATAAGTTATTAAAAAAAAAGTTTCAGAGGCTGAAAGATGGCCCAAAAGTTTAAGGCAGAGGACCAGAGTTCAGTTCCCAGCACCTTCATCAGGAAGCTCACAACTCTACCTCTTCTGACCTCCTGATAGTCCCCTACATGCAATGCTTGCACACACATAAAATAGAAAAAGTACAAAAATAAAATGACATCTTATGGATCTAAAGAGCAAATAAGTTTTTTGACTTGGTAGAAACACTGGATTAACAGTTCTTACTGAGTATTTCATTCACCACATTAATTCAATAAGCTTTTTACTAGACTTACTGAAAAAAATTTATAAAGAAAAAGAAACTCAAATATAGTCATACTTGTCATTTTAGTGGATCTCATATTTCCTAGTAATAAAGTTCAATTAGACCCAAATCTTTCTATTATGAACTCCAAACTAAAAACAAAAACAACAACAACAAAAAATACCCAAAAACTATTTGCAGGTAATAGTTAAAAAAAAAAAAACCTGAACAAAGAAAATGAGAGCCTACACTCCAAAGAAAGATCCTGCGGAATAGAATTTTGTTTTTGTTCTTTCTTTCAATGGTTTCTTTTGCTTGCTGGTTTTGTTCAAGGGACAAGCAAGATGGGCTTTGAAACTCCTATAGTAAACCCACTCTCATAAGCCCTAAACTAAACCACAACAGTTTGGAGCAATCAGAGCTGCTATATAACAAGGGGAGGAATCCCAGAAAGAACGAATACAAATTCTACATTTAAATTAAAATACACATAGATGTAGATGACCCTGGGGCTACAGGTCTAGAACCGATGCCAAGAAAGCCAATTAAGGATATAAAAATTAAACAAATTTCTGCTGCTGACCACAAAAATCAACCTATCAAGCATAAAGTCTAAAATTCTTACGAAAGACCTATGAAGAAACTAGAAAACTATGTAAAGAGAAAAATTAAGAAAAATGAATACTGAAATCAGGCTGTGCCCTGACCTATGTTGCTCTGTATTTTTTTTAATCAGTTTTTACATTGTGTCTTGCCTTAAGAGACTCTATCACAAACAGCTTTTGGTTTGTCGAAACAGGGTTTGACTGTACAGCCCTGGTTGGCCTGAAACTCAGAGATCTTAGCCTCCCAAGTGCTGAGACCATGCCTAGCTACACCACAAGTAGCTTTTGACTCCATTTTGAGGTATTGTGTGCCTAGGTAGACACATGAAAGGCACCATTTGTCCAGCACCACCCACAGGGCAAACTAAAAATGACTTAGTCCAGCAGAGAGTGCCACCCTATACATTTATCTGGGTAAATCCAACTTTAACAGCACATGGGCTTATTAGAACCACATCAGGAAAAACAAAGCCAAATATTTATCAGATACATCAGACCAGGGCAAGAATCTGTTTCACTTGAACGCAATAAAGAGACAAACACTTAGCACCGTGATGGCAATCTCCCAATGACGTGTTGTGTGTGTGTGTATGTGTGTGTGTTAGAGAGAGGCAGGCAGAAAACTCTACTTGCCTGGGAGGAGAGAGATAAACGGTCAGAATTCTCCACTTTCCTAGGGGGTTTCAGCATGGTTCTACCCCTTCTGTTGACAAGGTCTGCTGTCTGTTCACCAGTCTGGACCTGCCACCACCTCACTGTTCATTTATCTAGATTCAATCCTTCCCTTGGCTTTGTTTATCTTACTCCTGGCAACTCTGCCCTGACCATGCAGACTGATTACAACTAGCAGGGAGCAATTTCACCAACTGAGGTTATTTAACTTAACAGACCCAGGCTTTCCTATCAGGTTCCCAGCTTTAGCCACTCAGGCCGTTTGAAACTCTTTGCCTCTTTAACCTTTGCAGCTATTTTGTAATCTACATATACACATATAGATGTATAGATAAACTATGTCACCTGAGAGTTAATGCTAATAAATAAGATTGTAATAAAAAAGAATATGTTCACCTTAGCCAGAACTATCAAGGAAGGCAGGAATACCTGGCAAACTACTGCCATTAAAAGCCTCATTCTCTGTAAATTTACTGCTAAATAATGCCTGACACTGTTGAAAGACAAATGCGTTTGTCTATGTTTCTGACATAATGCGTTCATAACAATCAACCAACATCAAGCTAACTCATGGCAGACAAGGAGATAATTTAAAGTAACTAGCAACTGTACAAAAAAAAACATGCTTCTAGCATGTGAATCTGATGATTAGTGTCAACTTGACAGACTCTAAAATGGACCTCTGAGAATGCCTATGGGGGATTATCATGATTACATAATTGTAGTGGGACTGACTTTAATCCTGAGCTACAGAAAATGGAGGAAAGGAGCTAAGTACTAGAATCTCTTTATTCCTGACTGTGGGTAACATGTGAACAGCTACTTTATGCTGATGCTTTGACTCCCCTATTACGACGGACTGTACTTTACACTGAGTTAAATATAAACCCTTTCTCAAGCCAAGCATGGTGTCAAATGCCTTTGATCCCAGCACTTGGGAGGCAGAGGCAGACTGATCTCTGTGAGGTCACGGTCAGCTTGGTCTACAGTGAGTTCCAGGATAACCAGGGTTACACAGAGAGTTCCAGGATAACCAGGGTTACACAGAGAAAACCTGTCTTGAAAAACAAACAAAAAACAAACACACACAAAAAACAAAACCCTTCCTCCTTGAAGTTGCTTTTGTCAAAGTATTTTTTAACCAAAGAACAGACTGAAAAAAAAACAAAGACAGTAAACTAATACATTTCATCACTTGAGAGAAACAACCAAATGAAAACACTAAAATGGAGAAATAACTCTTTCAATGTCACTTAATAGCAAACTAGGTAATAGAAGGGTCAGTAAAACTTGAAAGTAGATAAAAAGATTTCCAATCTAAAGGATGGGGGTGGGGAAGGAGGAAGAAAAAGGTCACAAAAGGTGGTCAACACCTGTAATCCCAACACCTGAGAGGCTTTAAAGCAGGAGGACTTCTGGGACAAGGACTACTGGTGAAGCCCAGGCTAAAATGGATACATGGTGAAACCTTTCTTTTTTCAATATTTTATGTATATGACTGCCCTGTCTCCATGTACACAAGAGGAAGTAAGATCCCATCTCAAATGGTTGTGAACCACCATGTAGTTGCTGGGAACTGAACTCCAAACCTATAAAAGCAGTCCAAGTGACCTTAACTGCTGAGCTGCCTCTCCAGCCCCCAGTGACCTTGTCTAAAAAAACAAAAAAGAAAAAAAGCAGAGCTTCCTTTGTGAGGCCAAGCTAGTCAGTAGGGTACAGGCTTCTTATCCCAGCACTAAAGCATAAGCATCAGATATCCAAGGTCATCATTCTTGACTGTTGTAATTCACCACCAAAAACAGGAGCCAGGAAAATGGCTCAGTGGGCAAAGATGCTTTGCTGCCAAGGCTCCCCAGAACCCAAACGGTGGAAGAATAAATGACTCCCAAATTGTCTGACTTCAACAAGTATGTAACATGGGTTCCTATCCACACAAATACATGTTTTTGTAAGTTTCTTTAAAAATAAAACGTAAAAGCTGGGCGGTGGTGGCGCAGGCCTTTAATCTCAGCAGTCGAGGCAGTGGCAGGCAGATCACTTTGAGTTTGAGGCCAGCCTAGTCTTCAAGAGCTAGTTCCAGGACAGGCTCCAAACCCAGAGAAACCCTGTCTGGGGGAGGGGAAAAACAAACTATAAAAATGGAGGAAGACTGTGATAACTCTGCACCACTTTGTGAGAGATGCCACCAGGGCCTAACCTACTGAAATGTGTGCTGAGTAACTCAGCTGCAAACCTAAGATAGTCTCCTAGTCTAAATGACTATTAATTCTGAACCTGAACACTGTGCAACAGGACTGAACAAGTGTTAACACTGCTTAAGTTTTAGTGCATCTAAATATACTGAAATACAGCAACATAAAAAGTGTGCTGCATCCACTTACGAGAGTTAAAGAATGCTGGATTAACAAGAGTAGATGTGAAGACCTGGGAACACTACTTACATTTTACTGACCCAGAAACCACAAATCTCCTTCAAAGATATTAGCACCAATCACCTAATTAAACATTTTATTCTAGCCCACTAGAGTCACTAGATAAAAACCTATCAAATGTTTCTACATAAAAATGTTTTACCTCTTTGAAGATTAAATCTCAGAGACCAAATCCTCAAGAAGGCAAAATATACATGTCCATAAATGCAAATAAGGCCTCCCATTAAAACTCCCTTAAAAAAAAAAATCAAGGGGCTGGAGAGATAGATGGCTCAGAGGTTAAGAGCACTGACTGCTCTTCCAGAGGTCCTGAGTTCAATTCCCAGCAACCACATGGTGGCTCCCGCCATCTATAATGAGATCTAGTGCCCTCTTCTGGTATGCAAGCATACATGGAAGGAATGTTGTATACATAATAAATAAATCTTTAAGTCTTTAAAGAAAAAAATCAAGAATTTTATTACAAGGCACGCAGTCTTTCAATAACTTTGAGAAACAAAATAATGTTTGTGAAACTGATTTATTTTGAAAAAAATACAGAAATCAACATTTTAACTAATGATCGCTTCTAATTTGATAATAACCTGAAGTCATATAATTTAGAAGGCAATGAAGATGACCCACTTTAGACAACTATTAAGATAGCAGAAAAGTGACTGAAATCATGTCAAAGGCACAGTGAAAAAGATGTTACTCCACCAAGAAAAAAAAAAGCAACCAGTATTTCTAAGTTTATGTTCTTTTCTAATTTAACATCTCAGCATTGGGCTGGCATAATGGCTCAGAAAAGGAATCTATTACCAAGCCTGATGACCTGAGTTCAAGACTCCAAGACCGATATGGTGGAAGGAGGGCACTAACTTCTCTAAGTTGTTCCTCAACCTCTATATGCTCTCTATGGCAGGTATGCTATGCATGCACACCAAAACAAATGTTTAAAAATAAATTAAAACCTCACCACCCAAAAGCAGAACAAGATACACCTCATAGTATAATTAATGTAGTATGAAATAGTGCCACTCCTTATAAAGTATAGTGCCTAAAAGAAAACAGCCCCAAACCCAAACTTTAAGAAAGTAACAAATCCAGAATATAGGGGTAAGGGAGAAATTAACTGAGTTCACTAATAAACCCACAAAATGAAAAATTCCAAACTGGGGGAGAGAAATCAACTATTATGTAGACCTAAGGCTTTACTATCACATTTTATTTTAAGGTGTGTTACATCTGTTTATGCAGTGGAACATTTGTTTAATGATGTAAAGATGTGTTGCATCTCTTTATGTTGCATTTGTTTGGCTCTGTGAGGCTGTGTTACTATGCCTATCTAAAACACCTGACTGGTCTAATAAAGATCTGAACAACCAATAGCAAGTCAAGAGAAAGGATAGGTGGGGCTGGTAGGAAGAGAGAAAAATGGAAGGACAAAAAGAGCAGGAGCAAAACAAGATGGGAAGGATGGGGGAGGGGCGATTTGCCTCGTGCAAACAGCTGCAATAGAACTATTTACCCACCAATGCTTAACTGAACAATCCAAGCTTAACAGAAAAAAAAAATGGTTTAATGGTAACAAAAGCCCATGGACCTTTTTAAAAACATTATTAAAGTTATATGTTCCAACACAACATCCACCATATCAAGAAAAATACCAAATATCAGTTCTTTGATGCAGTTTAAAAGATTTTTCTTTCAAAATTTTCAATGTGCATCTTTGGGGGTCAGGGCAAATTAACTATGTTTCATAAAACCCAGGATGGTTTCAAATTAACTATGTAGGCAAAAAGGATCCTGAACTCCTGATCTTCCTGACTCCACTTTCAAAGTACTGAGTTTACAGGCAAATGTCACACCACCAGGCTCAGTAATATTATTTAATCACTCTTCTTTCAAATAAGCTCCTGTTCAGTAAGTACATGTTCAGAGACATGTTGTTCTCTGACACCCAGCAGCTCTTTTGTAAGCTCTGAGAACATGCTTAATCAGTCAACATGGATCACCCATTATAGACTTTAACACAGTACAACCACAGCCTTTTCTGTCTATGTGCTGTGTTGTGTGGGAGCTGTCTGTACTTGCTAGTATATATGTGTAGGCCAGAGGCAGATGAGTTATCTTGCCACTCCAGCTTTACATACTGAGAAAGGGCAAGAGCTGAACTTGAAGTCTTAAAGTTTATCAATTCAGTCAAGCTGTCTGGACAATGAATTTCAGTAATAGGCTTGTTTCCACCCATGCCTGAACTGGGGTTAAAGATATGTATGACCATGCCTGGCTTGTTATGTAGAGTGTCCAGGAATCCAAAGTTAGATCTTCATGCCTACATGCCAGGCACTTTACTGAGCCAGTTCTCCATCTCCCATCGTAACTTTTACATAAATGTTAACACAGAAATCCCAATAATAGCAATTTTCAAGACAACTTAAAAGAAAAAAAATGAATGTCTTTATATGTATACTAGCTCTTCCAAATAGGCTAAATAAAATATTGATTTATTATAATAGTTTTTAAGTTTATGACAACTCTGTTAACAGTTTAAAATATTCTAATTCATGAAATAGTATAAAATATATGGTCTGTACAAATCTTTGAATTAAATAAAAGGAGTCTTTCAGGTAATGACAAATTGCAATTTCTCAGACATTCAAGTAAACTATGAATTGTTAATTATTTACTTCTCACCAACTAAATTTCAGTGAGATGAAACAATCAAATATCCTAAACTTTGGAGGCTGCAGAGATGGCTCAGCAATTAACAGCACTCACTGACTGCTTTTCCAGAGGATCTGGATTCAATTCTCAGCACCAATATGGCAGTCCACAATCGTCTGTTACTTTAGTTCTGGGAGATCCAACACCTTCTGGCTTCCTCGGGCACCAGTGCACAGACATACACACAGGCAAAACACCCATACACATTAAAAAAACCCTTAAATTTTATATTGTAGTTTTTAAAAAACTTTAATAAAAACTTTTTAAAAGTAGGCAGATCTATGATAAAAGATTTTTCGATACAACTTAAATATAATTCTATGTTCTTTAAAAAGAAAATTCTAGTACTATCAGAGGAAATACCAAAAAAAATTGGGCATAGTGGTACATACCTTTAATCCAGCAATAGGAAGGCAGAGGCAGGCAGATCTCTGAGTTCAGAGTCACCCTGGTCTACAAAGCTGAGTTACAGGACAGCCAGAGCTACACAAAGTAACCCTGTCCCGAAAATCAAAACAAACAAATTAGTACTATTTTGTTTATGTTTTAACAAATAAAGTTTGCCTGAAGATCAGAGTGCAGAG
Source organism: Bramus lutescens (assembly GCA_001685075.1). Classification (NCBI taxonomy): domain Eukaryota; kingdom Metazoa; phylum Chordata; class Mammalia; order Rodentia; family Cricetidae; genus Bramus; species Bramus lutescens. Next base: position 431,811 of record LOEQ01001181.1, read on the forward strand.
CTAAGCCACTAGAGGCCAGGGAGTGGTCGCACTCACCTTTAATCCAGGATTTAGGAGACAGGGGCTGAGGGATCTCTGTTAATTCAAGGCCACCCTGGGCTACACAGATTGAATCTGTCTAAAAGAGAAACAGAGCTCACACAAAGGTAATCCCCAGCACTTGGGATTCCATGCCTTTAATCCCAGCACTAGGGAGGTGGAGACAGGTGCTCAGTGCAGTTTGAGGTTTGGTGGAGACAGATGCAGTCTGAGAACAGGATCGCTCCTTCGAACTAAGCATTGGTAGAGGTAAAAGAACTCTCTAGCGGCTGGCCTCTCCACTTCTCTAATCTGCAGGCAAGCTTTATTTGTTAATACATAAACAAAATATCACTACAAACAAACAAAAAAACAGCAAAGTAGATGTTAAATAATAAGACTAGTAATAAGACCAGCAAATTGACTAACTTTTAACCATTTAAGATTTTTTTAAAAGGGCCTACTGTAAAGCCTAATGAGCAGAATTCCATACCCAGAACCCATATTGTAGAAAGAGAAAACTCAAAGTTGAACGAACAATCGCGCACACACACGCACAGTGAAACTTTTTAAAAAAATTGATAGAAAAATATATCAGGTATACCCTTCAATATCCAAAATATAACTCTGCTTCCTGAAAACACATGCAATGTGACAAGGCAGCAGCCTGCTACTGCAGACATGCCTTCCCTCACAATAATTAATGATCCCCTCAAACTTCAGCTATAATTTTGATAACGGTCCAGGGGCCTATGATTGTCACAAAGATCTATATGATGGTTTTGAATGGGTTTGTAACAAGTTAGGAGCTCCATTACCTGCCATCTGAAATGCCTCAAGATTCCTACAAATTCTTCAGATCATGACCTTGAAAGAGAAAGCCCCATTTCCAACTGCCTACCATGAAAGACAATGATAGTTTGAACACACTAGTTGGGGCAAGTAAAGGACTGCTTTTCAAAGTCAAATTTGGAATGTAAAGGGATTCACTGGTAGATCTTGGCTTTGAGCTAACAGTGTGAGCACCTTTCTGTTTACCCAAAGAATATCACATAATCATCTAATAGACTGTTTATGCTTTGATGTACTGCATTTCACCATATGTAGAACCTTAGGTGTAAATACTGACCCCACAGTAAGAATTTCTCTTTGCCTCCCCATCTTCATTCTTGAGGAAGAGCTCAAATGTGCTAGCACAAAACCCAAGGAAAGAAAATATTTCCACATATAGAAAAATAGTTTATGTTCAAAATTTGTTTTTTAGAAAAGAATTACTTATTTCTCATTCTAGTACATACACTTCTGTAACTTTGTTAAGGAATAGTAGTTTTTGGCTTGACTCTTAATATTCAGAATAGACTGGTTTACTGGTTTCCTGAAATTAGCATTTGGAAAATTAACATGAAATAATATTTCACAGGGGAAAAAGAAGAAATTATACCTATTCCCTGGAGTCAACCTTATCTCCTAGCATTACCATTTAAAGGACTATTTCTTAGAGAAGGGATAGAACTGTTAACAGGTAGTGTCTTCAATGAAATTCCATCAATATTTTTCCCCAATCAATCTCAAGGATGGGTTACATGCCAAAATCCAAATACAACAGAGAAAGCAATTACATAACAATTTTAGGCTGGCTCCAGGATGGTACTTAGTTTAAATCTTCCTGAACCATAATCCTGGGTGTCCAAAGTCTAAACAAAATCCAAATTAGATGACTTCATTATGGTGAGCTCAAGGTGTTCCATTCATATCTACTGTCAGTTCTCTTCCAGCAGTTATTATATGTAAATCCCTCAAATTGAAAAATAATTCATCTATCTCTTGATAATACTAATGTCTCTAAATCTTTATTCATATCACCATTATTATGTGTGTACATGACAAGAATGTGTGGATGCCTCTATCACAACGCTCATATGGAGGTCAGAGGACAACTTGACAGTTCTCTCCTTCGACCTTTTCATTGATTTAGGGGAACAATTTAGATTTGTCAGGCTTGCAAGAAAAATATCTTTACTAAGTCATCTCACTGGCCCTAACTTCTTTATTCTTTTCAGATTCAATTATACCTATGCAAAGCTTTTCCTGACCACTGTATTCTTTACCTCAGAGGCCACAGCCACTTTTGTAATATCACTTCTATGACAGTTAACATACTGCACTAAAATCCCAAGTTAACCCTTTCTCTACAGTATAAATTCCTTAAGAATATGAATCACTGATAACCAACATCTAAAGACCAACTTAGAATCCTCAAACAAATGTGCTTCTGATAATATACCTTAAAGAACATTCAGAAAACAAATATACTTATTCTCAACTTTCCTTGAAATACTTCTTGAACAAGAATCCTGATTTAAAAGTGGCAATTTATTTTTAGCAAGAGCTTAAGAGTACTCCTCTTCTGCTGGTGTAGAAGCCACAGAATTTAAAATTAAAGCATTTTTCTCCACTCTTTGAAAATCAATTGTAACTGTGCTTCAGTCAAAAGGTCCAAGCCAGACACAGCAGTTTACCTATTAATCCCAGCAACTTGTTAAGAGTCTCAGGGGGTTCCAGGCTAACCTAGGCTACATAAGATCCTATTCTTACCCTCTACCCTACTCTACCCCATCCACACACCCAAAATACAAGAAAATATATGTAGAAAAAAATAGACCCATTGTCTAACTTCAGAACGTCATGCAATACTATGACTAAAGATTCAGATTTTGGCCTGGAGGGATGGCTCAGCTTCAGTTCCAAGCACCCACAGCTGTCCCTCCAGGTACCATTAAAAAAAAAATTCAGATTTTACCACAGAAATGTCTTGCATTTAATCACAAAAGTACAGATAAAATCGTTCAAGGAGCGCATACCTGTATCTAATTTTTAGAGACATGGTTTCTCTGTGTAGCCCTGGTTATCCTGGAACTTGCTCTGTAGACCAGACTAGCCTGGAAAGCCAAGATACATCTGCCTCTGCCTCCCTAGTGCTTGGATTGAAGGCATGCACCATCACTACTTAATGTATCTAATTTTTCTGATAGTTAACAAGTCATATAATTCAGCCTATTGTTTCTTACAATTTTGACTGCCTATTACAGGGCTATAGATTCATTCTATCTCTAGATTTAACTTAGTCGTACTGTCTGAATAAAACCACTGTACCTTAATTAAGGCTTAGTTAAAACAAATAGTTTAATCTTAACCAAGGTATCTTAGTCTTTTGGAAATTGTGCCAAAGGGATACAGAGATGTCAGTAATGTACTTAAGAGTGAGAACCTGAGTTCAGATCCCCCAAAACCTACTTAAAACCAGTTCCCCAATGGTGGATGGAAAATGGAAACAAGAGAAACCACTAAAGCTCCAGAAAACCTGTTGTGCAATGGCAAACAAGAGACCCCCCCAATTGCAACATGGTTGAGAGTAAGAACCATACCCAATGTTATCCTCTGATCTCCATACATGTACTGTGCCCATTCATTTCTGTGCTCAACACTTGAACATACAAAGAAAAAGAACTTGCTACTTTTGGTAAGTCAACTACAACAGAAATCAGGCTTTTTGGGTTTTTTGTTTTGTTTTTGTTTTTCGACACAGTTTCTCGAAAGCTTTGGAGCCTGTCTTGGAACTAGCTCTTGTAGACCAGGCTGGCCTCTAACTCACTAAGATCCACCTGCCTCTGCCTTCCAAGTGCTGGGATTAAAGGCGTGCACAACCGCCGCCCAGCTTTTTTTTTTTTAAGGACTATAAATACAGAAATAATACTCTCCTACTTTCCCAATCCCATCACATTATGTACTTGTTGGCCATCAGTTACATCTTTTATTACTTCCAAGGATATCCAAAGACACTGACACAACATTGCCATTAATACTTGAGAATCACACAAAGCATTTCATAATGTTTTTAAGTGAGTTTAGGGTTTTATGTTTAAATGCATCCATAGGTATTCTTGATGGCATGCAGCAGAAGGGCCAAGAGTTGGACATGCCTAACAGGCAGTGCTGAGTAGATAGATATCTTAGTCTTGTAGTATATCAGAACAGCCTAGCACACTAAATCCTTTCCAGGAAACAAATTTGGGGGTAGGGAAGATCAGTGTAGAGCCCAACCACATTCTTTGCCAGAAAGTAGGTGATAAGGATCTTGTTTCTTCATGTCCCACTTGCAGTCAATTAAAACATGACACCCTTTTGCATTTGATATTGCTTTTCTGTAGTTGGTTGCTAGTATGACAGGCACATCAGATGGACACATCTGAATGTTTTTCAGTACTCTAAAGTCTTTTATCCTTCTACAAAAGAACATAAGAAAAGTCAAAGTAAGTGACATGGATTACGACTACAGTATCTAAACTTGGCAGAATGGGGCTAACTAAAGAAACCATCCTTTTGTTTGAACAGTCAAATCACTTTAAATTTCTTAAGCCATTTTAGACCCCAAAAAGGAGTCAGACAAGCCTCAAACAAAACTACTTCGTTTTAAAAGTAAATGAAAGACAAGTGTCCATACATAATTCAGTGAAAATTTAAAGGGACTCTCTGTTAGGTGATACTTGTTAACTAGGCAAATCCTAAATTCACATTTATAAATAAGTTAAATCTCTTGGAATATATTGGAAGAAAAAATATCACCTCATCTCTAAATATACTACTTCCTGAAAAATTAAGAAAAACCCTGCCACCTACCTATAAAATTCTAGTGTTCCACACACTTAAAAGGTCTGAAAATACTTTTAAGTTCACATTTCAACCACAAAGCAGTAATTCGTAAAAAACTGTCTTGTCGATATAATAGCACTATCAGACCACTATAGCTTGAACATTTTTCCACTGCACCAGAATTCAGAACCTACTGAATTGAGAGGCAAGGTAAGACTGATGGTAGTTCAACAATCTCTATTACTGACAGAGATACGCTGGAAGGTGTAGTTTTAACCCAACACAGTCATAGGTAGCATTAGACAACTACTGTACTCTCCTGTATAAACAAGTGTCTGTTCTGGTTGGTCTCCTGAGGTTGAACATATTTTCTGTAGGGGCACACTCGCAGGAAAAAGGAGGAAAGGGTTCAGCATAGCTTTTTAATTTTCTATTACAATTCACCTAACAGACAAGCAAGGAGAAAAGACTGTAAGTGTAAGCCAGTTTTCATGCCTTCTTAAACATATAATAGAAATAGAAATAAGCTATCTATTTAATGTCACAAGCTATTACACACCTACAAATACAATCTTTTTATTAACCTGTTAGTAAAATGGTCTTAAGTTGTGAATGACTGGTAAGTCAGACAAAGTCAGGAGAGATTCGAGTATTTAAATACTGTAGTTCAGATAAATATAGGTTTTACAAACATGAAAATTACAAAATATTTCCCTATTATAGAAACTCAATGGAATTCCAAATTAGGAGCCATGAAGATGTTGAGAACAAGAACCACAAACTAACTTCCATTTCAAATTACTATGATGAGCATACATAAAAAGAAGGCAGGGTATGCACCTGGGTAGTAGAACACTCACCTTAGTATGCACAAGGTCCTAAATTCCAACAACACTATTGTATACACAAATACACACACAGAGGCAGTCTTTGTTGAGAAGATTGGTTCTGGTTGTCATACCTGGCCTAAATCGCTTACTATTTCTGATAACTTGGACAAATACATACTTAAAAGACAAATTATCTCTTAACACTAGAAAGATTAATAAGTATAAAAGTTACAAAAGAAAGAAAAATCCATGTTTTTGTACCCTTATTAATAAGTTACTTTAAAATCTTGGACAGACAAGGCAGTAAGTAGAAGCCTGCTTAAAGCAAAACAACCTGAGTTCCATCCCCCGGAAACTCATGGTGGGAGGAAAGAACTGACACCCACACTTTGTCCTCTGACCTCCATATGCATGCCACAAACACACGGACAAAAAGTTACATTAAAATGTAGTATGATTTCTAAGAAAAAGTTACTTTAAAATCTCAGTAAATGCTGAACCACCTAAAAGAACTCTGAACTCAAGACAAAGAAAATTTCATTAAAAACTTAACTTAGATTGAAAAATGCTTTAAAAAAGTGCACATGGCAAACTCACTTAAGGTAAATCAGCTAGATTGGGACACAAAATAAGAAAAATAAAGCAAAAACCCTGGATATTGTAGAAAGTTTCTGAAATACAAAAAGTTATTGTAACTTTTTTGTGTGGAAGAGCTGTGCTACAACAAAACTTAATTTACCTGGAAATTAACTTTAAAGACATTCTTCCAAAAAAAAAAAGAACATGCTGTCAATTATTTGACTGTTCATACGACGTAAATCATTTATAAAAAGCAAGATTTTAGACTAGCAACAGAGGCTTATTATTAACGAATTAAAAATATCCATCTTTGTATTTTTAAACAGGATTCCTGGCTAGAATTTCCTATATCCTCCAATTTACCCAGTCACATGGTGAAGAGTCACGAATCTAAGCCATGAACAAGCTTTTAACATGCCAAGGTAACTTCTTAAAATTGCTTTCGTGACACACTGTATCCTTTCCAGACATTAGAGCCTGTCAAGCATTTAAAAGCAGTTCCCCTAAAACCCTTACAGAAAAACCTCGGCCTCCAGATTTCTTAAAATCTGAAGCGCCGTCAAGGCATTTTGTCTTCTTGCACATAAAATGTCCGCAATCCAATATTCCCTTCCCCAAAAGTTCCAAGGTATTACAGAATAAAGGCTAAGCTAAGAAAAAAGAGGGTTTCTAGAGCTGTGTTCTTGGAAAGAGGCACCAACTTTACACGTGTTTGGGCATCAACGCGGCACAGTTTATTCCCTTCCAAATCTGCCCGGATTCACACGCAGAACTATGGCTCAAAGACTTTCAAGTCGCTCCTGTGGTCTTCGGCTTTGGAGTTGCACACTCTTCGGGGTACTGAGGGATGTTCCTCTAACAAAAACACCACGCTTCTTACTAAGGCACCTGAACCGGTCGAACCCCAGTCCCTGTTTTCTTTCACATCCGTAGCCGTCTGCCAAGGTTTTCCTGGACACTGGCAGGCCT
>LOEQ01001182.1:0-10979 GCA_001685075.1 Bramus lutescens
TTGTCAGAGATGGAGAAGATGTGGGGCGGGGCCTCCTGGCGCTTTTTGCCTCGGTAGCCATCCACCACCTCGGGGTTGTACACTGGCAGCCACTTGTAGGGGTTGACGGTGACGCAGAAGAGGCCTGAATAGGTCTATGGGAGGGAAAAAATTCATGCATGCATACATACATACATACATATTATCTGTATTATATGTATATACATATATAGGTATATACAGAGATTGCCTTTATTATCATCCCAGGCTTCTTTTGATAACTCATAAGGAAGAGATTTCTACTGATGGATGAAGCAACTGAAATTCAAAGAGGAAAGTAGCCAGTCCTCCCACAGAGTTAGTACCATGCTGACCCCGTTGTGACCTCAGCTTTCTTGCTCTTCCGGCTCCTCCACCCTAATTTCCCTTCTCCCCACTTTCCTTCCTCCAGCCCCTCTCCTCCTATTCCATCCATCTCTTGCCTTTCCATCTTTCCTGTCGTTCTCTTCCCTACTCTATCTCTTCTCTTTGGGCCAATCAAAGAGGACTCTTCCGGAGACTCCCCTCCCCCGACCTCACCACATCTCTGACACCCCAGGAAAGCCTATTGGCAAGAAGCCACTGACATAGATCATCCAGGACGTGTAGCGGTCCTTGAGGTTGTACAGCACAGCGGGCTCGTTCAGGTGGGTGAGCATGGCCATGTCCTCGATCTTGTCGAACTTGGGGGGATTCATGGCATACACATCCTCGGGTTTAACCACCAGGGTCTGAAAGGGAAGAGTCGTGAGGTTTATCTAACCTTGCCCAGTCATTGGACAGCTGTGGGTGTCTGGCCACCCTGGTAGAGACCACAAGCCAGGTGAACAGAAAACATGCCTGGGTGGCAGTAAGGGACAACAAGGGGACTGTGGCATGTGGTGTGGGACACCATGTGTTCTGCTCCCACCACTCAGGACTTTCGATTTTCTCTATCCGATGGGCTTACAGTTGGGGGATAGAGAGAGAAGTGATGGAAGAGGATTTCTAAGGACTGAGTGGGGGCCTGTGGCCCAGAATGGGAGCCAACGAGAGCTGCTTGGCTGTGGTGCTGGATGTCCCTAGTTCCCCTACCTGCTCAGACAAAAGGGCATGTCTGCAGCAGGGACAACAGAAAATGAGAGGAGCGTCACTGTATCCCTGGGCTGGTGCCCACAGGATCTGCCAACTTCACTGCTCTGTAGATGTAGAAGCCCCTGCCCAGCCTTGAGACCCCCATCCTTCTTCCTTCCCTGCTCCTGGGGAAGAGCTGCTGGCCCATCCTCCCCTTTCTGCAGCATGGCTACATCTCCGCTTTGAGAGAGAGACCTCCACCACCAAGGGCTGGGCTTTCCTCCGTGAAGAGCCTGTAGATGGGCCTCTCAGCCCCTGCCCTTCTTTCTCTTTGGAGATAGCCAGTCCTTGAGCAGTGTGGGCCAGAAAGCTGCCTTCTTCCCTGCCTCCCTCAAGCATTGTGGGCCATGGACTCCCCTGCGCCCTCTCAGGCATGTTCTCCCTAGACCCAGGAATAATCCTTGATGGAGTCTAGCTTCTGCCTCCCACCCTGCTCTGGAAGCCTATTCTCGGCATCTTCATCTGGAATATGTAGAGGTTCATTCTGGGAGCGTCCATGTTTGTCCTGCCCCTTTCCCCCCTGCTCTCCTGTATGCCGCTATTTCCTTCATCTCTTGCATCTTCTCTGTCCCTGACTCAGCTTTTGCCTCCATCACACACACCACCTGAATCCAGGACCCTGCACGTGCGGGGGCCAGTGTTCCAGCATTGAGCCGTACCCGCGGCTCTTTCATTTACTTCTTTGTAACATTTCCGGATACAGGATTTTCTCAAATCCCAATTGTCTCTCTGCCTCCCACAGAATGTAGTGGGCTCAACTGCCCATCCCATTTCAGATACAGAGAGTCTGGTTTTTGGCATTGACCTTGTGATCCTCTAGGGTCCCTTACCTTCTTTGGTTAGATGACCTTTGACAGACCTGGGGGGGAACCTACAAGCAGTGGGTATTCCAGAAGTACTCATCCCTTGAGACAGTGAAGCTGGTCCTCTGGCTCAGGACAATGCAAACAATGACAAAAGACACCCAAAACTAAATGCTTCGGTCAGCCACCAGTGGTCCCATCTCCCATCTGGCTATAGAGGCCAGGACATTCTGCTTTCTCCCAGTGTCTGGATACCTAAGGCTGATTCAGCAGCTGAATTCCAGACCCAGGCTCTGGCTGCAGAAGTAGGTGGAGGAGGTGGAGATGCTTCTGCAAAGCCATATGAGGAGCGGGGTCAGTGCTGAGGAAGAAACAGAGCAAACACCTTACCCTGTTGTCTTCTGTCTCCACGGTGACCTTCCCATCCTGGCTGCTCTTAATTTTCCCCTTGGCATATTCTTCCTTTGAGTCAACCACAAAGCAGTAGGTTTTGGCATCAAAGGGCTGGTTCTGGGCTTCGATCCTCTCCTTCTCCGACTTGCGGAGGAAAGGCGCGGCTATGCCAAACACTTCCATCTCAGAGTCGCTACTCATGGCGTCAGCTGCAGAACAAACCCAGCAGTCAGAGCAGCTGCTCCCTGGCCAGACAACAGGCAGCCTCCTGCCTACCCTAGTATATCAACCTGCCCACCCCACCTTCCCGTCACCCCCGCCTTCCATGGAAGTCTCTCAGACTAGGTCAAGGAGGTTTGGGCTGATCCGTCCATGCCCAGTGGGGCTCCACATAAGAAGTCAGCCCTGGGAAAATGGAATCAACTCATATTTGTTGAGTTGTTACTGTATGCTGTGGGCTTAGATAGAGTCCATATAATCCCAATGTCTTGATTCCTTCAATCTGATGATGGAACTTTAATGCCACTCCTGACACTCCATTTTCCCCTTCTGAGGTGCGCATATGGCAGACAGAACATTCAAAAATAAATACCATGAAAAAACTAAATAAATAGAGGTGTTCCTCATAGAGAGAATACTGAACAGCAAATGGAAGAGGCAGTTTTGAACTGTTTTGAATTGAGATGGCTTCTTCCTTCCACACTAAGTACAGACAGAAGGCCAGGCATGGTGGCACATGTCTTTAATCCCAGCCCTCAGGAGACAGAGGTAGGTGGATCTCTTTGAGTTTGAAGTCAGCCTGGTCTACCTAGTGAGTTCTAAGCCATCCAGGGCTAGGTAGTGAGACCCTGTCTTAAAAAAAAAACAAATAAAACCATAAGGAAGAGATGGGAGCCTCTGGCTGCAGCCCTAGCAATGAAGGGCCCTTTCTCCCACTCCCTAAACTCTAGTGTGTGTTTAAGCTCTCCCTGGGACGAGGGAGCTGGGTGATCGGGGTTTCCCGAAGATTTCCTGCAGTCCAGGGACACTTGATCCTCACCTGAGTCACGCCCACAAGACAGCGGAGAGCAACAGCAGCTGTGGCGCTATGGGACCTGCAACAACACAACACCGAGGCTTGGGCACAAGCTCTGCTTCTGTGTTCAACCAGACCTTGAAGAGACTCAACTCACATACCCTGAGGCCTACATGGTTATAAAGAGCCTTAGCCCCAAAGCAAGCCAGAGGAGCAGACAAGTCATGCCTCTAGCTAGGCAAAACTGCTAACTGCCACAGCCCTGTCTGATGGTTTCTTCAAACTGCAAGATCATCCGACTTGAGAAGGGCGAGGATTCTAAATAGACTGAGTTCTTGGCAAAAACAAAAAAATCACAACAACAAAAAGCTGTTAGCAGGTGAGGTCAGGCCTCCTGGTTGTCTGCAATCAGAGACAATGCTGAGATTGGCTAATTTAAACTTGGTGACTACAGCATGTGGTCTTGAGGCGACTAAATGCCCAACAGGTATAGAGTCCAGGTAGGGAATGCAGAGTCCTCTGCCCACTCCGTGCGTCAGAGAGGCAATAGGAGGCCACCAAGCAATGGTTGACAGGCACATATGTGTCCAACAGGATCCTGCCTGAGCAGAATAAAGAAAGAGTGAGAGAGAGCCGGACGCCAGCGTTGATAACCTGCTCGAGGCAGCAGGCAGCTGGGTGCTGAGTCTCGCATCTCACTCCACGCATGTGCTTATCGAACGCTTTGAGAAGGAAAATGAGGGCCGCCTGATGTGACAAAGCCAGGCAGGGCCACAGCCCAGAGCTGTGGCTGAACCAGGTGTGGAGGCAGCAAAGGCCAGAAGAGATAGAAGGAAAGTCCTGCCACTTACCTCTGACCACGGCAGAGTGAGCCACAGAGGAGCAGCCACCCCCCTGGGCTTTTATAGGCCACCGCTAACCCCCTGGACTCATTCTTTCTCTATATTTGGAAAGAGGATGAATGACACCACAGGCTGAGAACTGGCCCCTTCCACACGTATTTTTTGCCGTTGCCAAGGGAAAAGTATATATAGAAATGAGCAGGGTCCAAAACCATTCTTCCAACTGTAGAAAGCCGGGAGTTTGAGATGCCTTTCTCTGAACTCTGGCTAGGTGCTTCTTCACCTGGTACAGTGGGATCGCCTTTGATTTAGGAGCCCTGCCTGACTCCATCCTGCAGGCACTCCGACCCTGGAAATCAGAGGGAGCCATGACCAGTTGGGAACAGGGCACAACGCCATTGTGCTATTTGCTTAGAAATCTCATCACGCAAGAAAACGAATAAAACAAGTCTGAACCTGTTGCGATCCCCTTAAGATTACGAGCCAGACTCATCCCAAAGCAAGTGTGTGTCAGAACACTTCGACTGTAAAACTTGTATTATGGAATTATAGCTTTTTTCTCCTTTTCCTTCTCCCTCATTTTTCTCCTTGCTTTCTGTCTCATTACGGTCATTATTAACTTAATCCTTCCTTAAGCACTAGTAGGACCAACAAGCAAGTTAATGACAGGGAGCTACGCCATCAGCCCATGTTCACAGTGACAGCTGCTTAGGGCCCTGTGGTTATCAAGACATATTACCAATTAGGAAAGACCAGCTGCCAGCAGGGATGAGGCGGGTGAGGGGGGCAATGGTGGCCTGCAGAGAAAGAGAGGGTGGGTATTGTCTAACACATGTGGTCATTTCTAAATCAGGACTGGAATATTAAGAAAAGAATTAGGGTATATTTGAAATTTTTTGTTCATTTCCATTCTGCTGTTTGTTTCCTAACCTGTCCTTTGGGGCGGGTAGCTGAAGAGCCACCCCATAGTTGCTTATTTTACTAGAAAACTGTGTGCCAATATATCCCACTTAAGAATGAGGACCAGCCTGCCCACACACAGCTCAGAAACTGAAGCTAGGTGAAAATAATAAGGGGCATTTATTAAACACCCTCTGTATGCTCTTTCCTATCTAAGACACTTCAAGAAGATACACTGGAATTGGAAGATAGTCTTTCCCCGACAGAAGTCATGTTATGGGTGATGAGTCATGGAGACTTCAGAGATTCACTTCCAAGATCCAGGCAGTTTCAGAGCAGAGCCGCACGCATTTATATGTTCAGTGAGGCCAGGCAAGGGAAGTGGTTGGAGAGTATGCTGAGGCTCGCTAACCCCCATGCTACCCAGAAGCCCACTGCGGAGCCACATCTTCTCATGGTTTCTCTAGCTCCAGTTTGGACTTAAATGTCCATCTTCCTTCTAGCCCCGTCAGTCCTGAAGCGTCCATCCATCACCTGAAAGAGTGTGGGCTACTGACTCTGAACTTCCTGTCCAGTGACACATTGTCCCAAGCCACCATGCTTTCTTCTGTCCAGATCCTGGGAAGAGTTGGGCAAGACAGACGCGGGACAACAAGGCATCACCTAGGGAACAGATGTTAGCAGGCTCCCAAAGATAATACAAGAGGCCAGGGCTATGTCTTAGACATTGGTAGACACAGGCAGAGAGATGGATGCCTCCAGGTTCTTCTTTATCATCTGTAGTCCTTGTTGGGAGGGGCTTGTCCTGTATAGCCATCAATTATCCACATAACTGGAGACATTCACACCTCCAGGTTCGGAAGAGAAATATTCTGCGCAGGTTACTTTTACCTACTGCTGTTCTAAAGTCAGCGATCCTTTCCTCTTCCTGTCAGACTCATTTACTGTCACCAAGTAGATCCTGAGCCTAGCAGAAAACACAACAGTCAAATAACGCCGCTTTGAGAGATCCACAAAGTCACTTGCTAAACACCCTTCCTTACATGTAAGGAATTGGAGGTAGGGGAGAGAGGAAGGTTCTAGGGTTTGTGAAGAGAGCAGCATTGGGGACAGGAACAACTCTCTAGAAGTTCTGAGGGACATGGATGGCAACAGCAACCATGGCCCAGAAAGCAGAACCAAGAGTGTGTGGAAGGAACCAAGAGACAGAAGTGCTCAGAGGAGTGGTGGGCGTGGCTTGCTACAGAAAGACCGTCGGGCTGAGGTTAGATCCACCACAGTTGTCCACTCCTAAACCATAGGGTGGGACATCGTGTTTCCAGGACCTGTTCTCTCGTCTGTGAAATGGGAGTAAACTGTGCATCTCACTGACCAGTTAGACGCATCCCATAGGCTATTCAAGTATTTGACACACCGTGTTTGTCAAATGTAAGCTGTCTTCTCTACTCGAATGCATTACGGTATTTCTAAGTGGTAAATTGAGTAGATTATTCTGAATATGTGTTTACTGAGTTGTAGAGAGGGAACAAGATCAGATAATATATTTTAATGTGTCTATCTAAAGAGAAAATCTTTGCTATCAGAAGAGGCAGATTTCTGGGGCAAACTTGATGCTCTCTTGGCAGGGAATTCTTTCTCTGATAAACAGGGGACAGATGACATATAGTATATTATTAGCCATCCCTGGGGAACAGAGAAACTCTTGTTCTTGGAGCCATCACACAGGCAGAGCTAATCCCCACAGCCGGAGCCCAGGGCTTCATTTATCCCTTAGGAGCTGGAAAAAAATGAACTGTGTCTCAGGAATGCAGGCAGGCTCAGGAGGTCAGGTGCTCACCACCCGCCTTGGGATGCCTAGCTGCTTCCTCCCTGGCTATCTGCCTTCTTTTTGATGTCTGAACCCACAGTGTGGATGCTGGGGCTCCTGGCCACGCAGCAGCATTCCCAGGACCACTGTTTGCCAGAGTATGAAGTCAGCTTCAGTGAGCACATGTCTCCTGGATCAAGTGCATTCTCCACGTCCCACTGTGAGGGGGATTGGGTGTCAGTAGAAATGACCAACTCCATTATTTTGGTCCAAAACTGTTCCCTGGCTCTGAGGTGAAAGTTAGGGGCCCTGAGCCAGGAAGGAATTCAAGCAAAGAGAGTTCAAAGCTCTTCCTTCAGTTCAAGTAGACAATGTAGGTTTCCCGTGTTCTGTTTTGTTACTATTATTGAAACATTTTTTCAATGTTTAGGTGACTTCAAAGCGTCACAAAAGATTTCCCATAGGCAAGGGCCACACAGTGGATGCTTGGTCAGTTTTCTCCGTTCTTCTGCCCCTCTTCCTCCTCTGCCTGGCCCTTCCCACTCTGCCTCTTCTTCCCTCTTCTTCTTCTCTCTTCTTTTTCCTCCTTCTCTTTCTTCTCCTTTTCCTCCTCATCTTTTCCTTCTCTTCATCTTCTCTTTCTCCCATTTTGCTGTGTGTTTGCAAATAAATAGCAGCAGACAGGGACCTTCCCTTTGCATCATGCATCTTTCAGAGAGAAGGACAATCTCCACAACTCATTTCTCCACCTAAAAAGTGAATGATAATTTCTGTAGTGTTTCTTTTAGTCCATGTTTTCCACTCTCATAGTCCATAAATTCATCCCTTTATAGATCTCTTCTCCCTGACATTAGAAATGAGTCTACTTTGAAGTACTTTTTGTTTTCTAGAACTTTCCTCCATTTGACTTTTGAATCCATTTTGAGTGATGGAAGCATACATTGAGTGTGTTTTACACACAAGGCCTAGAACCAAAGAGTGCAAGGGGGAGGACTCATGGAGAAATGTCTCTATCTTCAAAGAAGTCTCTGTCTCGTTGGGTGGGCAGAGGACAAGGCAATAACCCTAGTCGTGTGGGGCAAGACAGTGAGTTCATCAAAAGGCACTTGTGACTTTGAATTCAAGTGAGATAGCAGTGTCTTTCAGCTGGACAAAGTGGACGGGCACCAAGAAGGCAGTGAAAGGGTATTTGGTGAAGAGGCATGCTCAGTCCTGGAGCAGGGCAGGTCCAGAAGTCCCCCCACACTTCCCCATCATTCCCCACGCTTTCTGTTACTCTAGGTAGACCACTGTCTGAAAATATTACTATAGTGTTTGGCTGGGATCCTTTTCTTTTTGAAGCAGAATCTCTTTGCATAGTGAAAGCTGCCTTCCATCTCGCCGCCCTCCTGCCTCAGCCTCCTGTGATTAAGGCCTGTGCCATTATACCTGATCTTGTCTGGATTCTCAGAAGACAGAGACCACATCCGCACAACTCATTGTTGCAGGGTTTTGTTAGAATCTGACTTTATTTGTACGGCCGTTCATGTCTACTTGTGCCCAGTTTGTAAGTTCAACTGATCACAGACTGGTACACACGGTGGAAAATGCATCTTGTGTCAGATTCAGTACCCTCTGTGGCTTCAGGCCTGCCCTGGGGTCTTAGAACATATCCCTCATGCATAAGGGGCAGTAGGCCTAGAATTAGTGAAGAGGATGTTTGAGGGGAGGTGTTCTGTTGAGGGTAACAGCGGGAAGATAAAGGGCAGAAAGAAGAAACTTTCAGGGAATGAGAAAAAAACAGACCCCATAAAGCTGCAGTCCAGGGAAAGTCATCACTGGGTGACAAACAGCTACTAAAGCTTTGGAATTCTCTTTCTTTTAAAAGGAGAAGCACACAGCTGAAGAGATGGAGGAGGGATATGGCTTGACTTTTTATAACTCTTATGCTGGCCTATTCTAAAAATTAATACATTCAAAACATAGTTTTAAAAAGCCTCCCTATTCTGCCAATGTAATAAAAGTTAATCTGTCTGCCTTCCATCATGTAACCTATTATAAGTACTCACTATTAGTGCAAGGATAAAAATGGCCAGCACTTTCAGTAACTTTGGGGCACCGCTCTGAAGATTTTTGCAGGCCCAGTTCATGCATTATTATATAAATACAATGCAGGAGGCATGAGTAGGAACTTTGATTGTTGAGCAGGGAACTGAAAAGAAACCAGCTTGGAATATGAAGCCAGAAAATACCAGCTTGGAGTTAGAATGTCAAAGCCAGGCTAAGAAGCACCTCATTAACTCAGTGGGAAGAGATCCGAGACAGTTGATTCGGGGATTATGATACAAGCTGGGGTACCCGCAAAATGGATCAGGAGAAGCTTCTGGGAAATGTCAACTCTTAATCTGTCAGAGACAGAGCTGGTCCTGAAAAGTGACCACATAAGGACGTGATGTCACACGGTGGTAAAATAGCAGGAAAAGACGGGAGGGGAAGGGTTTGTCAGGTTTGTAACATTCAGCTGGCTCAGAGGAGATGACAGCTACTGTCCCAAGTCTGTGCTGGACTACAGTGATTGATGGGGCTCATGTGGTTGGGAGGGTAGAGTACTCTGATGGACGTGGATGAGGATGCTCTAACAGGACAGGAGAAGAGATTCTAAGACAAGCAGCTTGCCAAGAGGTAAGTAAGGCCCTGCCAGGAGATTTGGCAATTACAATGAAAGGTACAGGCAGTACCACCCAGAAGGAAGAAGATAACAGCTCATGGGCAATAGGCAGGCAAGGAGGAAAGAGATCGAAGGTGTCATCAGGTTACCAAAGCATGATGGAAAACAAATGGCCTGGTGACAGCAGGACTGAGGAAGAAGGGTAGTCAATGGAAGTGAGTGGCAGTTCAGATTTAAATCATAGCCCTTGTGCTGGTTTGAATGAGAATGGCCTGCATTGACTCTTATGTCTGAATGCTCAGCTCCCAGTTAGTGGAACTGTTTGAGAAGGATTAGGAGGTGTGGCCTTGATGGAGGAGGTGTGTCACTGGGGGTGGGTTTTGAGGTTTCATGTCTAGACCATGTCTAGTCTCACTCTCTCTGCCTCCTGCCTGCAGATCAGGATGTAGGCTCTCCCTTACTGATGCAGCACCATGCATGTCTGCCTGCTGCCATGCTTCCCACCATGCTTCCCCTCTGAAATGATAAGCAAGCCCGACATTCAATGCTTTCTCTTGTAAGTTGACTTGGTCATGGTGTCATGGTACTTCATCACAGCTATAGTAATCCTAAATCTTTGATTTGGAGGGTAATCTAGGCTTCACTTAGAGAACTCTTTCTACCTACTGAGATCTCAGAAGTATCCAAGAAGTTGTTGAGAGGACAAAGTTTTCATGATCAGTTTGATGACAGGAAACCCAGAACAACGGGAATGACTTAAAGAAAAACTGAACAGGGGCTGGAGAGATGGTTCAGAAGTTAAGAGCACTGGCTGCTGCTCTTCCAGAGGTCCTGAGTTCAATTCCCAGCAACCACTTGGTGGCTCACAACTATCTCTGAGATCTGGTGCCCTCTTCTGGCGGGCAGGCATACATACAGACAGATCATTGTATACATAGTAAATAAATAAATAAATTTAAAAAAAGAAAGAAAAAAAAAGAAAAACTGAACAGATGTGTGCAAAAACCCAGAGTGCTGCTATAGGAGAGAATGACTCCACACCATAAAGATATCAGTCACCCACAGGTTAATATGACAAGATTCACAATACCAAGAAAAACACCAGCTCTCTCCCCTGGAGCTTGAAAATCAGTCCCAAATTTCAGACGTGAATGATATACAACAAAACCAAACAAAGAAGAGACAAGTCACAGGGATGCCATCACACTGATTAGAACACACTCTAGCATGGCAGAACTCACCTTCAATCCCAGCACTCAAGAGGCAGAGGTAGGATTGGAGTCTCTGAGTTTGAGGCCAGCCTGTTCTTCGTACTGAGTAGTGAGTTCCAGGCCACACGGTCTACATAGTGAGACCCTGTAGATAATCAGTAAATAATAAAAAATAAAACCTTCAGCTGGTGATGGATGGAGATAGAGACAGAGACCCACATTGGAGCACT
>LOEQ01001182.1:34637-58089 GCA_001685075.1 Bramus lutescens
ACACACACCCAGCAACACTAGAGACAGTGGTGCAGCAGCAAACCGTCAGGGGAGCACATGACAGATTAGACTTATCTGGAGTGGAGGAGGAGGAGTTTCTGCCTGTGATGGAGCTAGTCAGCCGTTCCACCAAACACCTCTACTGACACATAACTGCTGCTACCCCAGATTAGGTCTTGTAGCCATCTCACTTCCTAATGCAATCCAATCCCTGCAGTTTTTCCTACCGTAGCTCAGGGACGAGGTTATCAATAAAGACTGAATACACCAAAACAATTTAAAGAGGTATGTGTCCTTCTAATTGCTTTTAACTGACACAAATGAAACATAACCTGCCACTCCAGATTTCCTAATCTAATAGTATCAATGTCACTGGGGAAGCACAATGAGAATGCTTCAGTAAAAAGGAGATAGAGGCACAATGACATTTTGAAGTGACCTAACACTTGGCACCCAAACAAGCCTCCTTAGGTAGAGAGTAGGGTCCTGGAATCACAGCATCTAGCCGAACATGGAAACTTTATGTTCTTACAGACCAAATAGTTACAACACCCTGTCTGACACACTACAGGAGGTGAGAAACAGTACCATTCAACAGTGCAGTTAGGACTGTGTTCTTACCTATTTCATCTACAACTTGAATCATTTTTTCTAGTTCTTCTGGACAGATATCAGGGCAATGAGTGAAGCCAAAATAAATTAACACCCACTGGCCCAAGTAGTCCTTGTCAGTCTTGGGCTCGCCATCATGAGTTGTGAGGGAAAATGGTCCCCCCAGTAAAGGCTTTCCAATGCTGCGATGGCGCTGTTTCTCCAGCTCTTAAAGAGATAACACCAAACAAGTCACTGTAACCAGCGTCACTGAAACATCTGACAGAGTTAGCAAAATACTAGTAACAATATGTGGGTGGAGTGGGAGGTAGAAAATAAATATATCAGCTTTCAAGACATTAACAAAAATAGTCAGAAAAACAAGCATAAAATAAGAAAATTAAATGCTGTAACACACAGTAAGCACTGAAATGAGTGGTAAAAAGTGTTCTAGAACAACCCAGCACTAAGCTGTTCAGCGTGGGGGTGAGGGCGCCTGGAGGCTGGGTGTGCTAGAGGCAGCTTCAAAGGAAAGGGAATGTTGATGGGACCTTAGTTTTATATAGAAAATTAAATAAACAAAGAAAATAAACAGGAATAAGTGTTACTAATGGAAAACAGGAACAATGGGCGGAAAAAAACTGGAATGATCTCTGTAGTATTAAGACAATCAGAGGTACTGGTATGAGTTGATGATTTCCATATACAGGGATTCTCCAAAGAAAAGGAAAAAGTTATTTTTTGTTGTTGAGAAATGCTGAAATAAGCTGAAACAAAGTTCAAGGAGAGCCGTGGGCAGAAGGAAAACCCAAGGATGACTGAAAACAGAATCCTGTGTGAAGAGCAAGCTCTTGTTTCCGGTTTCATTTCTGATACTGTGATAAAATAGACTGTCAAAAACAAACTCAGGGCCGGGAGGTGGTGGTGCCCGCCTTTAATCCCAGCACTCAGAGGCAGAGGGTCTCTGTGAGTTGGAGGCCAGCCTGGTCTTTAAGAGCGAGTTCCAGAATAGTTAGGGCTACACAGTGAGACCCCGACTCAAAAACAAAAATACAAAACAAAACAAAAGCAACTCGGATGAGAAAGGGTTTATCTAACAATTCCTGGTAATAACCCATGTGTGGGGAAGTCCGAGTGGGAGGTGCACGCAGCAACTAGTCATATCATAGTCTAGAGGAGAGAGATAGAAACTATGTATGCATAGTTTAGCTACCTTTCTCTATTCTTACAAAGTACAGGGCCCCAAACCAGGAAATGGGGCTGCCTGCCACTTTCAGGCTGTTTTCCCAAAGTCATTTAGGGCAATCAAGAAAATTCCCAAGGTGATGTACGTTCACAGGCCAACTGCTAAAATTCTAATGCCTGTGCATTCTCACTCCCGTATTCTACATTTCTCTTTATTAACAGCATCAAGAAACTCTAAATAACTCATTTAAACAAGATTCAATCCAAATTTTTAAACCAAATCTTAAAGTCTTAGAATGTCCAGTAAAAAATAAAGTTTGTTTTCTTTTAATCCTGTCAACATTTCGAGATGGCATTTCCTAGTCGTTCCTGGCTTTCCCTCCATCACAGGCAGCCTGTTCCTGTCCACTGCTGCCACCCTAACTGGTCTGCAGTACCTACTCTCCATGCCTGACCTCTAAGAAGTCTTCTCAGAACCCAATTGTCAAAGGCCCTCACATACCACCCTCCCCTGCCCTCCAGCCTGGAAGAACGTCATCCAGTGAAAGCCTTGGTTTCTGTGTCTGTCTCCTTCTCAACTGCATTCCAACAGCTGGGCATCTCAGTCATCTTTGTACCCACCCTCGGGACTTCCAACTGCCCACATCCAACCTATTTACAGTTGTCTTTTCAATGATTAAGCAGCGTCATTTTAGATTCCATCCTTGAAAGGTTAAAGACAACGACGGACGGAAAAATATGCAAAACTAATTAAATGCTGCAGTCCGGTTAATTATATCAATTTTAATTTCTTAGTTGTCCATGACCATATAAAATGTCAACAATGGAAGAGGGGTTGGATGAAAGGTATATGGAGACTTTGCCATCTTCACAACAATCTAAATTAGTAAATCTAAAATTTTTTTAAATTAAAAATTTAAAAACAGGGCAAGGCAACAGCTCAGTAGATAAAAGTGCTTGATATAAAAACCTGACTACTTAGGCTCAATCCCAGGTACCCACCATGAAGTAAAGAAGACACTAGCCAGGCAGTGGTGATGCATGCCTTTAATCCTGGCACTCAGGAGGCAGAGACAGGCATATCTCTGTTTGAGTTTGAGGTCTTCCTGGTCTACAGAACTAGTTCCAGGACAGCTAGGGCTGTTACACAGAGAAACCTTGTCTCGGAAAAGAAAAAAAAGAATACACTAGAACCAACTCCCAAAAGTTGTCTTCTGGCTTCTGCCATGGCATGCTTGCACCTGAACTCACATACACACAGGTATAAATAAACAAAATAAAAAGTTCAAAAACAAAAAAAAGATGGTCCAAAAGAATGACTACTTACGTTCCATCTTTTCTTTCTTGAAGTACTTCATTCCAGCCAATAAAGATCCTCCAATGGCAAAAGTCAACGTTAAAGACTTCCAAGAAACGGGCTATTGGGGCAGAGAGTTCAACCAAATAAACAAGTAAGATTCAAACCTTTAACCATGCTTTACCTATTACAAAGTTTTCAGAGCACGTATATACACAGAAACCATTATCACACACGTTGAATGTTTTAGGCTACTTTGGGATACATCCTGAAAATTTCTGTGAATACAGTTATATCTACTACAAAAGCACTCATTTCCAGGGCAAAGTTAGTTACCCAAGCTAATTTAAAACCAAAAGTAAGGGTTGAAGATGGAACTCAATTAACTGGTAGAGTGCTTGTTTGGCAAGTACCAAACCCCTGGGTCCCATGCCAGGCACTGCATAAAACTGGGTGTGGTGATGCACACCTGTAATCTTAGCACGCTGGGAGGGGAAGGCAGGAGGATCAAGCTCAAAGGCATTCTTGGCGAAATATCAAGTTCTACGCCAACCTGAGATATGAGAGACCTGGTCTCAACAAAGAGCGCAAAGCCCGCAACTGATTACTGGTTTATGCTGCTACTGTACTCTTTAAAACCTAAAATGTTTGCTACCTGTGCCTAAGATTTGCCCCACTCCCGAAGTCCACATTTCTTACTAGCACGAGCAAGGCAGGGGCTCTGAATGAGATACAACTAGAACGAGAGGAAGATAAAAAGGAAGGAACAGGAGAGGAAGGGAGGAAAAAAGGAAAAGGAGGAATACCCAAACGCAACAGAGGCCCACATTTTTGCTACAGTTTCAACTTACACAATGAAGCACTGAAGAGGGAATTCAATTCAGTGAGACTATAAAAGTGCTCTGAATTTTGAGTCATGATAAAGTTGAGATCCTTAAAACCTAGAATTGATTTTTTTTTTCCTGGAGCAAAAGCCCGGATTATGACGGCGCGGAGGGTGAGTAAATTTCTCAAGTTCTGTCGAGGAAGGACTGACTAGCAACCAGTTCTGCCAAGGCTAGGACTACCGGTGGACCAGGAAGCAAAGTGACTCCATGGCCCTTTCAGGGCACGCCAGGGAGTTCTGAGGTTGTGACCTAGCCGGATGCAGAGATACCGGGCTGCAGAGAGCAGTGAGTCTGGAAGGCTCCATGTAAACACTCACCCCGGACTTCATGCGGCGCGACCCGGCTTGGCCGCCCTTGGGCTCTGGCCCTTTGGACCCCGGCGGTGGCGGCGCGGCGCTGAAAGCCCGGATCCCCAGGCAGCAGCGCACCTCTCGGGGCCACGGACTCCCCACCGGACCCCAAAGCCCATGGCCGTAAGGGAACAGACGCCAGAGTTGGCGACTCTGCGGTCGCATCACCATACAGTAAGCCCGCAGCAACGCCGCCATGTTTAGGAGACCACGCCTCCTTTGGGCCGCCCCNCCGTGGTTGCACAGCTGCCAGCGGTAGGTGCTTCTCTGGCTGGGAACGGGTGGTGCGGGCTGTAGGCGGCGAACCCTGGGCGGGAGTGCTTCTGGGTCCTGAGCTGAGCCTGGCGGCGGCTGGAACAACTAAACTTCCTTGGACAGGACGATGGGACAAGGTGGCCCCTGGTCTCCTAGCGGGGTTCGTGGCCCCGGGTCTCCTAGCGGGGTTCGCTCCTCCCAGCTGCAAGAGACTGGGGATCCCCTCCTCTTGCTCTGTCAAAAAACGGGCCAATTAGAACAGCAAAGTCTCGGACTCCACAATTAGAAGTCGTCTCATGGCGTTTAAAGTAATCCATGACTTAGGAAAAAAAATACTAATAAGGCTTTGGGTGCCTAGGGTGATGAGAAGACTTAAGACCAAAGTGCCCGCACTTGTAACTACCGTACAAGCCGCCTAAGAGCCAGGCACTGCAAAAGTGTGTGCTGCGTCATACCACATCCTTCATTTATCCACTGGATCGTTTCGGTTTCGTCGTTTCTTATAAAGGTCTGACCACTCCCACCCCCTCACTCCCAATTTTAAAGTTTGTTGAAGGTTTCCTCATCTGGGACTGCTTAGTTAGTTGGCTACAGCTACATACTTATTTTTCGTGTCTTGAGAAATTTTAACTCGTATTCCGCTCATTTGCTTGTTATTTTCTGTGCCTGTGCTGGGCAAATAATCCCCAGCTTGTTACCGGCTCTTCTTTCTGTCTCAGTGTCAGCAACCTTTGCCCCTCCCTTCCCACCCTGCCTCCGTGGTTGCTTGGCGTTTGTAAAGCAACAGCCCCTACCCTTTAATAAAAGCTTTTTTTTCAACCCCAGTGAGATCCCATCATTGCTTCGGTGGTTGTTGCATTAAAGCGTGATGCTGTTTGTATCTGATTGGACCGTCTGACCTACTGTGCTGCTTTCCAACACAGCAATTACTGTTGTAGTTTAGTGGGATTTGTTTATTCTCGAGTTGAGTTGATCTGGAATCTTCTGAAATTTATGCTCAAAGCTAGTAGATTTTTTTTTTAGTTTAAAGAAATTATTGTTGAAGTTTATGAAGAGGTTTTTCAAATTTTAAGAACAGCGGTTAATAGAAGGATGGTTAGGAGGAGAGTACACACCCAAAAGCATGGATGTGGGCCTCTTAGGAGAGTCACACTTAATTGTCTTTATAACATAAAAGTGTGTGTGTGTATACACACATTTGTGTATGTGTGTGTGTGTGTGTGTATGATTTGGATGGCTTCTGAAGGTATATCTCCAAAGAATGTCTAACATATTTTCATTTTTATTTTCCTGGGAAATGAGATTATAGACTGGCTCCGGGGTGCACTAGATAGAATTACACAAAGGCCGCGGGACGTGTTTAGTGCAAATAAAGTTTATAGTCTTGTTTGTAAAATTTCCAGAAACTGTAGCTTTGTGTCTGGGAAAGGCGCAGGACCGTACTGGATCCAAGGTGATATGTGCTTAGGCCTTAAGCATAGTTCATTGCTGTCTTAACATTATTTGAACTCTCTATATAAAGGGAATATTGTTCCTTTGTAGGCAACCTTCACAGCAAACACTATTAATAGTGGGAAAATCCTGACTCTCATCTGACCAGGGACTCCAACCCAATTCCTTTCCATGTCTCCTACTTCACTTCCTCTCTGAGACTTTGATCCCTTAATTTTAAGAGTTAATGGTAGTTGTAGTTGGTGTTGGTTGTATAACTTATTTGCTGGACATGGATATATACCCTGCCTATCCAGCCATCAGCTGTCTCATCTGTATAAGATGAGAGAGAATCTAAGCATGCAATATCATCATTCCATGTGAATGTAGATGAGAGGATGTCATTACTCGCCACATCTAACCACGGAAACAATAAAGATTGTTACACCTGGTCCTAAAGGTTAGCACTGAAGTAACCAGGCCTTTAACCACGTGGTACCTGAGACCTGTGATGCTAATGAATCATTAAAACTTGCCACAAAACCCTACAGTGATTTAATTGTGGTGTAAAACTTGGAGGATTGAGGATACATGTCCTGGTTGTTGGTATATATACCCAGCACTTTAATGGTGGTGCAGGTTCTCCTTGTGCTATTGACAGACTACCAGGGGCCATCAGTGTGACTGTCCTCATCTTCACTTTTGGGTTAAGAATTGGAAGAAGTATACACCTGATTATCTACTGAGAGTATGGGCAAATACAAAGAACAATGCTAGAAAAGTTTTGAAAATGTGTGTGTGCATATGAGTGCGGGTGCCCAAAGAGGCCAGAGGTGACAGATCCCCTAGAGTTGGAGCTCCAGGTGGTTGTGAGCCACCTGACATGGGCGCTGGGAACTGAATTCATATCCTCTGCAAGGACAGTCTTCACTCTTTAATTTTTGAGCCATTGCTTCTGTCTATTGATTCTTAATTTTTTTTAAAGACTTATTTTATGTGGATGTGCCTATCTGTGTGGTGCCCAAGGATACCAGAAGAGGACTTTGGATCCCTTGGAGATAGAGTTGCAGCAAGTTGTGAGTCATTCAGTATGGTTGCTGGGTTCTGAACTGTTTCCCAGGAATGACCAGAAAACAAACTCAACTACTGAGCCATCTCTCCAGCCCCCCAAAAAGATTTTAATGGTTAAGATGATTACGTAGATAAAAGGGCAGTAATGTAAAGTTGTAGCTATTGATTATGTATTATACCAACAGCACCCAAAAGAAAAACAGTGATGCAAATCGAGACACAAAGTAAGGTTTTAGTTACTGATAGATCTTTAAAATGGGGCTTAGCTTTGTTTTTAAGAAGGTAAGCATTTTTCTCTCTTTTCTGATTAGAGCTTTCATGTCTTCTCATGCTTTGCAGATACAAGAGATCTTATCGTGGAGTGCTCTTGAAGCAACACTACATTATGGACTGTCCCTTTGCAGCTGCCAGGAAAGGCAGCAGCCTCTAGCAGTCTCAAGCACTCTCTTTAGAGTCCTGTGCTTGGGTGAGGCCAGGGTTCTCAGCTGCAGAAAGGAGTTTCAGAATGAATCAGTCTGATGCATATTTGGAGTTTATTACGAGATTTTATAGATTTAAACCTGAGAGTTAATAGGAAAGAGGTGCTTAGGAGAAGGAGAGCCACAAGAGCATGGGTGTAGACTTCTCAAGAGAGTAGCGAGTTGTTAAATTTCTACTCGGCATTTCAGCTCACTGTCAGTCAAAACTCATTTTTCCCTCCATTTTATTTGTTTACCAAAGTATCTTATCTATTGGATACGACACTGTATTTTAATTGTACCCAGCTGTTGAATGAATCACAGGTATTACCTCTTAGCCGTACTCCATAGAGCCCTGGCAAAAGTAGCTGGTTGTATAGTGTAAATCTGGAACTTTTATTATTAACAGAAACCACCACGGTATCAGATGAGTTTGCTTACAATTTAGGAACTTCTCTAGAAAGAGACAGGGCATGCATAGTACCATTTGATGTCTGTTTTATCATTAGTTGACAAGGCTACTTAAATTGTGTGCTGGCTGGGACAGTAGGCTGGCCTAAGTGGGATGAGCTAAACTGGAAGTTTTCTCAACTTCCTGGCACTGTAGCATGGCTGCTTCATCGTAGGTCCAGACTCTTGTGCCTAATCACTGTTAGGGTCCGAGAAAAGCCCCCAAAGAAGACCAACAACCACGTATGCAATAACAAGAGCGCTTTATTGATTCCAACGTTGGGGTGGCAAAATAATGACCCCCAAAGTGACCTACAAGCTCCTTTAAGTGGAGTTAGGGGAATTCCAAAGAGGAGGGATTAATCTGGGTTGATTGGTGAAGGAAAGATTAATATGGAGGTTGATTGGTAGAAGGTCCTAGTGGTTAGGGACCTTTCATTCCAGCAGCAGGGTGGGGAAAAGCTATCGTTAGCCTGCAGAAGTCTGGGGGGCATCTACTGAGCCAGCAGAAGGGCTTTGGGGGCCTGCTGAGCCAGCACAAGGGCTTGTGGGAGTGCTTGCTGATGGTCACCCATAAGTTAAGGTTTTCATGAGACCTGCTTGCTCAGCTCTGACCCACTCTAGTGACGTGAAACTAAAGTCTGGTCTCTGTCAGGACTATGGTCAGCTGCCCCTCTCCCCTTCCAGCCTTTTCAATCACAAGCGTGCCCAGCTTCACACTTTATCTTATTGACACTACATTGTGAAATACTTTTGAGTGTTGTGTGGATGTTTTGTATAGATGAGGATTGTGAAAAAGTTCCTGTCAATTTGTTCCTTATTCTCCATTTCCCCCCTGGAGATGGATTTGAGTTTCTGGTCTCTGTCCACAAGCCCTCTTTATTTCCCTGAACCGTGAAGCACAGCCCAGAACTAGCCGAGTAATTTCACTCCATGCGTGCGTGGTTCTCTTTGCCCACCACCCTTACTCACTGTGATCCTAACCGTCTGGCCCTTCCACCTGGACTCTTAGCTTTCCCTTAATGGGTCACAGGTGGAGCAGAGACACTCGTGGGGATAAGAGACAGGTTCCCAGGCCTTCACTCATTACTAGCTACCCAGGGAAAGTAGTCTGGATCTTGTTAGTAGTGTGTGACCACCGCCCCCCATCTCCCTTATCCCTTTCTTCCCATTCTGTCACAAGCTAAAAAACAACAGCGGGTGCAGGGTCATACAATGGCATCTCTAGAGATGACTGGTCATTGATCTGTGTCTTATACAAGAAGCGGATCTCTGAAGACACAGTTTTGCAAATGCCATCATCGTTGTCACTGGAATCTGAATGAAGTTTCTGTTGGTTTCAGGGCTACTGATAAAACCAGGAGACAGAAATTGGTGGAAGGAAATTGGCTTACGAGGGGTGAGAGGGTGGACAGTTAGATGTCAAAGCTTTTAAGAGATACAAGTAGCAGCACCAAGGTAATGTGCAATTGTCTCCTGGGCTGGGCAGTCTTTTTCTTTGAAAGCCAGAGCTGACCCAAGACTTGCGGGAAATTGGCACTTGTATTTCCTTTTCAAAGGCACTCTTTTTCTGCCAGTCAGCTCACATGAATTGAGTAGAGACTGCTGATAGAACGCCCTTAGAACTCAGAGTGGCAGGTGAGAGGGGATGGGTCTGTAGAAGACGTGCAGAAGTAATCACTTGCTCTGCTTACGTTACACATCAAAGCAGATCCAAAGGGAAGATGAGATCACTCTGTTAAGTATATATCCTGAAAAGAACCATAAGTTTTAGGTCCAGTACATCATGAGTAGGGGGAACTGTCAGACCCAGCATCTCTCATGCAGCCCAATAAAATTTGCTTCTCCTGACCATAGGCTTGATCATCATCCTTTTTCCTTTCAGGTAAATCTTTTGCCTGGGTGTTCCCCCCACCTCCACACACATAACTTCTCTTATTATTGAGGTTGAGGATCCCTTGTGTCCAGTATCACCAGTCTGATTTTTTGTGTTTTCTGTTTATTCAAGATGATTTAGTTAATAACACCGTGCATTGCCTCCCTTTCACTGACCTTAATCTTTGTAATGAGCTCAGGTATATTTTGTTCAAGGCTGGCTTTAAAATCATGATCCTCCTGCCTGGGCCTCCAGAATCCAGGGTTTACAGGCATGCATCATGGGAGCTGGCCCTTGACTTACTTAGGCAGGTCGAGGACAACTTGGGGCCTGGGGTTCACTCTTTTCACCATGTGGATCTTAGGAATTGAGCTCAGCTCATTAGTCTTGGCAGTTAGCAGTACCTTTACCCAGTGAGCCATCCAGTGCCAGCAGTCTCAAAGTAGAGCCCCTCGCGCTCCTCCCGGCTGAGGCTGGCCCCTGTGCTGAGGCTGGAGCCTCTGGTAGGAGTACACTTGACTGGGATTAAATAGGAACTCTGGAACAGGTGGAACGGGTGGCTGGCGACCAGGCACCTTGACCTTCTATGTTTGTCATAATCCTTAGTTTCTTGGTTCTTTTAGAGATACATATTCTGCTTATCAGTAACCTAATGAGATTCCTTTCCCAAGTTTAAATGGAGACTATGTGTGGAATGAAAAGATTTGTTTTCTGTTCTGGTTCAGGGAAGGGAGTTGGTGCTAAGATTAGGAAAACTGATTCAAATTAGAACTCAGCTATTGAAGTGGGCCTGCTGCTCCTGGAAAGGACGTGTGTTTGCACTGATTTCATAGTGTTTGTATTTTTATTTATGTATTTCTATATATTTACACCCACATATATTTGAGAGGCCAGAAGAGGATACCAGCTCCCTTGTAACTGGAGTTACAGGTTGTATGAGCTTTCTGACATGGGTGCTTGCAATTCTGGTACCTGCAGGAAGCGCGCTAAACCACTGGGTATCTATCTCTCCAGCCCCTGCCCTGGCTTTTTTAAATTCAAAATTAAAATTATTCTTCTTGGTATTAGTTACTTTTCTGTTGTGACTTTTTAAAAAGTGGTCAAATAATAACCTAAGGAAGAGTTTATTTTGGCTTATAGTTTAGAGGGATAAGAATCTTTTTTATCTGGGCAAAGTAGCACATGCCTTTTAGTACTAGTACTCTGAAGGTAGAGGCAGATGAATCTGTATGAATTTTAGGCCAGCCTGATCTACACAAGGAGTTCCAGGATAGGCAGGGCTACGTAGAGACCCTATCTCCAACACCTTTTCCTCCACCCTGTGAGTACGTTGTAGCAGGCAGCAGGCATGGTGGCACAGTAGAAAACTGAAAGAACACATGTTCAAAAGCAGCGTGAACCAGAGAGTTAACCTTAAACTCTGAAAGCCCACCCTCGGTGGCTTACTTAAGCCAACAAGGCTGCACCTCCCCATAACACCTCCAACTGGGGGCGGTACACCAAATTCCCGAGCCTCTGGGGACATTCCTCCTTAAACCACCTCCTTCTCTTTTCATGTCACTGTCTCTCCTTCCTACTCCAGACACAGAAAAGGGAGAGACTGGTTCTCAGGCTGCTCATCAACAAAGAGAAAAGACTCGGCCTGCTCGAGTGTCCCAGAGTGGAGGTCTGCTCTGGAAATGGAGTGAATGAGTGTGCCTGTCCTGGGACAGTGCGACAGCTGGGTTCCGGGGTAATTGTTTGACTTGGGAGAGGGTGTGTCATCGTATTTTAAATGGGTGGGAGGTGAGAAATGATTCCATATTTGAATTTGGCTGTTGTAGTTGGAATTCCTGATGGTCAATATGATAGAGCCCTTTTGTAATTTGTCTTCTGAGCAACAGAGGTTCTCGTATTTTTATGGGTGAGAACTAAAACATTTTAGAGCTAAGACTTAGGCCACTAGAGCCTGCGCACTTTGTCTGCCTTGCTGTCTAGTCAGTTAACCGGTTTTGTCGTTTTCTTCTGTCCATTGGAAAGCTGCAGTATTTTAACTTGAATATCTTCTCCCTCTTGGTATCTTACTTAGAAGCCCGCTTGGAGGTAATGGCTGAGAAGCTGGACTCCGATGCCCTGGCCGATGGTTCGGAGCCACTTTTTTCCTTTGGAGTTATAGCGGATATTCAATATGCTGACTTAGAAGATGGATTCAATTATCAAAGAAGCAGGCGGAGGTACTACCGACACAGTCTTGTTCACTTACAGGGTGCC
Source organism: Bramus lutescens (assembly GCA_001685075.1). Lineage (NCBI taxonomy): Eukaryota > Metazoa > Chordata > Mammalia > Rodentia > Cricetidae > Bramus > Bramus lutescens. Next base: position 46,739 of record LOEQ01001182.1, read on the forward strand.
ATTGAAGGCTGGAATAAAGAAAGCATCATGCCCTGCTGTGTCCTCCAGCTTGGAGACATCATCGATGGCTACAACGCACAGTATAAAGTATCGGAAAAGTCTCTAGAAGTTGTCATAAACACATTCAAATTACTTAAAGCCCCAGTTCACCACACATGGGGAAACCATGAATTCTATAACTTCAGTAGAGACTTCTTAACGAACTCTAAACTTAACAGCAAGTTTCTAGAAGACCGAATTGTGCAGCATCCTAAGACCATTCCATCAGAGAACTATTATGCTTATCACTTTGTACCGTTCCCTAAGTTCCGGTTCATTTTACTTGATGCTTATGACCTGAGTGTCTTGGGCATAGATCAGTCTTCTCCAAAATATGAGCAGTGTATGAAGATGCTGAGGGAACACAACCCAAATGTGGAGTTAAATAGTCCCCAAGGTGAATTATTGCTTTGAACTGAGAATCTAATACATTGTCTTTAAATTCTTCAGCTACCTTTTATTCAGCAGGAAGATGGATGATTAAGGTAAAAGTTTATTGTCGCCGTTGTTCAGGGTCAGGATTCTTACAAGCTTGATGTCACATAAATTGGTTATAAGTAACTCAAACCTCAGACATTGAGCAGATATTTGAGTGCCCGTTCTGGAATAAGGTTGATAGATGGATGGATGGATGGATGGAGAGACCATAGCAGTAGTTAGGTAAGACAGAAAAAAATGTATTTCAATACCTAAAATAATCAACTTACAAGGAGGAAAGGTCTGTCTTGGCTTATAGGTTTGGGGGCGGGGGGTTAGTCCATAGTCCCTTGACGTGGTTGCATTTGGGCTGTGCTGAAGCAGCACAAACTACAGCAAGCTGCTTACTCAGAGCCAGGAAGCAAAGTGGGAAAAGAGGGCCTGAGCTCATAGTCTCCCTCGTGACTTGACTTCCCTCACTTGCTACTGCCTCTAAAAGATGCTACCACCTCCTAGTAGCATCACAGTTGATGACCAAGTCTTCAACACAGGAGCCATGTTGAACATTTCAGATCCAAACTATAGCAGTAAATGAAACAAAAGCAAGGTTGTCTCCCCAGTGGTAACTATGCTGAGAAAATAGTTTGTTAGAGCAGAGAACTGGCGATGCTGTTTTAGATAGGTGAGCAGAAGCGCCCCGTGGACTCAGGTATTCACACTGTTGTCTAGATGACAGGATGTACCCTTGGAAAGAGTTGGGTAGGAAACTGGCAGGCACGGGGAGACACAAATGCAGGGGCACAGGGTTGCATAAGACTTTGACATTATTAAGAAGCACAGGAACCACTGGGGTGAAGGTGACAAGTACAAGACTATGTAGTAGGGCCCAGTGGACACAGAAAGGGTTGTATTTTCAGTGTTGTGGAAAGCCAGTGAAGTAAGCAGAGGAGGCCAAGACTAGGATTCACATCCCTGTATTTACGTATTGCCCTACATTCTGAAGATGGTGATCAGGGATCCCTAAAGAACATGTTCTTTATGTTACTCATACTTGAATGTCCAAATGAGGGAGGAAATGACATGCGATGGGTCTAATTTGCTGAATTCATTCAGGACTTTCTGAGCCCCAGTATGTCCAGTTTAATGGAGGATTCAGCCAAGAACAGCTGAAGTGGTTGAATGAAGTTCTTACATTCTCTGACCTGAACGAGGAAAAGGTGGTGATCGTGAGTAAGTATGTAAATTGTTTCTTAAGTTATAGTGGCATTTTAGAAACTGGGAAGTTACCCATGAAAGAATAGTAATATTACTGACGTTAATCAGTTTCTCAGCAGCAAATTGGATCTGGCAGCCTTGATCTCCAGAGGTTCTTTAAAGTCCCCTGCACTGTTTTTGTTCAATGATGTTTTTATGTAACACAACCCCCTGGGCAGCTCCTAACCATTTTTTGTGTTTTGCTTTTTTTTAGCTACATCGTTCTTTATATGTAACGTTCCTATTTACTGAAATCAGTGTGATCGTATTCCAGCACAGAATCTGGCTGACTCCTGGCTGCCTTTACAGATGCCTGGCACAGGACGGCCTGGGGATTCTATAGGTTTCAGACATCGTTTTTATACAAATGTCTTCCACCTTATATCTGAACCAGCTACCCATCTGTCTGTTCTGTGTGCCGGAGATGTGGCTATAGGTTGCCCACTCCGTAGCTCAGTCTGGCTTTGAACTCATGATCCTCCTCCTGTAGCTTCCTAAGTGCTGAAATTATAGAGCACATTGCCACTTTGGTCTTTATGTGGATGAAGAAGCATCATACTTATGTTTGGTTTTCCTGTATATTAGCTTTCAGTCTTTTTTTCTTGATTTAATTGGCTCCTAATTTTTCTTTAACAGGCCATCTTCCCATTTACCCAGAGGCCTCTGACAGCGTGTGCCTGGCTTGGAACTACATGGATGCCCTGTCAGTCATATGGTCTCACAAGTGTGTGGTGTGTTTCCTTGCCGGTCACACACATGACGGTGGTTACTCTGAGGATCCTTTTGGTGTGCACCACGTTAACCTTGAAGGAGTTATTGAAACAGCTCCAGATAGCCAGGCCTTCGGCACAGTTCATGTCTACCCTGACAAAATGCTACTGAAAGGGAGAGGCAGAGTTCCAGACAGAGTTATGAACTACAGAAGGGAGCAGGCTTTGTGTTTGTAGTCTATTATCTTGCCTGTCTTTGTAGAAAGAGAATGCTGCTGTTTTGTATTTACTCCATTGCATAAAAAGTTAAATTCTCACTGGGGGGGGGTGGCACACGCCTTTAATTCCAGCACTTGGGAGGCAGAGGCAGGCAGATCTCTGGGTTTGAGGCCTGCCTGGTTTACAGAGTGAGTTACAGGATATCCCAGGGCTAATAACACAGAGAAACCCTGTCTTGAAAACAAACAACAACAACAAAAAGCTAGTTTCTCAGTTTCTTTCTTAAGAATTCTGTTTGTGTACAAAGTGGATTTGTGGCTTTCAGTATGTGTGAGTGAAGATGAAATTCAGAAGTGTTGTTTTTAGATAATATATCCAAGCCCCAACAGCTAGACGTAAAGTAAACCAGGAAAGAGACTCATGGGTATATAGTCTGATAAGGGACTGTATATAGCCTAACTTGAATTTCTTCTTTTTTTGTGCAAGGAGTATGTGCACTTGTGTTAACTCCAGAGCTTCATACATGAAAGCCCAGGCAAGTCTGCCTTGCTTCCCCGCTGTGTAGACCGTTTTGGTTCAGAGCACCTATGCTTACATAAAGGTGACATTCCTGTTCCGTGAAGAAAAACTGAGAAGTTATTTCAGTGAAAGCATAGTGCTTCCATCTCAGAAGGGCCTTCAGGGAAGTGCCAAGTGACACCAGGACCAAGTGCTGAGTGCTGGCTAGCCTGCTCTGTTTGAAATACCCAGTACTCTGTGGGACCACACTATATAAAATGGTTTATTTTTTACTTCTTCTCTAGACAGATGGAGCCCATTTAACTCCACTTTTGCTTGTATCAAAGCTTATCTGCAGAAAGTCTTGACAGCAAACAGACTATTGATGAGTAGAGTTTGATTCAAGGCTGAAAAATAGAAATACTAGTCAATGTAAATACCTGTGAAGTGCTTACCAGAAAACAGGTACATTTTCTGTGACTGCTCCAGTGAATTCTTGGCATAGGTAGTGACCCACCACATGTATTTGTTCTCAGGTCATTCTAAAGGTCAGGATTCTGAAACCATTTCATCAGGCTGCAAACAAAGTGTAGGTGTAGCCAAATTTCAGTGGGAAGCTCTGGGCAGAGTCCTCTTTCTTACCTCTTCCAGCCTTTCCAGGTGCATTTGGGCATTGCTTGACCCTCTGGGTAGTCTAAGCACCTGCCCATGTCAGGATTCTTTGTTCTTTTTCTTTCTTTTTTTTTTGGTTTTCCGAGACAGGGTTTCTCTGTATCTTTGGAGCCTGTCCTGGAACTAGCCCTTGTAGACCAGGCTGGCCTCCAACTCACACAGTTCCACCTGCCTTTGCCTCCTGGGTGCTGAGATTAAAGGCGTGTGCCACCACCACCCGACTCCATGTCAGGATTCTTGATCTCATGTACAAAGTTCATCTCACAGTGCAAGGCCACAGGGATCGTGACTCTACCCAGCTGGCCACAGCATGACTCATGTGTTCCTGTGTCCACTGGTGTCACCAGGATGGAAAGAGATATACAAACACAAGTACAAATGTGAGAAATTGCCCACCACATATGAAAGAACGAAAAATGTGGAGGAGAAACTTGAATTTAATTTAAAGAGATTAGGGATGACATGGGGTGGGGGAGAAAAATGGTTTGGATGAGTGGGGAAGATGAGTGAGTCGGACGGAGAGCTAAGGCCAAGGAGGAACTCAGTTCCTGAGCTGTGGGTGTGTGTCTAGAGAGCAAACTGTGGTGGGCAAGCATAGGAAAAGGGAGAAGACTGTGGGGCTCTGGGGAACTGAGAACTGGAATGTTAAATCTGCTATCGACTCTTAAACACAGTAGAAAAATAGAGTGTAGTCTTTACCCCTCCAAAGCACTGCGTGTACCAGTGGCTGCCATCTCAGTATCGTGACTGAAGCCAGAAAGTTCTTCCTGTGCCATTCAGACCGATGATAGGTCAAAACTAAGTATAACTAGCAGAAATCCATAAATATCGAGGTACAGAGAAGATTCCAGGCCAAAGTTTGATGCCCAATATTGGTTATGGGAAGGACAAGAAAACAGCACTGCCCAGTGGTTTTTCGAAGTCCTGGTCTGGACGTGCCCCTGATTAACAGCAAGTCTCCTTGTGCTGAGATCATTCAGTCTTGCCTCCAAGAACTGCAAAACCCTCATGGAGAGAGCAGTGTAACTGGCCAGCAAAGTCACCCAAGCCCAATAGCAGGTTGCACAGCACAGAAAATGGACTGACGGTTCCCATACACATTTATACTGAAATAAAACCATAAATACTCAAGGAAGAGGAAGTTTAGGCTCCATGTTGGCTAGCCTTAACTACAAAGACCTGTGTAAAAATTAATAAGTAAAAACTATTCCGTGGGTAAGGACCAAAGACAAGTACAGACCAAAAGTAGGAGGCATAGATACTGGGAATGGCCTGAGTCTTTAGAAACCTCAAATCTCATCCCCAGTGACTGCTTCCTCCAGCCATGCCACACGGTCTAGCTACCCAAATAGGGCTGCCACCTGGGGACCATCCAGGCATATGGTGGCCATTCTCATCCAAACCACTCATCTGGTTATGGAGTTTCATTCCAGCCTAGATAAACTAGGCTAATTAAATAATTTAACATACTCAGTTACACTTTAAAAACTAAATACAGTATATTTTATTTAGCCTAATTTATCTCAATATTTTTTCAGCATACAATCAGTATAAAATACAATCTGTGTTTATATCTCTAAGCTTTATTGTTTTGTACTGGTGCACAGTCTCCTGACTCTAAACTCTTCCAAATACTTCATGTATGCACATACGCATGTCATTCCAAGCACACAACTTTTTCTGGCAATTGAGTACCTGCTTCTAAAAGTACAAAGTTACGAATTTACTTCTTTGGTCACCCTACCCACAAGTCAAGTGCTCAGTAACATGTAGCTGCTCTGGATGGTGTCACCCTACAGTGCTCTCAGTACAGTCACATCAGTATCCATTAAAAGAACGTAGATTTCCATCTTGTTTTTCACTGAGAATAAGAAATTATGATTACTATTCCCTATCCATCTTTTCTATATTCCAAATTAATCTTTTCTATAATTTCTTCGGTTTTCTATCATTTGACTCACCTGTCCTAGAGTTTTCTGTAGTTCATGTCACTGAGCCAGGGATTACAGTCTTTTCCCGAATGGACCTCTGTGTTCACATATTTCCCAACCTCTGCCCCCTCTCTCTATAATCACAAAGTCCTTTGTAATCTCGGGGTGCCTTCACATCTGTTTGGTTGCAGTAACTAAGGAGTTCTGACATCCCACTTTATACACGAGGAAATATCTGTCCACCAGGAGAGTCCTGGTTTTTCCCCAGTCACGTAGCACGAAGGCTGAATTCAAGCTCAAATTTCTGCTCAGTGCCTGCTCCACTGCTGTGAGAGAAGCGGCCTCTGGAGAATCAGGGCCCACTTCTTATCTGTCCAGTCTTCATGTTGTAGGCGGTCCTGCTAAATTCTCAAGACTTTGAATTATCTCTAATAGTCCCTCAGATTTCTTGAAATAAACCAGGAAACTGTCCTATTTCCTGGCTTATTTATACTTAATGTGTATAAAATATTGAAAATACTAATTTAAACGCTGTTGAATTCATCTAGATGACTGTCTTGCAGTGAGCTGGCCAGGAGGACCGCATCTCCTTGTTTCTGTATACGTAGACCCATGAAATGAGGGGAAAAAGAGCGATCACAACAGCAATAGCCAAGTGCATTCTTCCACCAACTGGATTCCTATAAAAAAAAGTATTAAAAAGTCCAAGATAACAGATTGCCTTGGAAATATGCATGAAGTTTGAATTGGTAAAAGTACATCTTATTAGTTTCCCTTCATTGAAACTAATAATTTTGTACAAAATCTAATTTATATACTTAATCTTGATATATGTTGCAAATGCCTTTTCCCACTCTATTTGAGGAATATTGATTAATTAGATGATACTAAAATGAATCTTTTCCTTTTTATTTTTGTCCCCTTGTAAGAAATCTTTCCCTCCCTGAGACTGTTTGCTTGCTTGAGGCAGGGTCTTACTGTAGAGCCCTTGCTGACCTTATATTTGTTATGTAGCTCAGGCTGGCCTTGAACTCATAGCAATCTTCCTGCCTTGCTCCCTGAGTGTTGATGTAAGATGTAGCTAGCACCCTGCCCAACTTTTCCAGGGTCTTGAAGACACTATTGCTTTCTCTAGAAATTTTGTTGTTTTGTAATTTTAAATTAGATTGATAATCCACCTGGAAGTGATTTTTACAGTTTTTTTTATAACAATAAAATCTTTAAAAATATATTTGCCCTCTCTGCTTATGAGTGAAATTACTATAATTCTATTTTTTTAAATGTTTTTGGTAATTTTGTTGTAGAGGTTCTGCCCTCACCATGTGCATTGGAAAGTGGCCCCTCCTTCCTGCTTATGAGGCATTTGCTAATGGTCAGCACTGTCCTTCCTGTATGTCAGTTTTCTTCAGCTGTGCCATCCAGGTCTAGAGTTGTGTTGTAGGGAAAATTAAAAAAAATAAAGTCCTACTTAAGAAAAAGACTGAAAAGCGATGAAGTAAACTTCCAAGACATAAGGAGGATCCAGCTTAGTGAGGAGGGGCTCAAGGTCCCCTACCCCCACAACAAACCTTAGGGAGGGAGAGTCAGCATTCTTTAAGGGTGTGGTCTCTGGTAGGTTGGCCATGCCCCAGTGGATGGCCACAGACCTAGTGATGCCATCCTGTGATCCCAGCTACCCAGGAGACTGAGGCAGGAGGATTGGAAATATAAAACCAGCCTGATAGTGTGAGTTCAAGGCCAGACTGGGCAACTGAGACCTTGCCTCAACATAAAAAAAAATAAATCTGGGAATAGAGCTCACTGGTTGAACAATTAATTGCCTTAGCATGCACAAGCCCTATATTCAGTCTCCAGTACCTGAACAATAAATAGTCTAGAATAGGAATCCCCTTAAATGCCTTACAATATTGTTGATAACCTCTTTAAGTCAACTGAATGTTTTTGTGGATTTGTTGACTTCATCTAGGATTTTAAGTACAATGCACAAAGTTGTTTGCAATGCTCTCTGAGGACTTGGTTCATTAGCAGTGTTGTGTGTTCTCATTTACCCCAATGTTTCTTTTATTCATGCCTCCTCGGGATCCTCCTCTTGTATGTATACGTAAAATAAATGTGTATTTATTTTAGGTCTCGCCAGGGCTTATTCATGTGATAATTTTAGAGAATCCTTATTTGGCCTTATTGGTTCTCTTATCTTTGTATGTCAGTTTTTCATTTAATTGGTTTTTGCTTTAATACTTATTTCTTGTTTCGGGGGGCATTTAATTTGATGTTCCTTTAACCTTGAAGCCTAGCTCATTTATCCCAGGCTCCTCACCCCTTCATATCAAATATGTACTTAAGTCCAGAACTTACGTCTTAGAGTGGTTTTAAACTGCATTTCATAAATGTTAGAAGTACCCCTTCAGCTCCAGGTGTTTCTGATTTCCATTGTGCTTTCTTTTTTTGGAAGCAAATATCCTAATTTCCAAATGTACAGCAATTGCCTAATTATATTGTTGTTAATGGTTTCTATGTCAATTACACTATGCTCAGAGAATATACTTTGTAGGATATAAGTTCTTTGAACTATGTAGGGGGTATTTTATGGCTGAGCCTATAGTGGTTTTTGAAATAATGTGCATGTGAAAAGAAAGTGGATGCTGCCAGTTGTGTGTGTGTGTGTGTGTGTGTGTGTGTATGCCAGAGGTTGACACCGACTGTCTTATCACTCACTGTCTACAACTGTCCTAAGATTTATTTTTATTTTGTGTGTATAAGTATTTGCCTACATATATGTAAGAGCACCACATGTGTACCTACTTGGTGCCTCTGAAGGCCAAAGGGTATTGGATCCCCAAGCTATGGACTGTTGTGAGACATCATGTGGGTGCTGGGAACTGAACACAGGGCTTCTCCAAGAGCAGCAGATGCTCCTAGCTGCTGAGGCATCGCACCAGCCTCACTGTCCACCTTTTTTGGAGGCAGAGCATCTTACAGAACTCAGAGCTCACAGATTGGCTAGGCTGGCTGGCCAGCAAGCCCCTAGGACCCATCAGTCTCTAGTCTCTTAAACACTGGGGTTACATGTGTGCACAGATCTACTTGGTTTTACATGGGTGCTGGGAATCTGAACTCAGGTCCTCAGACTTTCACTGCAAGTGCTGTCGGCTGACCGGTTGCACCACGTTGGGCTGCTATTTGTTGAGGACCAGTCAAAATTCCTTCCTGCTACTATCCAATATGTTTCTCCATTTTGTTTTTTCTAATATTTTCAATATTTTAATTCGTGCCTTCATATTGTTTACTATATTTCTAATTCCATGCCTTTACCCTGGCGAGAGGTATTTTTGTCGAGGCTGATCCTCAACAAAGTGCTTTAACAACAACCGAGCCACGTTCCTCATAATCATAAGTCCTAGAGTGTTCATGAGGTCTAGTTTCTTACTGTGTAAGTAAAACCTGTATCTACACTGCCTTTGTTTGTTTGCATCAATGGATAGGAGAAGTGTGCTAATGTCTCACAAAGTAATTGTGAATTTTTTTAACTGGCAACATTATTGTGGAGGCCCGAAGACGGCATCTGATCCCCTGGGACTGACTGGGCTAACAGATAGCCAGCTAGCTATGAGCTATGCTGTGGGTGCTGGAAATTGAACTCAGGTCCTCTGGGAAAGTAGCCAGTGATCTTAACCCCTGAGCTTGTCTCTCCCGTCCCTAAGCCCTTGATTTTTAACTGATGGGTTGAACTTACTTTGCTGAGCTGTGACACAGTGACATCCAGGCTGTGATGATCACCAGGCCAGACAGCTCTCTGAAAAACACCATGTTTCACATGTAGTGACTGCTGCTCCCCTGCTGTGTGTCACTAGGAGTGGTACAGCCCTGAAAACAGCCTGGGGGTCATTTGTCATTAGTTTTGAGCTTTTAAAGATGTCAGTGCTTTGCAGGGGCTCAAGCCAATAAAAACTCTAAGCAGACTGAAATAGCTGGGGAAGATTTCAGGGAGAATAAGAGCTTGTAGTATTAATCAGACTAGTGTTGAGGGGACTGTGTTCATGGAGTTGTGTGTCAGGTGGGTGTGCCTCTTGCATTGGCTGAATAAGCATATTGTCACTGCCACTGGAGGCCCCACGTTGAGTCTACCCTGATTCCTGGGCTTCACACTGGAGATGACAATCCATTTAGTATAAATCCCCATCTGCAGACCCAGCCTGGCCACCTCTCCGGTTTCCATAGGCTAGGGTCCAGAGCAAACCACACTTTGTCAGAGACACCTAACATACAAGGCTCTGGAGCACAGTGCCAGCAAACGCCAGCAGCGGGAAGAAAGTGAGTGAAGGTCTCTTAGTAAGACCCGGAGCCAAGCAAAGGAAGGTCAGAATAAGTGGTTCTGCCCCAGGGGAAGGATATGCGATACACCAAACAAGGCTGGTAGAGGTTGACTCAACTACTGCCTTCTGAGGTGGCTGATTGCACTTGCACATTAGACTCTGACCTAAGAGTGATTCAGGAAGTCACCAGCTCGTCAGACTGAAACATTACTGTACTGTGCCCTTACTAGTTATGGGGGGAAAGGGTGTGTGTGTGTCAAGGTCCGTCTGCCTGGCAGTAATGTGGAATTGGTAATTGCTATGAGAGCTGTGATAGAGGAGTTCAAGAGACAATGCTGGGTTTGAATCCTGGCTCCACCATTTCCACATTTTCTTTATCCTGTAATGGTTGTTAATGTACCTGCTCCTTCAAGTACATTTTTTGGGGGGTGAAACCATCATTGTGCACAGGCAAGTTGCTGTTGTAAAGGATTACTCAGGTCTGCCCCACCCCTCCAAAGAGCAAAAGTCACTGCTCACCTGCCTTCTTCCTCATTTAGGATGCTCTGCTGTGCATGGTGCAAGAAGTGGTATGCCAAGCCGCAGGCCCACAGCATGCAAAACAGCATGTGTATCACAGACACACTCTTCCAGACGAAATTACCTACAAGTATACATCCTGCAGCAGTTAATTGGGTTGAATCCAGAAGCAGGCTCCCTTTTACTTGCTTTATGAGAATTTACTAATTTTCTTGAGAGAGCCACTCTTCCCACACCACTTGCCCATCACCAGCACCTGGTCTCAGCACTCTCTGTTGCTTAGCTTAGTGGAATAATACATGTTAGCTTACGCAAGAAGGCATAAAGCATGCTCTTGCTTGTAAGGAGCTTGCCCCTACTGGGGTACACATAAAAGCATGCCATATGTTGCTGTAAGTACCATGTGTCTGGAGATTGGAAGGAGCAACATACACTAGTGAAAAAAGTAGAGGTGGTTACAGACATGATAAGCACTTTCTGTACACAAGTGGCAGTTTGTAGACATAGATTTTTAATAAATTCCAAATAAGAAAGTAGTTAACAGGAGAGTGATGGTGTTCTAAGAATGTGCAAAGTAAAGGAGTTGATCTGGAGTAGAAGATAAAAATCACCTAAGAGGCAATGATTGCCCAAGTCTGAGAAGATAAGATCACCACTGCAATTGATGCCCATTGGACACCAGCTGGAGGCTTAGGAAGTCAGTGCAGCGATCAAACCCATCTCCCTTATGAGCTACATCTCATACACAACAATCAGCCCAAGAGGTCTCAAGCCACAGT
>LOEQ01001182.1:81894-96348 GCA_001685075.1 Bramus lutescens
GCTATCCACGCTGCGCTGGCCGTGGTGTAGTCCCACCCATCATTGACTCATGATTTGCTTGGTTCCATTCTCTCTTGCAAGTGGTCTGATTAGCTGCCAGGACTGGGACATCTTTTCTCAAAGACAAGTCCCTCCTCTGGCTGGCCCCAGGGCTTTAGGTCTTTTCTCCCTTAAGCATGAAATCTGGGGAAAGTGCTCCTTCTGGGAGGTCATTGTTTCAACAGTCTGATTGCTACGTGGAGGGCACACGTGTCTCTCTGAAGAGGGTATCTTCTCTCTTCTCAGGGATAAAGGGGACAACGGGGTGGGGCTGATCTAGTCTGGGAGTCCAGAAAAGCTTTCTAAGGGAGATAGGTGAGTGCTGAGCAGGGCTGAGGATCCAAGGGGAGAAGGAGCTTGGCAGGCTGAGGGGAGAATCGGTGCTGCTGGAGGACATCAGAGACTTCTTGCAAAAGACAAGGCAGCCTAGCATGGTGTCCAAGACCAAGAGTCAGGAGACCCTCGGGGAGACTGGGGTTCTAGTCCACCTCTCTGTCATTAGCTTTACGTTGCTGTACAGGATACTTATGTGACACTGAGAACCCCCACTTTGCCTGCATGGATCTCAAATCTTCAGTTTCACTTTCTTAACATTCCATGGTGTAAAAAAAGTTGCAGATATGCCTTCTCTTCAGTCTTTTTTTATCTTGATGGAGAATGCAAGATGATGAAGGGGATCTTACCATGTGAAGGCATCACTATTCGACACATACACATTGCGCTACGCTGTGGCTCTATCACCTCCAGAGGCGGATATCTAGCAAACGTGGCTGCCCTACTAAATGCAGGAGAAAGTGTAACTGCAGTGCCAAGGCTCGGAGACAAACTACCGCCGGGACTGGGTGAATGAGGTTCCTATAAATGGTCTGTCTCCTGGTTAGCTAAGGAGCAATAGCTAAGCCCAAGAGGAGTTGCTGCTGGAGCATCCAGTTCATCTCGAGGGTTTCAGCAACTGGTTTTAAGGGAAAGATACAACTGCGATTTGACTTCTAGACTCTGAGTTCGGACCAGCTGGTCAGAAGATTGAGGTGTAAAGCGAAGGGTGACCCACCCCATGATCAGGGCTGAGTTCTGTACTTTTGCAGACCTTGAAGGGCAGGTCTATACACTATGCTGGAACTGGTTTTTTGGGGGGGGATCCATTCCTCACCCTTGCAGTTTGAGAGGTTACTCTGGATGTCTTGGAACCCCAGTCATGGGATCACTCGAGTTCTTCCAATTGGCATGAAGGCTGGGACTTGGTGACACAGGGAAGGGGCTATACTGAAGCATTGGAGTGGAGAGGGGGGCATTTCCAGCCCTGTTCTTCATTACTGAGTGACTGCCAAATGCTACAGCCTGTGCCCCCATCCATTTTCAGGGATGCAGAAGTTCTTTGCCCTCTACCATCACAGGTAGCTCTCAGCAATCAGCCTTGAATTCCCTCATGTACCTAGCCTGAGGTCATACCTCCCATAACGGGCAACCTACGACAGTGATGATCAAAGCCAGGCTATAAAAGTATGGCTGCTTTTCCACTTGGGGCAGCCCCCACAGCACTGATGGGGGCTCTTCATTTCAACTACACTGTGGCTCCCCCTTTTTTTCATCGAAGTGTCCCACACCACACACTTTGTGTCATGTCTCATTACCTAGGACACCAACCTGCCACAATGGCCTTTAGCAAATCTCTCTAAACGTTGAAGTCTGGGCTTCCTGGTTTACAAAAAGAGAATATTAAAGCCCATGCCGTAGGTTGTGAGAATTGAAAGCACTCACCCTTGGTGGTATGGTATTTATTTGTGGGTTGGGCAAACAGCTCAGGGGTTAAGTCCTAACAGCGCAAGCATGAAAAGTAGTGAAGACTAGAACTTGGATCTCCAGAACCCATGTGTCTTAGTTAGCGTTGCCATTGCTGTGATGAAATACCATGACCAAAGCAACTTGGGGAAGAAAGGGGTTATCTGGCTAATGCTTTTACATTACTATCTATCACTGAAGGAAGTAAGAACAGGAACTGAAACAGGGCAGGAACCTGGAAGCAGGAGCTGATAAAGAGGTCACAGAGAGGAGCTGCTTATTAGTTTGCCCCTCCTGCTTTCTTGAAGCACCAAGGACCACCAGGCCAGGGGCAACCCCACCCACAATGGATCGAGACCTCCCCCATCAATCACTAATTAAGAAAATGTCCTATAGACTTGCTGACAGCCTGATGTTATGGAGACATTTTTTCAAATAAGGTTCCTTCCTCTGATGACTCTTGCTTGTGTTAAGTTTGACATAAAACTAGCCAGCACACCATGTAAATGTTTAGTGGTTTGCTTGTTAATCCAGCCTCAGAAGGTAGAGATGGGATTCTGCAGAGCAAACTGCATAGGTGGCTTTGGTTTGGATTCAGGCATCCAGCCTCTTTGAATAAGGTAGAAAGTAGTTAAGGATGATTCATCTCATCAACCTCTGTCATCCACATGCATGCACACCCAACACACATGTGTGCTCACAGGCATACAAAATGCACAGATGCACATGCACACCACACACACAAGGGAAAAAGAACAAAGGACATTTATGTGTGTTGTATTAGTGTGTGACGTCAGAAGAACATGGTCAAGGCACTGAGTGGCTTCATCTCTCAGTTGTAATAGGGTTTGCACTCAGGAATGAAAATAGACTTTTCCCAACATCCTGGAGACCACATCCATGTTTGATCTGGGATATAGAACCTTGTGATGAGGGAGAGCTAGGCTGACTTCCATGAGTCCAATATGTGCTTAGAGGTCTTACTTTTGGGTGAATACTTGCTCTCTGTCCCTCTTTACTCAGGCGGGAGGAGTGACCGTGGAGATCGAGAGCAACGGGGAACCCTTCTTAGTTAAGACTTCATTCCCTGAAGGTTCCCTGATGAGCGTGCCTGGAGGATTTTGATTGGCAGCCAGACTAGCAGGGTTGGGAGGGGTGAGGGAGTAGGCGGAATGGGGCTAGGGGAAGTTAGACTTGTGCACAGATGAACACCAGGGCCTGAGACCAGTCCCATTTCCCCTAGTCCTTATTATCATCCTCCCTCCATGGATTCTTGGGTGAACACAACAAAAGCCCTCCTGCTGACTGAGGTTGAATTTTTCTTACTTTACTTAATAGGAGTTCCCAGATTCTCGAACTTGTGCTCTGCCTCACCAGTTCATCATATCTTCTTTTGATGGCAAAGGAAAAGGGGAGTGTGGAGGGACCCAGGACAGTTGTATATCTGTCCTTTAGTAGTGAGGGACTCCTGACACATAGTAGGTACTCAATGATTGTTCTCTTTTATTTCTTCCTATTTCTGCCTCTGATCCACTGTGGTGATAAGTGGGTGTTATGTCTTCAGAGAGACTTCGAGATACAAAATGATGGATGCTAGAGAGTACTCCACTTTGATGTAGCTCTATGATGTTGGTTACATGCCTAAACCTCGGTCACTCTCAGACCAGGTGTCTCAGTAGTGATGACACTTTGGGCTGAGTAACTCTTTGCTTTTTTGTTGTTATTGTTGTTGTTCTGTGTGTGGTAGGTTGGTTAGCCTCTCCAGTCACCAAATGCCAGTAAGACACCCAACTCATGCTAATGAAAACTGTCTTCAGATGTGGCCAAATGTCTCTGAAGAATGAGGGAATCAAAGTCAGCTCCAGTTTAGAGGCTCTATGTCAGTGGTCTGGAAGAAAACAGAAAGTATTCCCCTACCTCCTTCGGAAGAACACAGCATGAACCCCCCAAAAAACCCCGAAAACCCCAAACCTCTCAATATGCCATCATCTTCACGGCCATCCTAGCTTGTACCCACTGCTGCCCATCCTGTTCTGGGAAAGACTGAGAGCTGCTGTTTCCTTCCTGGAGAAGCTGGGCATCTGACTTCATCTGGTTGACAGGGAGTAGAAGGAATCCCTAGTTAGAGTAAGAGATCACCCAGGTGAGGTGCATTTGGTTTCCTCAGTCCTTTCAGGGGCTCTCGGCAGGCAGCAGGGAGCAGAAGTACTTTCAGACCAGACCGCAACTCTTCCGGCACTGCTCAGTGTTGCCTAGCAACAGCGCAGGCCTGCAGCAGCCCCAGTAGTGCAAACTGTGGACAAAGAGAAGAGACAAAGAGTCGTGCCCTGCTCTTTGCGGGCTTTGTATAAAGTGTTTGCACTCACGATCTCCTGGCTCCATTCTTGCCCCTAGTCACCCTGGCCTTTGAGCCTCTCACAGAGCATCAGCCTGAGCTCTGGGCTGCAACCCTGAGAAAGAACCCAGGGGAGGGCTTGTCCTAGGTCCCCTTTCCAGCCTAAACTCCATGTAGACAGAATTCATTCATTTATTCATGTTCTGAATCAGTCATTTGGCAGATTAATTTTGTGCTTTGGCTCTGTGTTTATTAGGCTACTCTGTGTGTGTGTGTGTGTGTGTGTGTGTTTCTAAAAAGACTGGAATGACTGAGGCATGACCTAATACTCTGTGCAACAGTGAGGACTTAATTTTATATATTTTTAAAAGTGTTTATTTTTAATTATGTGTGCGCATCTGAATTGTATGTGGGTATGTGCATGTGAGTTCAGGTGCCCATGAAGGCCTGAAGCATTGGGTCACCCTGGTGCTCGAGTTACAGGCAGTTGTGAACCACCTGTTATGGGAGCAAGGAGCTAATTCAGGTCCTCTGGAAGCATTTGTTCTTGATCACTGAGCCATCTTGCTAGCTCTTCAATCCATGACCCCGACTCCGAAGACTTTTTTCAGCCTGACTGTGAAAACCACACACTCAAAGGAAAGCTCATGGTTCTTAAAGAAATTGCACAGGAAATTACAAGGCCACCTTAGATGTAGGCCGGGTCACAGGAGGCAGAGCTTTTATCACGTACCCATGTGTGGGAGCCATTTAGCATCTGTAATTGTCCCATCTACACAGAAGAGGTACTTATTTCCACTGCTGAAGGCCAAGGGGGCTTTGGTGTCCTTCTATGCCCTCTCCTCACTGGCCAGCTGCAAATACACTCTGGCCAGACCTCACAGTTGTAGGTCCCAGTATCAAGGTTTGGAGTCAGAATTGGACTTAAACTTGGGGCTGATGAACTCACTCAGGCCAGTCTGGATGTGCTGTATCTTCCTAATCCTTGCCGGGTGACCTCCTACTGTGAGGCTGGGTGGGGTCAGGTGAAAGTGTATGAATCTCTTTGAGGGAAAACAATATGAAACTAGGAAGGACCTGCTTCAGGACATGGCCCAGCTCTCTATTTTCAGACCTTCTTTGTCTCCAGCAAATGTATCAATCCCTCTGTCCAAGAATGTGTGATTTTTTTTTTCTCCCTGCGTGGCTGGCCAGGTTGGGGCTGCCTGAACAATGGACTGCTCACACTTGGCACTAAATTCTTCCACAGCAAAAAAAAAAAAAAACTATCCCTTAAGGAAGCCAGTGCCTGCTGAGGCAATTTCCTTCAGAAAGCAAACTATATTCAGGCAACTTGAACCCAGTACAGCCTTGTTTCTTGTTAATCCAAGGCAGCTGTATTTCTTGTTAAATGAGTCCCAAGGCAGTAGGAAGGGGGACTTCTTTCTGGCAATAGGTCCTTGCTTCCTGGTAGGGTGGAGCAGTGGAGCATTGCTGGGAATCCTTGGGAAAGCTGCGATTGGTGGTAAACCCTCTGCATTAATCCTCCAACAAACACATTTTGATGGAGTCACAAAGATAACAATCTTGAGATCTAGCAGAAATCAAGACAGAGAGTTTTATTTACAGAGGAAGACTGCCTAAGGGAGTAGTATTTTCTGATCTGGAGAATGAACATGGGTGGGCAGGGAGGAATGGGGAGGGGAAGGGTTACCACATCTCAGGCTATGGCCTTGCAAAAACAAAAAAGGAACCTCCCTCCAGGGATTATACATCTCTGCAACCTGGAGCAAGGTTTATCTCAGTCAAATGATCTCCAAGAGAAATAAGAATGGAGAAATGAGAAAGTCAGAGAGGCCACCAAATGCAGGGCTGCTAGAGACACTATGATCACTGCTACAAATGGCTCTCTGGCTGCTTTCTGCAAATAAGAGACATCTCTGAGATTTCCTGACTTCTAAATGCTTCCGTGTTTCAGCAAGGGGCAAAGGTTTCTTTGTTTCAGAGGATTCTGAATCTAAACTTTGCTGTGCACATTTGCAAAAGTTACATACAGAAGTTACGTTCTGAGCTTCAGTTTCCTTGTCCATTAAATTGGAAGCTACAGTCAACCCAAATCTCTGTGACGGAGAGCTGAAGACTGCCCTACATCTCCTTCCTAATTTTCGTCTATCTCCCGAGCAGCTCTCTGATACTGTATGTGCATACAACGACTTAACTACCTTAGCCCTTCTTCTGATGTGGTAGCCCAGTGGCTCTTAATATCAGCTCTATATCCTGTGCCTCAGGTGTGGAAGAATGAAAAGTGTTTAGTTTGGAAGTGTCACCCCAGCCCCTGGCATTCATCCTTGGGGTGCCAATGGAGCGCCAATGGAGCAGAAAGCCCCCTCCCCCTGGGATTTGCTTTGGTCCAGACTCCACCTTCAGAAAAGCCCACCAAGCACTGACCCCTCCCCAGGGAGGGTCAGGACCACTCCCACAGACTATTTAGGCTGCCATTTAATAAATAATTAAAAAAAGTGTTCCCCAGGTTTTGCATAGGTTCCTCTCTTTCTCATCCCCCGCCATGCTCCCCAGCCACACGGGAGGAAGCACTGCATTTATTAAACGTGGGCATCTTTTATTTGGTCTAATTGGAATAATTTGTGTTGGCGGACAGGCTCTTCTTAAGATTATTCCTAATATATGGAGGTTTCCCACTGAGGAGATCTGTTTTTCCCACGGGCTCAGCACTGCATGCTAGAAAATGCCCTTCTTATGCTCTCTCTGCTAAGATTGGCTTCAACTTGGTGAGTTCTCCTTTTGGAGTACATGGCCAGTAGGGTTAAGAGGACCCATTCGCTTTTCCCTTGCCCACTGAGATGAGACTTAGGTGTGTTTGGAGACATCCACCACTCATTTCTCCTGCATCCCCGTTTTGACTAGCGTTCTTATCTGGTGGATGCATTGCAACAGGCTCCAGCCCCAGTTGGCATGGGCTTCTAATGGATTCTTGCAATTCAAATGCCCTTGGCGGCCCTTTACAAAAATCCTTTTAAATTAGTGCTATCTAACATCTAACATAAAGCAAACAAAGCTCTGTAGCCCAAGGTTTCTAGATGTGTGCTCCCACCTGCTACCCCATTCCTCTCCCCGCTCCCTGCTTCTCTAAGCTGTTTGCTGCTTGTCTCACTCTGGGCCCCCTCCCAGAACCCCCTCTAGCAGTTTGCTGTTTGTCTCACTCTGGAATTTTAAAACAAATCTCTCTCCCCTGGCTTCTGCCACCTAACTATGCTGGGATTTTAAGTTGGTCAGCAGACACAGGTTTCTAAAAGTGTTTTGTCTGTCTGTTAGGACAATGTGGTCCCAGTATGTCTGTGGATTTATGTTTCTGTGTTCTTGTTGCTTGTTTTAAGATAACTCGAGACAAAAACATCTCTGGAAAAATAAAAACACATGGGTAACCACCATTTTGACCAACCACCACCATCTTGGGTAAGAGTACCCACATGCGCTAGTGTTCTTTGACTTATTAAAGTATTACTTTTAATCTTCTTACATTTACTAGTATGGGAAAACTGTAACTAACTGTATAAAATACACATCTAAATTTAGCTTATGTGCCCAGTTTAAATAACAGGTTAATGGTACCCAATTCTCAAGTGCCCTTACAGATCTGAGAGGATGGCATTTAACAAAAGAGCTCCTAACACAGAGACATGCCAGCTCCTGCACCAACCTTTAGTTCCTCCAAAAGATACGTGGTTGCAAAGGACCTTCTGCCTTGAGACTTGCCTTTGGGTTTGGCAAAGCCACCCACACGGCAAAAAGAGGCCTTTCACCTCTTCAGCTTCCTGGATGCCTTCTGGGGAAATCGATCTTCTCATCCTGCCAAGACAGGTAGACTAAATCTTCTCCCCTCAGGAAAAATCTTTGGGCCTCTTGTACTCAGCAGCTAACGGCAAGCACTGCTTCTAGGCTGATGTTCTCCAAGGACTGGAAAGAGATTTTGGGATTGCCTGTGTAGCTAAAACAGCAAGATCTGACTAATGGCATTTGATGACTTAAGGTACTGGTAGCTCATTACTTCATTTGTTAAGTTTCCTGCTAAAATACAAACAGGTACGCCTCTTTAACAGGCTTCATAGTCCAGGACTAACAGGTTTCAGGGGTATCTTAAAAGTTCCAGAGTTACTCCGGCCAGTTTCAAGCATATTTTACAGGTCACTCTTGCTATCTGGGCCAAGACCAACTTATAAAGGACCCTCCAGACAACGCCAACACCTGCAGCAGCTCATGGGACTTCACCATTGGTATTAACACTCCTGGATCAAGGATACCTACCAACTAAAATCTAGTTTGTCTGCTATTATGTCCCAATTATACACCAGAGCCTCACCTGTACAACCAGGGCTCTTCTGACAGTTAATGACTTCCCATGGCTAGCCCCATTTATTGGGCCAATAATAACAATATTTTTTTTTCTCCTAGCCACCTGCCTTCTCATTTCCCTTCTCAGCTCCCAAAGTTCAAGGCCAAAATGTCACCGGAGTCCCATGGCAGCTACACATAGCTCTGTTGTGTTTCACACCTGCTTCCTGTCTTTCTCACAGAAGATTCCAGGATTCAGGCACATGGCTTCTCTGAGCCTGGATGTGTTCATGTATAAATCCTTGCAGGTTCTCTGAGTAACCACCAAAAAAAAAAAAAAGAGGCCTCAAAGCTGTTTGAGAGAAGAGCATTTGACCTTCCTTATCAGACTCTCCATGTCTTTCTCTAGCACAGTGCAGTTTCTTGGCATCCGTCATCATGGAAAGTTATTACTGGCATCTAGTGGGTAGAGTCGTGTGTGACTCCCACCTGGATGTTATTTCTATGAATCTTTGCTCTCTCACTATGGTCAGCACCCCTGCCTGAAGCTCAGAGCTGATGACTGGTCTGTTCCAGTCTGCCCTCCTTCATGGCACCACCCCCTTGACCCTCTCTGGACCTGCTCTTAGCAATGGTTGTCTAGCTGTAGGGAGGATCACAAACAACCAGAAGACTTGTTAAAAGGCAGGCTGCTGGGCAGCACTGAGCTCTGATTCAGTGGGAGGAGAGGTGGGTGATTTGCAATTCTGATCACTCCCCCAGGTGATGTTCCTGTCACTCTGACATGAGCTGTTCAAGCTAGACTATTGACACTTAGGTCATGGCATGTGCTTGTTAGGAGGACAGTTCTGCACATTAGGGGATGTTTCAGAGTTTCCCCAGCCTTTTAAGAGGAGAGAAGATAGTCTAAGTAGAGACACAGGGCCTCGCTGATCCTCCTGACGGATGCCAAGAAACTGCACTGTCTCAGGGAATCTCATGCTAGGAGAAGGGTAAGGCTGAGGCCTGGGCCAGCCAGGAGGAACTTGTCCCCAAGAAGCGGTTTCACAGTTCTGACAGCTTATCAGACCACCTTGCAGGACAGACAGAGATTCAGACAGTGGTGGGTCAGTGATGGGCAGGGACATACCTTGACTAGGACTACTTAGCTATGCCAAATTCCATTTAAATGTAAGTCTCGCATCAGCACTGGGTGACTGGGCCTCTTTGCTGACTCCACCTCCCAATGTAACCACATCAAATCCATCTCCTCCCCTAATTTACTGTTACTTGGCTCTTTAGTTGATACACTGAGGATGAATGCATGAACCTATCTTGTTTAGACTGCCATAGACCAGACTTGTACCCTTAAACTTTCGGTAACCGACTCTACCCACTAGATGCCAGTAATAACCTTCCATGATGTGTGATGACTAGAAAAATCTCCAGACATTGCCAAATGTCTTCTACGGGGGGTGGGAGTGTGGCAAAATCACCCTGGTTGAGAACCATTGCTGTAGATCTTGGTGGTGGTTGTAGGGCTTAGGGGGAACCTAGAGGCTTGGTCGCTCTGCTAACTACATTCTAAAGTACACACCCCTGAAGCCTAATTGAGTTAGTTGGAACATGCAGCCCATGCACTGTCATGTTGTATCCATTACATTTCTGTTGCAATGGACAGAGCTGAGTGGCTGGGACAGAGACCTTCTGGTTTATGAGGTCTGAAGTGATTACTACATGGTGCTTAATAGGAAAGCTCAGGGTCCTCTCTAGTTTTCGAAGGGATTGAGTGAGATGGGCTAGGGTGGGAAGACACAGACCCACTGAAAGGAAAGGATAAATCATCTTCTCTCCAGCTCTCAGTGGCTTCCTGCATGTGCCAGCTGGGTGCTATGGCCCAGCAGGTTTGGTGCCAGGCTGGAATTTTCCACTGCTGTCTGGCTCTTGGCCAAGCTGTGCCCAGCTCCCTTTGTCCAGCCCTCAGCTCTACTTATCTCTAGGGTAAACAAATGCCGTGCACAGAACCCAGGGAGGAACCAGGCTCAGGAGTGTGGCAGAGGGTACAGAGAGTTGGAGTCTGATCTGCCAGTGGGGAGAAAGGAAGGGATGGCAAACTGACTGAAAGGAGGAAAGATGGTTCATTCATTTGGCATTTACAGAGCACCAACTGGGTTCTAGTCACTATATGAAGAACAAAGGCAGTGAGATGCTATCCTTGTCCTTTCAGCTTTGATAGGGTTTGGGGAGAAAATCAGGGAGGGGATCAGTACCCTGGGGAAGCACCGAGGGATGAGAACATGCAGGACTGACCTACCCTTGGTTTTGTTAGAGGTCAGAGGGGCTTTGAGATAGGACACTGATGCCCATGTGTGAGCTTCAAGTCTATCCTCTTCCCCTTGCCCTTACTGAACAGCCTGGAAGCTCCCTAGATACATAACTGTCGGTTCTCCATCATTCACGTCTGTGCCTTGATTTTCATGTTCCCCTGTATTTGAGACCTTAGTCCCCAGGGAAGAGCCTCAGTCATTCCCATTTCTTTTCTGCAGACCATGCGACATGCTGGGCTGTTTGTGGTGACCACATAGCCCAGTAGAGTAGCTGCTGCTGGGACATGGCTCATGCCAGGCCCTCAGCATGGTCAGCATCCCTCTGTCTTCCAAGGGAAATAGAAACCCTGTCAGTCTACCTTGGCCTTCTCACAAGCTCTCTCATTGTGTTGGGAAGGGGCCATGGGTTACAGTGCATTGTGGGTGATGGTTACGCAGGCAACTATCTTCAGCACCAGGTCCCATATTTCATAAGGTGAACATGGATGAATATCTGAAGGGCCTTGGGGTGAGGGCGGTGCTGTTGTCAAGCTTTTATTATTCATGCCTGACTAGTGCTTAATAGTTTGCAAAGCAGTCTGAAGCTACCTCATGAATCACACCACACGAGCTCTACGAGGCCAACTGGGTGAGCACCATTTATCAGTCAGGTGTGTTTGGATGCTGAGAAAATGACTTTTGCTCTGTGGGGGTAAGAAAATGAAAATCAATCAAAAGCACTTGTGAGGAAAGACAGAGGGAGGCTCACAGATTAGTCAGGGTTCTAAGAACCAGCTCTTGGGTCCCAAACAAGGGACACAACTTTTCAGGGCCACTTGACAGGGTAGGTTGGTCCTGGGTCTCTCTGCTCAAGGCTCCATCCTGGGGGACAGTACTGGATAAACTTGGTTTAGGGCAGGTGCACATGTCCAATGGACAGAGCCCTGGAGATGTTCTTGGGTACCATGTCTGCCCTTATAGCTACCAGCTCCATTTTCACCACAGGCAAATATACATGTCCTCCAGGGCTAAGCTCAGGTCAGGAACCTACACCCCCCTGGCACACTAGGAACACAGTCTTTTCCTCTTTGTCCTCTTTCTTTGAGTCTTCAGTGAAGTTGTATCCCCTTTTCACCTTTGGCTTCTAGTTCTCCACTCCTCTCTATATGAGCATCAGTGGAGTTCAACCCCTCTGTTAATTCCCTGTCTTCTGATGCACGGTGCCCCTTGGACTTATCCCCCAGGACTGTCTGTCTAGTCGGTGGCAGAGTGACGGTTCTATGTTGCAAATCCCATCATGCCCTTGTCCAAACACACTCAGAGATCTCTGGGCTGCCTGTGACATGGTTCTCAACTTCTTGTGACCTTAACCTACTGTAAAACTCTTTTAAAAGGTTGCAGTCAACTTTTCTAATGCATTTATTTATATAAAGGAAGCAAACCTTACATGAATCAATACTTACCTATGTTTCTGGTCTAAACATTTGGGAACTGCCTGTCAGAATCCACTAAATTGATTTCACTATCTGCTAGTGAGTCATATGTTTAGAAACTATTGACTCAAGGAATCCTGTTGAATTCCTTTGGAATGATGGAAAAGATCTTGTCCACATCCTGTGTTCACCTGTTTCAAGTGTTTTGGTTCCTTGCCCATCCATCTGTTTCTTTGGTTCCTCTGTATACGGCCCATACTAGGTGAGTTCGCTCGCCTTGTTCGCTCTCCCTCTGCCTCACTTCCTTCAAGTCTTAGCTCACCTTTTTGGCAGAGGTTGTAGCATCTTGATGTCCTCAGCTTACCTGTGTGTGGTGTTGGGGTCTGCTTAGGTGTCTCTAGTGTGGAGATGTGAATTTATAGATATTCCCAGCCCTATAAAACCAGTCTTTTGAAGTGGTGTGGTTTTACTCCCTGGCCCCAATTGACTCTCATGCACACAAACATTAGCACTGAAGACTTGACTGGTCATAGAAGCGGACAGGCCCTGCCGTGCTACCTCATGGAAACACTGAAAGTGTCTGCCTCAAGGAAGGGGCTTCTGCAAGGGTAGTCTTTTAATAAAGGAGGAGATAATTGCTAATGATGTTCTGGGTAGCTTAGAATGCCAAGTGTCCATGAAGGGCCAAGGTTAGATCTTAGAGTCTAGTTTTTGACCAGGAGGAAGCAGCTGCTTCTTAATGGGCTTCCACAAAGCACGGACACATTCACTTTTTCATATGGTAATTTCAGTCCTAAGGAGTGGCAAAGGTGATGTTTATCTGTCTAGGGCTACCTGGCCTGAAGTGACCATGAGGGGGGAGGTCATTCTCATTGGCCTCTAAGACCATTTTTTTCTCTAATAATATTTGTATAAAAAGAACAGAATTGATTATGATGTTTGCTCACATGTACACAATATCCTCTGATCTTATCTACCCCCCCATTACCTTCCCTAGTCCCATCTACAACTCATTGGACTCCCCCTGTGAAAATTAGAGCCTGTTGTAGTCTCACGTTTCTCTTTTTAAAAATATAGATTCCATATATGAGAGAAAAACATGGAATAGGTGTCTTTCTGGGTTATTTTAATTAATGTGATGATATCCAGTTATATACATTTTTCTGCAAATTACATGATTTTGTTCTACAGAGCTAAGCAAAGCTTGTGTGTGTATGTGTGTGTGTGTGTGTACGTATATATTACATTTTCCTTATTCCTTCACCTGTTGATGAACACAGAGGCTAATTCCATCACTTGGCTATTGTAAGTAATATCACAATAAGCATGGATATACAAGTTTCTCTGTAAAATGCTGACTTCGCTTTTTATTGGTATGCTTGGGTGTTCTGTCATACACCTTAAAACAATTTTTAAAATTACATTTTAACTATTTATTTGTGTGTGTGTGTGTGTGTGTGTGTGTGTATGCGCACATGCAGCATGGTTCATGGGTGGAGCCCAGAGGACAGCTTGAGGGAGTCAGCTGTCAGTGCTCTCCTTCCACCTTGTGGGTCCTAGGGCTTGAACTCAGATTGTAAGACTTGGTGACAAAGGCCTTTCCTGCTGAAACTTTTTAATAGCCCCGCCCTCCATCTTAATAGGAAACACTGCCCATTATCCATAGATGCCGGAAGGTCCAAAGGACCAGGCACTGCTTTTCCCTTTTCCTGGCATGGAGTAGCCAGGTTTGCGGTCCAGTGTCAGTCATGCTGGTTCGCACACTGGGGAGTTTGAATCAGGAGCTGGTGATGGGAAGCAGAAGAGAGGAGGACTCAGTGACATATGCAGACCACTGAGCAGAATAACAGGGGACTGACCTCTGGGTTTACTGTCAAGATCATTGGTGCAATTTAGCTTAGCTTCCTGGTGTGCTTTCTGTGCTAGGAAACTGACTCCCAGTGTTTGTGGTCATTAGGGGACCCACTCTGCGTTAATGACTTTCTCCCTAAATCTACCAACGTTGACTGGTTTGCCACTTGCAAGGACAACCCTCACAAACGCACTTTGCAGAGTAAATATTTGCTGCCAGGAGGATCAGTGACTCTATGACCCAAATCTTCTCTTCTGGCTTTCACTTAATTATTTTTAATTCCACCCTGGCCTACATCGCAAGCACCTGGCAACAAGACCTTGATCTTGGCCATCTTTTCCACCAGGGAGACCTAATATTGACAGAGACACAGCTGGTGTTCACTCCCTAAGGAGATAGAGT
>LOEQ01001182.1:114217-139046 GCA_001685075.1 Bramus lutescens
TCTTTATTAACCAATGAAAGTAACACATAGACAGGTGACCCTCCTACATCACTTTGCTGAAGTCCTTAAACCATGTCACATAGCATGTTTCCACGCCTGTATCCTCTGAAGAACATAGTGCTGGCATCGACACCCCTTTGTGCTCAGCACAGCAAGACTCCTGACTATACAACTTTACCAACATGGTTGGTTGTCCAGGAGATCCTCATTCATCTCTGGACCTTTTCTTTCACCCAGTGAAGAATGGAGTGGCAGGAAGAGCAGTAAGGCAGGCACCAGGAGGAGTGGGTTTTAGGCCACCTGTGACTCATTCTCACATGGGAAACATGGAGTTGGGACAAGAGGAACGCTTCTTTATTTCCCCCCCAGGGGCATTAGGCATGGCTGGGCATGCCTGACAACCTGACAG
This sequence comes from Bramus lutescens, assembly GCA_001685075.1. NCBI lineage: Eukaryota > Metazoa > Chordata > Mammalia > Rodentia > Cricetidae > Bramus > Bramus lutescens. Next base: position 114,627 of record LOEQ01001182.1, read on the forward strand.
GCACCCACGTGTGACTGGCAGATAATTGTTGCCTTTGGTGACATTCCTTCTCAGCTGTGCAAGTGGCCCATGTCACTGGGCTGGGAAAAGGAAACTTACAGGCAAAATGATGGGAATTTTACTTGAAAATTTGGACGTAGCTTTGAAGTACTGAACACACACAAACAGACTACAGAGTGAAAGTCAACATACAAGAGGGATGGGAAGGGATTGGAGGGTGGGAAAAGTGGACAGGGGAAATTTGATCCAAGCATGTTATATACATGTATGAATATTAAATAAAACCGAGAAAGTAATAGGAAGTTAACATTCATACAGGTTTGTAATAGCAAAAGAAGATTTTGGACTTGGTGTTTGGAGGCTGACCTCTCTCAACTCCGTGCCTGAAGGTCCCTTCTTTCCTGTCACCGTCACCAAGAAGAGTTTGGGCAAACCCACCTGTGGTGCACTTCTGTAAAACCAGCCATTAAGAGGTGGAGGCAAGAGGATTGTGGGTTTCAGAGCAAGCCTGTGCTACACAGTAAGACCCAAAGGATGTGTTGGTTGACAAGTGTACTAAGCGAGAGAAGGAAGAGGTGGGCCATCTAGCACCAAGCAGGAGCAAACTCTGGTCCCCACCGCTGGGTCTTTCCCCTAACTCCATTTTGCTGGGCAAGGCTTTGCAGGAGAAAGTGGGTACATTAACCTCTAGCAACTTGCACGGCTCTGTGGCAGAGCAGCCTGGCTTTGAGATTGCCGTGATGGAGAGGGACTCTGGGGACTAGTTCTGGGCCGGATAACCACATAACTTTCATCCTCAGCTAGCCTGAATGATAAAAATGCAGGAAGGACTTTGCAAGAACTGGAGGTAATGCTTGTATAGGGTCACTTTGGGAAGGCTAAGCAGAGCATCCAGTACAAACTTCATTGATGCCAAGCTAATGCTGGCCTTACTTGTGAGTCGAAGTGGAAGGGAATGTGGGGTTTATGGAAGGGGTCGAAGTCCTGAGCACACTAGTGGTGGTGATGGGGAGAGCAGCGAGCGGTAAGAAGAGCTAAGAAGGATTTAGTCTCCAGTTTTTTTCACACCGCCCTTCTCCACACAGGCAGCCGAGAGCTGGAAATCTCTGGTTTCATTTGTTCTTCACACAGCCCAAGGGATTTATGGGGTTATAATGCATTACTTTAAATGTTTCAAAAATGCTAATGGAAATCCTCATACGTCTGGGTTTTTTTTTTTGCTTTTTGCATACCCAGTTATGGATGGGTTTGATTAATAAATCATGGGGAAATGGATTAATTATTCCATAATGATTACAGTCTCTTTGGCAGACAACAAGCATATTTCGAGACAAGAAGGATGGGGGAAAGAACAAAGGAGGATTTTGATGCGATGATGACTAGGTTGGAAACTCACACAGCCCCCGAAGGATGCTCTCCTTCTCAGAACTTTTTTCGGAAGGGGGACCACAGAGCACTGAGTTGCCTGGCATTGTGTGTGTAGCAGGATGGGAATGATGGGGACAGAGGAGATGCTATATCTTTTTGTTCCCATCTCTACAGGCTCAGGGAGTCATTAGGTGAGAATAAGAGATAGCTCGTGCCCTCCTGAACAAATGGGGAAGCCCTAACAATGCCTCGTTTTGTTCATCTCTATTCACTTCTCTCTCAGTTGCTCTCACCCATGGTTTTTGTTTTTTGGGTTTTTTTGTTCCCATTCACCACCAATCCTTCTTGGCATCTTCCCCTGAAGGGTCTCACCCCTCGATGGCTCCACTCCCTTTCTATGGCTTTTCCCCTTCTTTTCCAAAGGCCCAGGTGTCTCTCCTACCCCACCTAGCTTTCTCTCCCAGTGAGGACGATTATGTGTTTTTCTTGAAAATTGAGACCTCCTCTCCCAGTAGACAGTAGGAAGCGCTCATCCATACCTCCTGCTCTCTGGCTGAGAGATCAGTTGTGAGTGACGTGGGACAGCGTGGGCTAGCCAGGACATGAGGTTCCCCATGGCTGAAAGAGCTGCCAGGGGCTAATTCAGCCTGGCTTGGACTTCATGCGACAGAGAGCAGGACAAAGTTTATGCTTCTGTGCCCAGGGGGACTGTAGAGGAAATACAGTCATACACAGGTCAGCTCTTGGGCAAATGTTAAATTCCACACCCCAAACCAATCAGGACAGAAGTTCTCATTCCCAGAGCTAGGGTCAGAGTCTGGGATCTGGCAGCCCTAACAAACCATGTTCACCCACCTGTACTCGATGGTCTAGATAAAGACACTTAGTAGGGAAAAGCACAGACAAGAAGATATATTCAATGTGACTGCATAGGGAAGATAAGCAAAGAGGTCTAGTAACCCAAGTTCATTTTTCAGGTCCTAACATGAGTTTTAGATTGAAATAGAAGGTCAGATGTGTGTATAACTAATCAATCTCCATTAAGGTCTGGTCCTACCCATCATCACTGTCTCAACTCCAGTCTCTCCTGCCAAAAGTCTGCCAAACTGTAAATCTCCCTCAACCAGCCTTCAGCCTTTTCCTTCTCCCAGCAGGAGATTCCTGGGAAATTCCACTTCCTCGGGGGTCAATTGTCTTAATCAGCTGACAGCCAAAGAGAGGAGCACATTTGTCTGTAGAATATCTTCGTTCCTGCCTGGGCCATTCTATTCCAGGACTTGAATCCTCCTAACTTGAGTCCACTGGGGGAATGTATTGACCACCTGTCACTGGACCCTATTTCTAGAGCTGGTCATTCAACAGGTATGGGATAGGGGAAGGTGACCAACCACACCAATTTGTCTAGGACCAAGGGTTCCTAAGGCACATAGCCTTCAACACTGGAGCCAGGAAAGCCCCTAGGGGGATGGGGAGTTGGGCACCCCGTGGGATTAGACACTGCATTTTTACCAAGATCCCAGGTGAGGCAGCTGCTGCAGGTCCTCTGACTGTACTTTGAGAGGAACTACTTAAGTATTCCTAGGTAGCTTCAGAGGCCAAGAGCTGAGGATTGTGGCCCTGGAATATTCCTCAAATGACAGGCTTCCAGCAGGGCAAGAGTCAAGCCTCCAAGCGCCTTCGACCAGGAAGGTGGGTGTGTCTTCTGGGAAAGACAGAGCCGTAGGGTTGGACGCTGATGGAAGAGGAGGACTGGTGGCTAAGATGGGCTCAGGAGTGGGAGGCCATCAGAGCCGATACTGTACATGGGGTAATGCCCTCGCGGNNNNATGGGGTAATGCCCTCGCGGATATTGTCTGGGGCTCCTCCCTATGGAAGAGGCCAGGGTCTTGGGAACAAGGGAAGCAGAATAAAGAAGAACAAGGTTTCCAAGGACTGGGCTAGTGCTGAAGCAACTGGTTTGGGAAAAGAGCTAGGAAGGAAAGCAGTAACAATTGGGGTCAGATCAGATGCAGTGCTTAAGCTGTGAACATGGGAATAATGCGCTGGCTATGTCTACTAATTTTTCTTTGCTGATTCAGGGAGTTTAGGGACAGCATGCTGTGGGCCACAGTGAACGGCAGGGGCAGGGACAGAATGGATCCTCCTTACCCCTAGAAGTTACCAACTTCAAATGCTGAAGAAACTTCCAGTGTATGGAACCTGGGTGGGCTGTGGCCAGCTATTACTACTGGTTGCATTAAAGTGAATATAAATACAAGAGTTTAGGGCTGTAAAGCCAGAGACAGGTGATGTCTTTCTGGAGGCTCAGCAGCTGCACCTGAATCTACTGATATTTTAATTATAGCCTATGACCCCACAGTCCCTCAGTCAGTGCCCCGTCAGCCACTCAGGCTGTGATCTGGTGGAGCTTTCAGTCCCATGGCCCCCAGCTCTGCCATGGCCTCCATATGTAGGTTTAAGTTAAGTCTCTATCATTCTATTTATCAATAAGACCCAGGAGTCAAAGGTTGGGGTAAAAACCTGCTAGCTCAGAGATGCTGAGTAGCAACTAGCTGACCTTGCTTTTTGGCCAGAGACACCTCAACAGACACACCTCCTCCCTCGTCCCAGAACCAAGAGGAAGCTCAAACTCCAGGCCCCACCCTTTCCTTCCTGTGTGGCTTCTCTATCCAAATTGCTGCCTTCTCTATGGCCAATTCCAGTTGGCCAGTCACTGGTTCTACCCTCGATTCAAGATATATTGGGCAGTCTTGGGAGCATCCGTGTGTGATTAATATATCCCACAGCAGACGGGCACCACCACGAGAATCCATTTATTCAGTGCTCGTATATGCATAGAGAGCTTTCTCACAGAGCAAACTTGGGCATCTTAGACCTATAGCCAGATGCTGGGATTCTGAGCTTCCCATCCCGGTGTCTCTGACAAAGGCAGTTTGGCTATCACCTTTGTTTTTCTGGCTGGCCTCTAGCCTGGTGTCCCTACCCTGCCAGGAAAGTTGTGGGAGTCTTGGAACAGACTCTCCAGCACATGAACAGATTCAGCTATCTGCTAGTTGGCACTAACTGCTTCGTTTCTCTGCCAGGTGATCACTATGTCTCCTGAACTGATGCAACCCAAGTGTGTGCTGGATGAGGACCCAGTAGTATTCTCAGAGAATAAACATGGATCCTTGATGCGGGAGGAAGCAGAGCAAACTCAGAAAACGTCTGTTTCCATAAACACTCATGCTTGTTTTCTCCAACTCCATTGCCCTCAGGGTTGGCCTTTAGCTGGGCTCTTTGACCTTTCATGCAGATAACATTTCTGAACCCACCTCAACCATAGCAGAGTCAATGTGCATGCTAGCCATGGGGAGCTTCCCTATTCCCGCCTACGTAATTTCACTGAGAAATGAGTTGAATCTAGGGCACTTGGAGGTAACTGGTTGGGAGTGAACCATCTTTCCCTCTAGAATGTCCATCTTCCCCAGGCTTTGTGGGCTCTGTGATGAAGAACACCCACCAAGTGTGTGTAGGCAGGGGCTACTGATTCTAGGTGCGTGGGAAAACCCAGCTTCCCTCCCTAGGAACCTACTATAGTGTGAGCAGTGATGAGAAGAGCCAAGATGGAGGCAGATCAGACCTAACTTGGCTTAATCAGATTAACTTGGTGTTAATCATGACCACATGATGAACACCTATGCATTCAACATTCTGGCATCTGGGGTGACACAGAGCAGTGTGGCGTCCCACTCTTTCCCTGGGGCAAAGCACAGCCAGGTTGGTGCCTGAGGTGTGACTCGCTTGCAGCATGAGTCCGCCTCAGTTCCCTGGCCTGCACTGCTTGCTTGCTTGTTTCTGCCTGAGGCTCTGTGTGACTGGGGAGAAGCCAGCCAACCACTCCCAGAGGGAAGAGAGTACTTAATTGACAGTATAGAGACCTAGTCTGCAAACCTAGATCTGCCACTTTCAACAGCTTGAACTTGGGAGAACTGCCTCACATGTGGGTTTCCTTCTCTCCAAGATGACTAGGGTCTTGGGGATCTTTGCTCTTCAGTGTGTCATGGGCACTAATGGCAAGAGGAAGCACCCGAAGTTTTACTAGGAAGGCAGTCTTAGACACTTTCTACACTCAACTGAATTTGAAGCTGCATTCTCAAAGATTCCCGACAGTTGAGGGAGCGTGGCTCCACAGTCTCCTTTAGACTTTGTGCCTGAGCGCTTGTACTTTAAGGAATCTCTGAGCTTTGCCCATGTAGATGTGCAGCTGTGGACTGAGGTTTGCGGCAGAGGAATTTCCCCCAGTTTCCATATGCCCTGTGGGTGCGTTCCTTCGCCCACTGTTGCCCTCAAAGGTAGCAACAAGATAACTGATAAATTCCAGGAGCTCTGTGAGTCAACATTTCCTTCTATGATATTCCTTGAAGGGCTAGGGTATAACCTTATCACAGCTTGCTGGACACTGTCGTCCAAGTCCATGGTCAGATGCTCCATCCTGTAAAAGCATCTGCTGACTGGGAAGATGATTGAAGTTAATGTCTTCTAAGTGGATCCAGGATGTATGTATGCACCCATCTGTCTTTATCTTGCCATTATCAAACTAAGAGCAAGGGGGAAAAAAGTGCAAATGGCATCTGGGACACTCTGCAGTGAGGGCTTTGTGTGAGGTGGGAATCTCAGCTCTGTCTTTCTTTGGTGTGAACACATGCTCTGGGCTGAGTGTGAGCCTAGTTTTTCCCTGTGAGTGCAGATGAGGCTGTTGCTGAGCAAGAGTCAGAGACTGCATCTAGTCAAAGAAACAGAGACTGGCTCCATTTCTGGAATTAAATAACAGCAGCAGCATCAGTAATAGCAATAAACAAAATGCCCAATTGTGTTGGCCTCATGAAGACAAGTTGCTGGGACTCCAGCATAGTGTCTTCCTAAGGACTTTGGTTACTTGCCATATTCCTTACTGTGCTGATGGCAGGACCTCAAGTAAGAGGTGGTCCCTTCTGGCTATGAGGGCAGCTCCCACCCACAAATTTCCAGCTGAGACAATTGATAGGGTCATGAATGAAGGAGGTCAGAAGGATAGAAGGACAATCTTTTTATTGGGATGTTCCTTCATCATGTCTGTTCATGGTTCTGAGTCCATCCTTGAACAGAGAAGCGAAGCTGCTAGCTGAGCCCAGAGAAGCCAGAAGAATCCATGGGGGTGGGGCTAAACCCTGTGCTCTGTGTGTTCCCTTTGGTGGACATTGCACTCAAAGTAGACTTCTGTGGTAAATGGGAAGGCAGTGCTCTAAAGCTGAGGAGACGGGAATGGTTTGCTAACGTGCAGACTCAGAATCAACAACATGTCACATAACAACATACCCATGTATCCATGTCTTTATTTAGGCAACTGACCTATACCATAAAAGATATGGGACAGTTTAAAGGAAACATATACATTTAGGGCATAATATAAATACAAAGTGCAAAATCAGACCATGGGAAGCATAAATTAGTGGAGCAGGTCAGCTCAGGTTACCAAACAGAGCAGATCTCTCCATTCAGCCCAGGAATAGTGGTCTTCAGGAGATACTGGAGTCAGGCTGTATTGGATTACATGTAATTTAGGCTAGAAATACAGTCTTGTCCTTGAAGTCATGAACAATACACAGGCATCACAGCAGAAGCCTAGAGTGCTTGCCAAAAAATAAAATGCCTAAAGGTTTCGGTAGACCTGAAGCTTAATATGAGCAGCCCTGTGGCCTGGCTCTCTCTGCACCTAGGTGGGCCTGTGTGAGTGGTGCCAGCATGTTCATCAGTACAGAGAGTCCCCTGGCATGCACTTTAGCTGTGCATTCATGATTCAGTATCCATGTTGGGATCTGCTTGTGTGTCCCCTGAGTGGTGGGATGAAGAGGAGCCAGGGGCTCAGAGTCTAGTGACCATCAAAGGGACATGGCGCAGTCTTACATAATGCATGTTCATGGGTGACCCCAGCCGGGTGTCTGTGCTTGATTCCAATGGGCAGTTCTTTGAAAGAACTTTGGCCAGAGGTATGGAAGTCTGTAGCAGAATGGTTCCTGTAAAAGCCCTGCTGGTAGAACTTCATGGTTTCTCAGTCCCTCACAAACTTCTGGAATGGTGACAGCAGCCTCAATGGGTTGATGCAGGATGCTTGGGCTCCAGATAGAGAGAGCCCTGGTAGTCACGGTCATTTGTGGCTATCCTTGTGGGTGATGTGAACGCTTCATCATGGCAGCATCTGGGTTGCTCTTGGATACATCAGAGGATGCGCTGAAAAGATAGCGCATCTTGATTTACTTCTTCTGTGCTAGACAGACCTGTGCTGGACAAAAATAGATGAGATTCAATGGCCACACTTGGGCCTAAGTCCCAGTGCCCAAGTCCCTCAACACTCACCAAATTTTCTTGGGCTACTGAAAACAAATCAGAGACCTGGATTTCTTCCACCTACCAAATGGAGGTTTGAGTCCTTTATTCTGACTTGAAAGCAATAAAAATAAGTGATTGATTCAGCTGCTTACATAAAAGGTACTTATCAAATATTAACTCCTTCAAGACGAAGCTAATGCCTTGTCTTGGGCTTTTGATTTTTCACCCTCCCGCATTTCCAGAGTCCATCTTTGTGTAGCCCTCTTTTCTGTCATCCGCTCACCGTCTCATTCAGTTTCCTATATCCATCCTCTCTAAGGGAATCCTACTCCATCAGGCCATTGTCCTGCCTCTTCAATCCCATCACTAAACGCTCGGAAGACCGCTCTGTACCCATGCCCTGTGCATCTCAACAGCCACTCCAGAAGGAGCACTCATCTGGTCTTTCCCAACTGTTTACTGATAAAGGCTCATTGCTGAGACTTGTCACCTTTCCTGAGGCTGAAGCTACATTTTCAGTAGCTCTGAAATGTACCATGGCCAGTCCTCCATGCTGGCTATCAGGTCTTCCTTTGTCCTCTTTGCCACCTTCATCATGATGCTCCCTTATTATTACTGGGAACTTCACTTGGGCTACCCATGCAGCATTTCCCATCCCATCCTCTAAGTGCAGGCATGACCCATAGCTCTGACCTTGCCTTGCGTAGAAAGCATCAGTGGCTTGGCCAGACACTGGACATACTTTTTCATAAAGGGCCAGGTGATGTGGGAGTCCCCTCTGTATGCTGTGAATACCATTGGTTGATAAAGAAGCTACTTTGGGCCTATTGCAGCACAGAATAGGGCAAGGTGGGAATTCTAAGCAGATAAAGGAGGAAAGAAGACACAGTCAGGGAGATGTTATACAACTGCCAAGGAGAAAGACACTCATGGGAGCCTGCTGGAATCTTGCTGGTAGACCAAGACCTCATGGTGATGCACAGGTTGACAGAGATGGGTTAATTTAAGATATAAGAGCTAGCTAGCAATATGCCTAAGTTATTGGCCCAGCAATGTCTTGATTAATACAGTTTCTGTGTGATTATTTCAGGTCTGGGCAGCCAGAAATGAACAAGCAGCCTCTGCTTACAGCCAGGTAGTCAATAGTTTAGACTTTTTAGGCTATCTAGTCTCTGTTTAAACTATTCAACCCTTCTACTACTCCATAAAGCAGCCAGGGGTAATACCAGAAGTCAAAGAACTAGCTTAGAGCCAATGAAGCTTTACTTACAAAAGTAAGAGGCAGGCCAGATTTGGCCAGAGGCCATATCTGCCGATGCCCAGTCATGCAGAAAGAGTATGAACTAATGCAGATGCACAGGGCTTCACAGTTTAGCTCTACTGCATTGTTCAAGCAGGTTAATCACTATGCACCTTGTCATCCTTATCTGTGAAAGGGGACCAATGGTGACCATGTGCTGCTGCTGATAGTGATGAGGAGGAGGAGGAAGAAGAGGAGGATGAGGAGGAGGAGGAAGAGGAGGAGGAGGAGGCCTATGATACTTTTCTCAAAGCACTGATAATGTGGTAAAATGGAATAATTGCAGTACCTTGGAGCCTGGCCTGGAGTCTTAGTATTCTTCCCATGCCTCCATTCTCCCCCAGAATCTGTAGTATCCCCTGTCCCCCAAACCTCTTCTCCCTTTACAATCTCATCAGCAATCATACCTGCAACCCTGCCTCCAGCTCCATGTCTGATCTCTCTGAGTTAAGCAATACACACACTCAACCCCAGTTGAGTAGTTTTGCTCATACACTCCATTTGCTCAAACTCTCCATGCTTGAGAGAAAACTGCATCACTTTAGTCAAATATGGCTTTTTCTGACCTCTCTTGTTATAGGAATGGTGATACTTTCTGAGCCTTTGCTACAGCATCCCTCGGCAGCAGAGCAAGATGGCCCCTTCTGTTAGGATCTCTCCATGCTCCCCCAACTCGCTTCTCAGAGCCATAATTTCTCTCCAAACTGTTCTTACTTAACACTTGCACTCTGGGGTGTTCTCCCCACCTCCTAACTCATTGCATTCACACTGCTGAGTTACTCTTCCCAAAGAATGGGGGAAGTGGCCATTCTCCAGTCTCTAATGACAACATCCCCACCCACATCAAGCATCAGAAGCCCCACTAAGTGTTAAGAGTCCTGGATGGACTACATGGAAGACCCCTAAGTCCAAAACATCTATTTAACCTATTCAGAGCTCCCTATATTTTTTTGGTCTCTAAGCCTCTCTCTTTCCAGGCTAATCTTGCCTGTGCCATCTCTAGCTGTCAAATTCGTATGTTTCTCAGGGCCAGGCCAGACATCTGAATCTCCCTGTGATTGAATACATGACCCTTGTTTCTAATTAGGTGCTCTGCGCTCACTCCAGCTTTCAGAGCCTGCGCAAGGCTGGGCTTATCTCCCAGACTGCACTTTCCTGGGTACTTCCCGGAAGCAGTGTGCACTTACAATATCTCTCCCCTCAGATTAGAAATCCCTGGGGAGACTTAAGAGATGCTTGGCTGTTCACACAGTCCCAGTACCATGTCTATTCCGGGCATGGGCTTGCTGAGCAATTTGGGGTGCCCTTTTACACAGCTAACCTTTGAGCAGACATAGCAGCTTGGGCAGAGGAGAGAAAGTACCTGCTTGAGAACGCAAATGCAGAGGAACAAGTTTCACTTTCCAGGGCTCAGGGCCTTCAGCCTTGTATACCTTTCAGCCTTGATGGCAGAGCAGCAAGTGTGGGTGATAGTTCCACGATTGGTGTGATGGAAGCCATAGGACATTTGTGTACAATGAGGAAAAGATGTATCTATGTGCGTGTAGTATATTCATGTGTCAATATGGTGAAGGAGGCAATCTGGGAGCATGTATGTTTAGTGTATTGCTAGATGGTAGGATATGTGTTGGAAGTCAATGAAAAGGCAAGTGTGTGTGTGTGTGTGTGTGTGTGTGTGTGTATTTGGGGTGGGAATTATCTTAGATCCTATTTGTAAATAGACAAGAGTCTTCATCTGACTTTTTCTGGGGACTTATCTTTATGGGACATGTCCAAGAAATTTAAAAAAAAACCCAACCAAGGAGCAAACAACCTGGAAACACAGTGGCCAAGAGATAAAAATCAAAGCAAGGAGATCTCCCCTTTCACACAGTTGGGCTATAAAAACAAGCCTGTCATTCCAGTCATTGAAATAGCCTTTGAGGTTTAGCACCAACCACCCCCCTGCCTCTGGAGAAGAGGCACACTGCAGGTTAAGGGCTGGCAGAGCAGCCAGGCCACAGCTCTGCCCTGCAGCAGACCAGGAATGTAATCTTTTAGCCCTGGGGCAGGGTGGATCAGGTCCTATCAACTTCATCTCAGCAGTCTCCAAAAGATGCGGGAGGTGACGTGGCATTGGCCTCTGAACTCAGGAATCTGTTTCTTTTCCCCTGATCCCACTCTGAAAGCTGAGAACTGGCTAAACCAGTTACAACTTCCATAAATCATAAATAAAATTGGTGATTATACTGAGGCCAAAGGTTGCATAATGCAAGGGAATTGACAGCAATGATCTTGGAGAGATTCAAAGAAAACACTACTTATTGGTGTTTTTTTGGAGACAGTGTTTCTCTGTAGCTTTGGAGCCTGTCCTGGGACTAGCTCTTTTAGACCAGGTTGACCTAGAACTCACAGAGATCCACCTGCCTCTACCTCCCGAGTGCTTGGCTTAAAGGTGTGTACCACCATCACCTGGCTGGAAAACACCACTTCTATGCAAGTTCAGTGGTAAAACTACTGAAGTACCAGCATCCTGGATGAGTAGACCGTGTGGACTAGGGCTCTGGATTCTGTTCTCTCACTCTGCCTTACACTCCTGATCCCTCTGGGGATCTTTGACTTGCACTACTTGATCAAAGATTCACTGCAAAGGGAAGGGCAATGACTTGTCCAAGGTCATAGAAGAGCATGTAGCCCCACAGTAAGCAAGCAGCTTCTGGGGCAGAAAGGCTACGCTCTTACTTGGGACCATTATTGCAGGGATGGAGAGAAAGATCAGTGGTGACCCGGTGCCTTTGAAGGCCTCCTATATACAGACTTTGAAGGATAGAAAAGTGCTCTTGGAATGATTCTGCTCCATGGAGAAGACACTGAGTAGCCCCAGATCTGAAAATCCAGATGAGCCTGAGTCAAAACCTGCCGGCATCCGCTCCCATTGCCACCCACAACAAAACAAAAGTAGGAAAAACAAAACACCCTCTTAACACCTGAAGAATTGATCACGCTGGGTGCTGTAATTAAAAAAAAAGTGGTGTGTGAGAGAAAGACGCCATGAGACAGAGTTCATGTGAGGGGAAAGGGGACGTAAAAGGAGGTAAGGGGAGTGGGGGGGCTGGTCTCTAGGGACAGGAACAGCAGAAGAGAAGAAAGAAGCAGAGAGAGAGATGGGAGGTGGGCAGGGCTCTTTCAAAGGGGAGTGTAGTGAATGCGTGCAGGAGGTGCTCTTAGTGGCTACAGCTGAGGACATATCCTGTCAGGGCAGGACGCATCCAAGGGCAGGCCAGTACAGAAGCCGGAATGCTAACACTGGGGATGCTGCTTTTTTTTTTTTCCCCTAACATGCCTGAGGCCCTGGTTCCTGCCCCAGCATCACAGAGGTAGAATTGGTCCTAATCTTTCAGGAGTGTCTATCAGAAAAGAAGGTTCCCCTACTGTCCACTGCCCTGTGCCAGCCATCAGCATGATGACTAGATTATTGTCCTGTTATTTGCTTACTTTTCTATGTTCAACCATGGATCACGNTGATGACAGAGGCTTGCCTGATTGCCTGCCCTTTGCCTTGCTTAACCACTACCAGCAACACGCTTTGAGGTAGAGGTCATTCCTAACAATTCTATCTCCTATCTCCACTTTACAGACTTGGAGACAGGTTTGTGGAAGGGAGGTAACTTTCCCTAGTTCACACAGATAGGAAGAAACAATATAGGACTCAAGGCAAATGATGTAGAACTTCAGCCCTGTCTTTGGCTGTTGAACTCAATTTTTAAAAATAAATTTGGAGGGGCTGGAGAGATGGCTTGGTGATTAAGAACACTGACTGCTCTTCCAGAGGACCTGGGTTCAATTCCCAACACCCACATGAAGCTAACAGCTGTCTGTAACAGCTGTCTGTAATTCCAAGATCTGACACCCTCACACAGACATAAATGCAAGCAAAACACCAATGCACTTAAGATAAAAATTAATAAATTACCTAAAAATAAATTTGAAACCATATTATTTCATGTGTGTGTGTGTGTTAGCAAGTGTGAAAACATGCCTTGGTGCAGATGTAGAGGTCAGAGGACAACTTACAAGGGTCAGGATTCCCCTTCAAGCATATGGGTCTCTGTGGTTGAACTCAGATCATCAGACTTAGCAACAGGTGCCTTTTCCTACTGAGTCATCTCTCTGGTCTGGGATTATTACACTTCTGTTGGACGCAGGACAAGGAACCCAGTGCTGGACATGTCAAAACTCTGACACAAATTCTTATCACCCTCTGTGTTGTGGCTAGGATAACCTGTTCGGGACAGATTCAGTTGAATCAAGACAAACCCCTGCTCATAAAAAAAAAAAAATCCACTGATACCTTACTTTGATTAGAGGCATGACCAACATGCTTAAGAAGGCCCTCGGAGTCTGGGCCAGACTGAGCCTTTGCCTTCTCAGCCCTTACTCTTCATCCTTCTGCCTTCTTGCTCCTTTTAGAACTGTGCCAAATTTATTCCCTCTCCTAACCAAACTCCCCTTTTCTGGGTGCTCAGCCTGCTACCACCCCTGAGAAGCCTGTGNAAAAAAAAAAAAATCCACTGATACCTTACTTTGATTAGAGGCATGACCAACATGCTTAAGAAGGCCCTCGGAGTCTGGGCCAGACTGAGCCTTTGCCTTCTCAGCCCTTACTCTTCATCCTTCTGCCTTCTTGCTCCTTTTAGAACTGTGCCAAATTTATTCCCTCTCCTAACCAAACTCCCCTTTTCTGGGTGCTCAGCCTGCTACCACCCCTGAGAAGCCTGTGGCTCCACTTTCCAGGTTAGTTTCTGTTGGATGCCCCCGTCCTTCCTAGTCCTCAGCTCATTTTGTTACTGTAGTTGCTAGTTTGTGAGGCCAATGCCTGTCCCTCTCTCCTGACAGTGAACTCCCTGACCTGATCTTTACAGCATCTCTGGTACCTTATCTCCTTGCCTGACTCATTCCCATGGTACAGCAGGCAAACTGGAGCCTTCCTTGCTCTAAAGCTTCATGATAGAAAACACAGACTGATTCTTATCATGGCCAACTCTGAGGAACAACCACAAATTCCAGGTTTGGATTCCAGGTGGGCTTGAATGTTTAACAACAACATTTAACACTCATGTGAACCCAATCATTTGCAAAAAGCCACTCCCGCCTTACCACTTTCTGGCCTATTTAGTGAGAGCAGAGAATAGGATCCTCATTTCTAAGGTTAAAAATGCAGAGCCTCTAACCAAGCCTCTACCCAAAGTCACCTAGTTAAGGGATGTGGAAACCTGGTGTGGATCCTGGGGGGTTCTGATATCTCCTTTCTCTTCTCATCTACTGGTGTGGATCATGGGGGGTTCTGATATCTCTTTTCTCTTCTCATCTAGTGGTGTGGAATCTGGGGGCTTCTGATGTCTCCTTTCTCTTCTCATTTACCTTTGATTCAACACTCTGCTCTATTCTCACAGCTCTGGGGCCAAATGTAGACTCCAATAAAAGAGAGAATCATTATTGCCTTCCTCCATCTCAGCAATGACCTTTGCTCCCTTACCTCCTAATCAAAAGGGAGTGTCAAGCTGCACCCACCTGCGGAGGAAGGTGTAAGAGCAAATTGACCAGTACTCCCGTGTCAGTCCTCCGGGAAGAGCTGCCATCTGACTCTGGGTTGTAATGTCCAGCCCAGTGTTATTTTCTGGTTTCACTTCTGTGTCAAAATCTTACAGGTACCTCTTGGTTCCATGCAGTTAACTGAGCCACTTGCCTAGCTGCGACATATGACTTGGCCAATAAAAGCTCAAAGCCAGTTTTTAGGCTTCAGGACCTCTGAGGCTGGTCTAGGCACACGTGTTTGTTCTATGTATTAGTCTTTGTGAGGAGCAGGGAAGGGGCATTTCTGAGGGAAGCGGACTCTGTCCCACCTGTCAGGTGCAGGAAGGAAGCTAGAGAGAAAGGCCATTCTGGATGGTTCTGCTCTGCTTGCTCCCACACAGCCCAGCTCACACCCCCTCAGGCACGCAAGGCTATTAGCAGCTACTGGGGGACTTTCCATACTTTCCTCAAGCTAGAGCCACCCCCTGACCTGTACAATGGGGAGTCAAGACGGGCTCTTTTCTCCCATGTTCTGTACTGAAGGGATAAAGGTTGTGTGCGTGTGCGTGCGTGTGTGTGTGTGTGTGTGTGTGTGTGTGTGTGTCTGTGTGAAGTGGAATCATTGTGGCCTGTTAGAAGAAGGAGGAATGTAGAGAAAATGATCCCTAAATGAAAGCATCCATTCTACGCTGGCTTGTTCATCATAACATTAACGTGAGCCTAGACGTACAAAATCCTCAGCTGAGGCTCAGCCATCCACCCACCTGCCCATGCCATCCTGACCTGTTCCTGCCTGTCTGAGCCTTCTTTACCCCCTTGCTAGGCAGGTCTTGTGTTCACTCACCTTGTCCCAGTGGGGCATTCGGTGTGGGGGGCATCATGTCCAGGTGGCTCCAAGTTCCTAGCTGCATATGCCACCTGCGTCTCTCTTGTCTGTGGCCACACTAAAAGTCCAGCTTCTCAAGAGGCACCTCGATATTGAAGGAATACCAGGCAAGCCAGAACAATAGGCTCAGGGCCAGGATCAGAGCCCCTGTGTAGACCAAGAAGTCCCAGCAATTCAGTGTGGCGAAGATCCCCACCAGCAAAAGCACCAGGCCCACAGCGTCGCTCAAAAGAGCCACAATGAGGAAAAATACACAGCGCCCGAGATGGCATCTTGTGCAAGGTCTGCCCAGGAGCATTGCCCCGGAGCAGCTGGAGGAGTCCAGCTGCGCTCCTGGGGCTGATTTGCATGGGAGGTGGCAGTCCTGTGTTGTCTCTCCCTGTGGGTGTGAGCAAATGCATGAGCTGGTGCGTCTAAGAAGTCCACGTGGGTCCACCTTTATGAGCCTGGTAGCCAGTGGGGCAGGATATTTCTTAACTGTTTCACGGTTCAGGAATGGTCCCAGCCCAAACAATATGACATCGCTGCTGATTGGACTGGCGCTTGCTGGGATCAGCAAGGCTATGTGGCTGAGAAGTGAGCCTCAGGTGGATTTGCAGTCAGAGGTCCTGTGACCCTGGAAGAGGATGCCTCCCCTGATGTGAGAAGTCGGCCAGCCTGAAGGCCATGAATTCCTGAGAATGGAGTCTGCACCTACTGTGAGAGTGCAGAGCTTGCCTTCTCCCGTGATTTCCGCCCTGCTGTTCCTGGTGGGACAAAGGAGGGATTTAAAAATTAATTACATTTGTTCTTTGTTCATGTGTGGGTTTTTTGTTCCGTTTTACTTGCTTTTTTATTTTTTATTTTATTTTTATTGTTTTTATTTTTTATTTTTTATTTTTTTGAGACAGGGTTTCTCTGGGTAGTCTTGGCTATCCTGAAACTCACTCTGTAGACCAGGTTGGGCTAGAACTCCACAGGGATCCTCTTGCCTCTGTTTCCTGAGTATTGGGATTAAAGGCATATGTCACCACTACCTGGCTCTTATGTATTTATAATGAATCCTAAATTATNTCTTTCTCACTCCTGTCGCCCCTTCCCCGTATGGACAGGAGCCGGTTGACACCTGTAGACTTGGAAATGGTGCTGTAAAGGTTGCTTCTTCAACACTAGCCAGTATTGTGTTGGCCTTTTGGATTCTCTACTCGATTTCTGAAGGGTGTAAGTTCCTTAAAATGATAGACAGGAGAGATAAGAGCAGATGGGGGGACGGGGAGAGGATAGGGTGAGAAGATTCTCTTCCTTCTGTCGGCACTGTATTCAGTATGAGTCAACGGCACTTGCCAAGCACGAGCTCAGAGGTCTTTGCCCGCTCCAGTGACTGTTTCCCACACCAACTAGTTTTTTTACTTGTTTTACCTCTTGTGATTGATGATGCCAATCTGCCCATACAGATACTGTGAGCATGTGTGAATATGACAGGTAAGTTTTTTTTTTTAATCATGGTGGCTACTTACAAGATGAACAAATCGAAGATCACATGAGAAAAATGCATAGCCCAATCCCCTCAGCAGAGTCACACAGGTGAGCATGGCTCTGTCCCCATTCAGGATGAAGCCTCAGATGAGGTACCAACCCTTTTCAAGCTTCGGTTTTCCCAGACAAAGTAGATAATTTCTATTCCCATCTTCCACAAAGAATGAGAATAAAGAGGAGGTTCTCATTTAGTTCACTTAGTTTTCTATGTATAAAATAAGCTTTGAAGGAAGAGAAACTTGCAGAAAACATGTTGGGGAAGGAGAGTGGAGGCACAACACAAGCCAGAGGTTTCAGGATCCAAAGCACCTTAAGATTTGATTCAAAGGGGCTGGAGAGATGACTAGGTGGTTAGCACTGCCAGCTCTTCCAGAGGTCCTCAGTTCAATTCCCATCAACCACATGGTGACTCACAGCCATCTATAATGAGATCTGGTGCCCTCTTGTGGCCTGCAGGCATATATGCAGGCAGAACACTATACATAAATAAATCAATCTTAAAAATAAAAAGATTTGATCTAAGCCACGTAGCCAAATTGAAGCATCTCAAAGACAGAAGTAACTGGAGTAAGCCTCTGAACCAGTATTGCATCCCTCCTATTATATTCTCAGGGACAGTTCACCCATGTGGGATGCCTCCTTACTGGGGAAGCCAGGGCTCTTCCATTTTTTCACCCAGCTTTGACTGTGAGCTTCTTGAGAAGATTGGCAAAGAGTGATGGCAAGTAGACTCCTCTGCTGTGGCTGTGGCTGCGCGTGGCATGGCTGACTCCTTCTGGCCAATCTAGCTGTATATACAGATTCCCATGAATCTTTCTGAGTCTTTCTCTCTCCCTCCCTCTCTCTCTTTCTCTGTGTGTATGTGTGTGTGGAAGAGGGGTGGCGGCGGCAGTCTAGGTAGGGCGAATAATTCTACATGTAGTACTAAAATTTCTACATGTTAGGAAATCTCTTGGTCTTGGTCAACCAAGACAGTTGGTCAGTGACCTGTTACCTAGCATGTCATGTCACAGGAAGTTGGTAACAGGAAAGCTGTTCCTTGCTGCCCTGTTTCTGGTCAGCTTTGTTCAGTGCACACCCTGGCTCCATCACTACAGATGTCCCTCAGTATCCGTGGTCATGAGTTCTAGAACCATGGAAGGTGCTACGACATGGGGAAAGCTCAATTCCCTTGTACAAATAGGCTCAGTGTTTTTATGACATCTGCATGCATTCTTCCTATACTTGGGAGGGTCTCAACTTTCCCATTACTGCTGCCATTAAATGCAGTTCCTTAAGTGTGGGGTCCCAAACCACAAAATTATTTTCATTGCTACTTCATAACTGTAACTTTGCTACTGTTATGAATCGTAATACAAATACTTGTATTTTCTGATTGTCTTAGGTGAACCCTGTGAAGGGCTTAACTCTACCCCCAAAAGGGGTCGTGACCCACAGGTTGAGAATCATTGCTTTAAACCATCTCTCGATTACTTCTAATACCCAATACATTATCTATGCCATGGACATGCTTGTAATATTATGTTCTCTAGGGGCTGATGACAAGAATAAAAGTCTGGTGGAGAGAGTTCCAGGACAGCCAGGGCTACACAGAGACAACCTGTCAAAAAAAAAAAAAGAATAAAAATCTGTATCTACACTAACTTGAAAAAATTTTCAAATATTTTTATTCTGAGGTTAATTGAGTCTACATATGTAGACTCCTCAATCACAGAGAGCTTTATCAGTTACAGAGAGCTTGGAGTGCCATTTTCTGTTTCTGTTTGTCTTCTCTGTCTCTCTATCTTACACACACACACAAGCATTATTTATTTCTAGTTGAAAACTGTGACATATTTACAAACAAAAGGAGCAGACTTGAAGCCACGGACCATGTGGGAATGCAGACCTCAGTGACATCAATTCGTGGGTAATCACCCTGCTGATTGAGAGCTCTCTCTTTCCTTCCTCCCAAGAGTGGGTCACGTTGTCTTCCTGGTTCTGAAGCTTGACATTCTCTCCTTACGGCCACAGCCACATTGCGCATGACAAACTGTAGGCACCAGTAGACTGACCAGGCTACAAGTAGCCCCTCCGCTCTTCCTGGTGACTTCTTTGATCCTGTCCACGATGTGGCATTTCCTGTGTGTTAAGTCAGTGTAGGTATTTGCACAGCTGGGAGAGACCTATGGGATGCCTGATAAAAAGCTGGGTGACTGAGGGCTAGGGAGGCGGGCGGTTGGAAAGAGGAGGCCGAAGTCAAGACCAGGCAGAGAGAGAGGCGTGAAGTAATGGAAAATACTTGGGGTTCCCACCCTGGATCTGGGACAACTCATTAGCAAGAAAAGGTCACCTGACCCAACCAAGAACAGCTGGCAGCCCCCTGTGTTAGCAGACACTCACCTCTCTGCGCCCCGAGATGAAATTCATCGGTTCACTCACCAGCACAACACCCTCCGCTGCTGCTTCAATAAATAAGCCCAACACAGTGGCCTAAATGACAGACGTGTGTTGTTTCCCAGCTTGGAGACTGAAAGTCTGTGAATAGCATTGTCAGGGATGGTTCCAAGGAGAAGCCGTTCCTTCCTCTCATGGCCTCTCTGCGGTTCCTGGGAGGAGGCATTGTGCTGACCTCTGCTTTCATCTTCGTGTTGTTTCTGTGCATGTGACTCTGTGGATTGAGGGGGGGCCACTCAAATGGAGTTTAATCTCATCTTTATTTATTGTGTCTCCGAGGGCTGCACTTTCAAATGTGATCATGTTGTAAGGTTCTGGGGTTTAGGACTTCATTGTATGAAGCTGGCAGACATAATTCAATTCACAGCCTAGAAAAACAGCTAGAAGATCTGTTTGGAGAGCCTCTGATGTCGAGCAGTGGTTTAGCCAGAATGGACAAGCCTCCAAACCCATTCCTCAGAGACACGGGTAATTGTAAAATGTCTGCACCCCATCCAAGGTGGTCTACCATATCACCATGTGCCAGGAGGAAAGTGCCAGTCCCAAGGATGCTGAGAACCAATTTGTTGTCCTGGCTTCACTGAAAGTAAAGCTAAGAAGGCAGGCCTCCCTTGTCTGGGTTCAGGCTGGCCATTCTTTCCATCATCAAGCCGAAGGGCTCATAGCTCATGAATAGATAACCCCAAATGACCCTCAGAATGTACAGCCTTGAGATGCAGCACATTTTCCCAGGCATTGTGCGGCACACCTACAATCCCAGCTCTCAGGAGGTTTAGGCAGGAGGATTGTACATTCAAGTTCAGTCTGGCTAAATAATGAGACCCCCACCTCAGGAAGTTAAAGACAAAAATATGCTTAAAATTAAAAACGAAATTTAAGCATATTATTATTAAAAATACTACTGATCACTCGCTAAGTGTGGAGGATCAAATGCAGATCTTAGGCCACAGTTAATACAAGTTAGCTAATATTTAAGGAGGACATGAATTGATAATCTCAAATGGCTGGTAAATACAATAGGATAAGCTCAAAACCAGGGAAGAGATAGTGTGGGTAGTTGGTACACTGGATGGCAGGTTTGCTTTCTGTGCCATGAGCTCAGTGTGTGCAGCAGGCATGATTAGTAATACCCAGTCCCTAGCCTAGCCTCCAGGCTTGGTCATCTAAAGTCTCTGTCTCCAGTTTCTTAGGTTTCCAAGGCTTTAGTCACCCCTGTGGTTCAGAGGGGTTTGTCTTCTCATTCTTGCCTCAGAGCCCTGCCTCTTCTCAGCAAAGGAGACTTTTGTCCTTTGACAAAGCCACCATTACCTGACATCACCCTGTGATGTCACAGAATGACTGCTTCTCCATGACCTTAGATCCTAACAGCCATTTGTAGTTGAGGCAGGGATGGGCCAGCCATGTGCTCAGCTGATCCTGCATCACAGCTTCCTGATCTGACTCTGTGAATGACCAAGTCCCAGTCACCTTCTGGGTGGGGCTGGCCCTGCTGTCCTGTTCATCAGGTCTCCCTGTCTTGTCACAGTGCAGGGTGCCCGATGGTGCCACTTACTGCCTTGTGACCATGAGCAGGTCACTGGCCCTTTCTTTCTCTCATTTTTTCCCTCTTAATCCCTAGTTCACACGGCTGTTAAAAAGATTAAGTTCATAGTTGTGAACTCAAGAGCATACACTGTAAACCTTGTCACTTATATCTCCACAGTCTTTCAGGCTTGACTTTCCAGAAGGAGAAAATGTCTTTAGCCTTTTCTCACCCCCACCCTGCTCCCTCCCTCTGGGTGCTGGATTACAGATGTGCATCAACACCCCATCCCTAACCCTTTTACAGCAACCTCCCATCCTTCCTCAGTTCATCAGGATACACCAAGCCCTCCTTCCATATCTGGGACCCTTCCAAAATTTTTCCTTTCCTTACCAACATGGCTCTCTGTGGTCAGCTTCCTCATCCCTTGGCTTTCCTCATTTCCACAATCTGGGGCTCACTAAGCCCCAGTTACACATGTGCCACAGATGTACCTATGTCTGCTTATCAGACAACACTAGTGTATCTATGTGTTAATGCTATATATTTTGCCTTTTCACTAAACTACTTCTAAATATTTCAGTTAATGTCACTGAAAAACTCATATTACCTGTAACAGAGAGCATTTAGTGTACACACACACACACACACACACACACACACACAAATAGCTATGTGATTAAATTGGACTGGGGTCTTCAAGCTTTTTTTGTAGTAGATCAGAAAGTCATGGGTTTTGTGGGTCAGCCATGCTACGCATTGTAGTCACTATTACAACAGTTTGAAACTGACATTGTGGCCATAGATGAAATAAAAGTGAATGGGTGCATCTGTGTTCCAATAAAGCTTTATTTGCAAAACACGGCAGTGTGTCGTGCTGACTCTTGAACTAGACATTGCTGGTAACTGGAGCTGATGAGCCTGAGCCCTGCTCTCTCAAATAAAGGCTCAAGATAAACAGATTTTAAAAGGTGTATAAACCTTTGAGTACCAATCAGATACTGTCCTGAACGTTCTATGAAAAGACCAAATGAAAACTGAAGTGCCAATACCTTTCAATGTGAGCCTGCGCACTAGCACATGGCCCAGGGGACAGCACCAGATCGATGATCTGAGATCAATCTTCATTTTCTTCTCCTTTTCCCCCAGGCTGAGACTGAGGGTATTTTCAGAAATGTATTTATTCAACCTGAGTGCCTGCCAATCTTCAAAGCCTGTTCTTCCTCTGTTAGGCTTCTGAGGAACTTGAAAGAACCCAGAGGCTGCCTGGGCCTCTAGGAGCCACGCCCAGGGCCTCCTGCCCTTCTACAGCCTCTGCAGCCCTCCCCTGGCTTTCTTCTCTCACTGCCCACGGACTGTACTAAAGCTGTAAAAGCATCCCCCTTTCCATTATCCCCTGCAGATAGGAACCAGGGTTGTGCACTAGGTACAGTGGGCATTCGTTCATGTTCAGGTTGAACAGGAGCAGGGAGGCAATGAAGAGGTCGCCTAAGGTCGCTCAGCAGGCAGGTTAACAGTCCCACTGAGATGTTCCAGGTGCCTGTTGTGCCTTAAACTCAAGTCCCACTCTTCCCTCTGTTCTGCCCTTTGCTCGTGCAAACTTAGAGGACCAAGTTGCTTTCTTTCTGAATTCTCATTTTAATTAAAAATATCATATATCAAAATTTTATTTAAATTGTGGTAAAATGCACCCCTCTCAACTCACCATTGGAACCATTTTCAGGTGTGTGGGGCACATGGCTATGTGTAAGCATCATCACTGTCCATCTCTAGAACGTCCGGTCTTCCCCAGCTGAACTCTGTGTTCATTAAACACTCATTATTCTCCCACTCCCCAGCCCCTGGAAGCCTCCATTTCAATTCCCATTGCTATGTATTTAACAACTCAAGACAGAAATGAGAACACCTGATATTGATCCTTCTGACTGGCTTACTTACCACACCATCCTCGGGTTCCATTCCTGTCACAGAATGGACATCCCCTTTTTTTTAGGGATGAGCAGCATTCTTTTGTTCCTTGCATCTTGTTCATCCACTGGTCTGCGGATTTTGTCCACCTTTAGCTATTTACAATAGTGATACCATAAATGTGGGTGATTAGTATGTTTCTGTGCTCCTCCCCCATCCGTCTGGATATACATCCTAAAATGGAATTGCAGGATCTTGTGATGACTTGTTCTTGATTTCTGGGGACTCTCATTGTGTTTCCCACAGTGGCTGTACCCTTTCCCATTCCTATGAGCAGTGGAGGAGGGTGGGTTCTCTTTTAAATCCTCACCAAGATTTGTTGTCTTCCTTTTCCTTTTTTTAAGGTAACTGTCCTACTGTGGAAAGCAGGTTGCTACATAATTCGGCGAGTGCCCTTCACAGCAGTTCCTGTTTATGGAAGCAATGCGGCTTTCTGCTGCCTTCACGGAGATCCGCCCACCTGACAAGAGCCTGAGGCTGACCTCCCTCCGCAACCCTGTAACTCTAATAAGCTCCACTCTGTGACGTTCTGCTCTTGTTACCCACCCCACCCGACCACCCCCATTCTGGAGGGCACAGCCTTCACTCTTCCCCCCAAATCACACTACTTCCGCATAGCACCCTCTCTCATAAAGACTCAGGGTTCCTGCATGTGTGTTTAGTTTTATGGACCCTTTGATGGCATCTGTTTTGAATTCATTGCTGAGCACAACACAAGAGACACGCAGATCCTAGGTCTCCTACCAGGCTATCTGTTGAGTTTGGGGCTAGAACCCATCCATCTTGTCACCATTTTACAGAGTTAGTCAGGTGTAGAGCCTGTAAACAGGGTTAAGTCAGCACAGGGTTTGGCTGTATGTGACCTCTTCCTTCTCCCACCTAGGCCCAGCCAGGAAACTTCAGGCCTTTCTGCAGTTGGTTCCTCCAGTGCTCAACAAGCTTGGGTTGCTGAGACTTTTTTAGGTATAAAGTGAGGCATGCATGCTTCTCTATTTACAGCGGAGTCACATCCCAAAAAATCCATTGTAAGCTGAAAATACCTTTATTGTGCCAAAATAGCATAACTCAGCATCACCTTTAGCCTCACAGTGTTACCTGTATTCTGTAGACTATTGAATACAAAATGCTAGCTGCTCAGTGAGTGCATCTTACGTCAGTTTCAGCTCAGAGTTGGGGAACTGATCCAGAGCTGCAGCTGTGTAGAGAGAACAAAACTGCATTGGCCAGGCAGGCAAAGATCAGAACTCAGAATTTCAGCTTCTGTTTTTATTGGTTTCATGCTGATTTTTCACCTTTATAAGGTTGGGCCAGTTTAAGTTTTGGACTGTGTAACTAAGGAAGAGGTAAAACCCTCGGAAGTTTAAAGTGGGGCAAGGGAGGAGAATGAGAATGGGGAGAGCAGAAACCGCGCTAACCAATCCAGTAAATTACTGTTTATGTACGGCAACAACCACTGGCCCAGGGTAAACATCCCTGGAGCTAAGGAGACACTCAGGAATAACACACACACACACACACACACAC
>LOEQ01001182.1:145908-164758 GCA_001685075.1 Bramus lutescens
AGCTCCATATTAATCTTGCTTTGATCCTCTTTACTTTTTGGCTCCTGACAGCTGACCATTACACCCCTGTATCTAAGACTCAGGGAACATCTCAGAAGAGGGGACAGGAAGATTGAAAGGGTCAGAAAACCAGGAAATCTGTGACACTGTGTCTTCTAGAAATGACAGAGAAATTTCACCCATGATACTTCAGCTATTTGGCTGCCTAAACAGGACCTGAATAAAGACAATACCAATAGCTGTGCTAACACAGAAGGGGGAAACCTCATGGGACCCTACCTGTAGACAAAGAACTTGAGACAACCCAGGGACGCTGAGATCAGGAGAATGGTCTAAAAGGGTTGTTATTCTTGAAGTAAGAGACCTGGGAGGGGGAAGGGATTGAGTTTAGTATAAATTGAGTATAAGCTGCTGCCGGCGTTCAGTGAAGTTTTCTTATTTTCTTAAGATGTATTTTTATTTCTACATATGTATTCATGTGTCTGCATGAATATATGCCACTTGTATACGGGTGCCCAAGGGGGCCAGAAGAGATTTTAAGAGTTCTTGGAGCTGAAGTTGCAGGCAGTTGGGACTGTTTCCTACTCCATGTGAGTACTAGGAGCTGAACTTAGACCCTCAGGAAGAGCAGTAAGCACTCTTAACCACTGAGACATCCTTCCAGTCCCCAGGTGAATGGCAAACCCTCCCAACGATGTCTCATTGGAATCCCTGGAGCTTGGGCGTAGGTTGTTCTTCATGGAGAAGGGGACTTTGCAGATGTGACTGAGAGCTTTAGCAGTTGAACTGTACCTACCTAACGGACATGTTGAGGTTGAACTGTATCCTACCTAAAGGACACGTTGACATCCCTGTCCCCAGGCCCTCAGGATGGGGCTCTATATGAGACAAAGCCTTTATAGAAGCAGCCATGTTAAAGGAGGTCATGTGGGTAGCCCTAGTGAAACATGGCTGGTGGCCCTATAAGAAGAGATTAGGACACAGACCTGCATGGACAAGGGACCCCATGGAGACACAGAGAGGAGATGGCACCTGCCAGCCAAGGACACTGGCCTCAATTGAATCCAGTTCTGTTGCCCTGACTTCCACCTTCCAGCTTCCACAGCCATGAGAACAGATGTTTGCTGTCTAAGCCATCGGCTCTGTGGGATTTTGTCACAGAAGTATTAGCAACTACGACCAAGACTTGAACTTGAGATAGGCTATCCCTGTGGCTCTACCATAAAGTTTCAATAGAGGAGCCCCATTATAAGGCCACGAACAAAGGACTTGATAAGGAAGAGAGGAGACAAGAGGGTCAGGATAGATGTGGTATCATAAGAAGCCAAATCCTTCAACTTCCTCTCTCTGGAGATAGAATGACTCTACCCGCAGGAACGTAGACAGCGGACACAAACTGCATAAAGCAAAGGGTGTATTCCTTCTTGGATTTTCCAGAAGGAATGGTGGTCCTAACAATGCTTTGCTGTAGCCCTCTGAGATGGGTTTTGAACTTCTGACCTCCAGGGCTGTAAGATAATACATTTAAATACTAATAGAAGCAAGCTAACAGTTCATTAGAAATTGGATGTGGGGAAGCACCCTTTCACAGAGCCACAATAAAACCACTGCCATGAAAATCATTCAGAGAACTATTTAATTTTTTAAAGACTTATTTATTTTTAATTTATTTGTATGGTGTCTTACCTGCATGTATGTCGCTCACAGTGCCCACAGAGGCCGGAAGAGGGCATTAGATCCCCTGGAACCAGAGTTATAGATGGTTGTGAGTCACCAGGTGGGTACTGGGGATTCGACTTTTGAAGAGCAGCCAGTGCTCTTAACTATTGGGCCATCTCTCTATCCCTAGAGAACTGTTTAGAGCAAGAAAAAGGTGCGAAATGAGGAGGGAAAAGTTCAAGAAAAAGCAGAACTACAGTGCTATTTGCTGAATGTGTGATCTCTGGACAGTGTAGACAAGCAGAAGTATGGGGAGCCCTTTATCCCATAGACCCAAGTATATTCCACAAACATGCACCTGCCACAATTCGAATGCTGGGATGAATGGGTTTCAGAGCAAGACTGCAAAACAGAGTAGGCCCAGAGGTCAAAGTGGAGGTTATCTTCTTCTACTAGCCAGTGAGCAGTCTCTTCTCTTTCCTGGGCCTCCTCCCTCTGAATCTGATGTGAAAACTTGTCATATATATTCCAGAGGCCTGGAGAGGCAGGTACTCAGATGAGTAACATTATCTGAGCATCTGCAATTCCCCCACCATGATCATACTGCATCATACCTGAAGATTCCCCCACCATGATCATACTGCATCACACCTGAAGATTCACCCACCGTGATCATACTGCATCACACCTGAAGATTCACCCACCGTGATCATACTGTATCACACCTGAAGATTCCCCCACCATGATCACACTGCTTTACAACTGAAGATTCCCCCACTGTGATCATACTGTATCACACCTGAAGATTCTCCCACCGTAATCATACTGCATCACACCTGAAGATTCCCCCACCATGATCACACTGCATTACACTTGAAGATTCCCCCACCGTGATCACACTGCATTACACTTGAAGATTCCCCCACCGTGATCGTACTGCATCACACCTGAAGATTCCCCCCACCATGATCATACTGCATCACACCTGAAGATTCCCCCACCGTGATCATACTGCATCACACCTGAAGATTCCCCCCACCGTGATCATACTGCATCACACCTGAAGATTCCCCCCACTGTGATCATACTGTATCACACCTGAAGATTCATTCCCCCACCGTGATCATACTGTATCACACCTGAAGATTTCCTTGTCTCTCGTCTCTGGGGATTAGCCTGATTGATTCCTGAAAGTCAGAGTTTATGTCTTCATTATGTCATCCAGGTTCTGATGTTTGCTGTGGGCTTGGGTAATTGGGCAATTGGAATGTCAGTTAAAATGGTGAATGAAGAAAGAAGCAGAGGAAAGGAGGGACAAAGCCCAAGGAGTGAGTGATGTGGGTGTGACTAGAAACACTTCCCACGCATCCCAGGAAAAAGAGCACAGTTCCCATTGGCATTTTGTCATTTATTGAAGACAATCCCAACTTAGTACAATTGACTGATTGATAAGGACCATTGATAATGACTCTCTTTTCTCTTTTGCAGTCATTTTAGTGGCTTTTTAGAGAGGAACACGCAGGACAGCGAGATGGTCTCATTCTGGGGTATCCTTTAGTGAACCTGTCTTTCCCTTAGAGTAGAAGACCTGGACTGTGAGAAGGCCTGGGAGTCTGTCCCTCTTATATGTACCTGCAGGTTGTAGTAGAACTGAGCATGGTCCCTCAGACATAAGGTTCCTTGCTGGAGACCTAAGGAACTTAGTTACAGAGTGATAGTTCCTGCTTGGGCCAGCAGGTTCTCTGAGGCTGCTGTGAGTCTCGGGAGAAAGTCCCAGTCATGAACAGCTGTCCCCACACAGGCTAAGCACAGACAGGCCTCTGGGGTGGGAGATGAAAATAAGCCTCCAGTGGATCCTTTTCTACTTTGCTTTGTGTTTGGAGCATCTCTCTAAGACCTGGTATCCGCCTTCCTTGTCTAGACCACAAATTAATTCTAGAATGTAATTTTTTCAGGTTAAGTTTTGGGTCTCAATACTGGGCTTGTGGGATCCTCTGCACCACCATCACCTCAGAGGAGAGCCACCAGTTGCAGAGAGGCACCCGAGGACGCATGCATGAGAGGCACCCTGTCTCTTTTCTCCCTGGCATCCTTCTTGGGAGAGGAAATATGGCAATGGGGGAGCATTTTAGAGGAGGAGGGGTTTGTGGGTACTGTCTTCAAATGCCTGGCGAAACAGGATAAACACGGCAGACCTGTTAAATAGAATACAATTCGAGATGACATTAATTCCTTTAGGCTTCAGATTAGATTAAATTCTCCAAAACAGAAGATCTGCAGGAGGAGCAGGTAATACATTCTGGTGAGATGGTGCTGCGGATGCTGGCCCTGCCTTCAGACCAGTGAGATGGCTGAAGTCATTGCCCAGGATGTTTTGGTTCAGAAATGTGGCATCCAGCCAGGCTTCACTCACAGATAGTCCCCATCTCAGGCTTTCACGAGGCAATGGTCTTTGCCAAAAAGCTCCATGATGTGCTGCTGCTTTTGGGGTGATTCAGCCCATTTCCTGGCCCTCATGTGTGTGTGGAGCCCAGTAGGGAGGTAACCAATATTTGGGATTTCTTTTTTTCTCAAAGGCTCTTCTTTGTTTCTGTCTACTGAAGACTTAGCTTGTGGGGTGGGAGGTATGGGCAGGTACTTACGTGGCTGCAAGAGATCTACAACTTGAAGATGTCCTGGCATCAGGATTAGCCCTGAACTCCCTTCCATTGAGGCATACATGATAGTGATGCTTGCAAAGACCCTCCTCCTAGAGCTGTGCACAGACAATGAGCTCTGGGGAGAATGAGGTGCTTGGGGTATGGACTCCAAGTGAGCTGGCTGGGCGCTCATTTGCATGCTCGCTTTCCTGAAAGCACCAGGGAATGAGGGGCCTCACCACAGGGCTGACCTTCCATGTCAGCCCTATTTCCGAGGAACTAACACTCAAATTAGTGATAAGATTGAAATAACACCAGATTTGGTCCTGAACCTGCCTGTGTGCTGGGAATGGGTGTACTGGAGGACCTGGGCTCACTGGTATGAGTCTTAATGAAGGACATGGATATCTTAAGTGAGCTTTGAAAGGCCAGAGGCTCCCCAAATTCTGACTCTTTAGTTAAGAAGGGGTGTGTATGTGTGTGTGTGTGTGTGTGTGTGTGTGTGTGTGTGTGAAAGAGAGAGAGAGAGAAAGAGACAGACCATGAGAAAAATACTGCCTTCATGGATTTCCCCCAGAATGCAACAGGAACAAACATGGATTCTGGCTCTGTCTATGAAAGTTCTGTGAAGGACTGCGACATTTGTAGACCTATTGGAGGAAGGTTGCCATGGTGATCCCAAATGCCTAAAGGTTTAGGGGTGAAGGGAGTCAACCGGAACTAATGCAGCTCTTGTCACTCACCCTCTTATCAGGTGCTTTTCCCTAGTCTCTGGTCTGGTCTGGCACAGCTTGGGGGATCTGTTATAGGCACCTGGTTTTTCACCTAACATCTTCTTGGTGTCTATAAGAAGTTTTGAGGGCACTTACCTCTTGGGCTCTATCTACTTGGTGGGTTCCCCTGGAGATGCCTCTCCCAGTCTCTATAGACCCCAGCAGCTTGTAGCGTACCAAAGAGAAGCTGGATGTAAGGCACTTGGGAAAGCAGGAAGGAAGTAGACAAGAGGGGATGAAACAGCATCTAGGAGCTATGCAGAATCCTAACTCCACGAGGCCTCTTTCCCCAGCCTTTTCACAGGCAAGGTAAAAGTTGCTCCTTCCTTATGCACCCTTTCCCAACACTTACTTTCCCTTTGTCTTGAGGAGAGTCAAGCAGGGTCTCCAGAAACCTCTCCGTCTTCCTTTATGTTGGACCCATGTGTTCCTATAGCCACCCTAAGAGCCCAGAATGGGGTAGTGCCAACTGGCTTGGCTATGTCCCCCTCTCTCTCACTTTTAGAAAGAAGAGGAGATCAGGGACTAGGCCCAGAGAAGGAAACTCAATAAACACTCTCTTGCTTGTGGGGAGGAGCAGGGGCGATAGAGGTTGGGGTCCTCTTTGGTGACTCTGTCTCTGGAATTCTGTGGAACACTCAGACATGTCGTCACATCTCAGGTTGGGTCTTGACTGAGAGGAAGGGGAAGGTTCCATTTGTGACCCTTCCATCCTTCTGTTCTGGCAATGCATAGAGACAGTGATGGGGTGGGGAAAGGAGTTAGGACAAGGAGCATTTGTTCTTGGCTAATTGCCAAGATGAAGGCAGTCCGTGAGAAGGGCATTGGAGGGTCAAGGGGAAACTGACACCGCTTAGCCTGTGCTATTGCCGCTGGTGTCAATACTATGGGTTCGGGAATGAACTTCCTTGGCTAGCTGACTTCTAGAGCTATGCCCAGAGGGATGATCTGCCCTGGGCAGTGTCCCCCACCTACAGCCCCCATCACTGTTCAGATTTTGGAATGTGTGGTACATGAGAATTATCCTGTCTCTTGTAATGCTAGTCAATGTCTCACCCAAGGAGGGCGTCAAGACTGTCAAACCCAGTGGGTCTGAGGTCATCCTTCCATCCTTGATCAGTTTTAGTTCCAGAAGGATGCGGATGTGGAATCCAGCTCAGACACACAATTACAACAAGAAGTTCTTCTTTGGAGCATAGTCAACCCCCAAAGATTTTCCCAGCACGCACTGCCCTTGGCAGAGCAAGTGGGATGAATGATGGCTAAATGCAGGTGCCAGGGATGCAAATATTGAGACTATCCAAGGGAGCATCAGCAGCGATGGAGAAACCGGGTGAAACGCAGCCAGCAACACTGCAAGATTGTGTGAGGGTAAAGCCCTGAGCTCTGTCCTGCTCTCAGGGCCAAGAGGAGGGTTTGCCTGAATCAGCTTGGTGGTATCCCACAGAGAAGGTTAGCAGGCTGGTCAGCAGATCTTCTGGTCAGATTGCCTTCAGCGGTTCAGAAGGAAGAACTTGAGGCTTTGGAAGAAGCTGGACTTCTGCCTTTGTTTCTGCTTCTTTTTAATGATGGGCACCCACACCAGCCCACACACCAGCATCATGAGTCCCAAGGACAGGAAGGCAGGCCCTATCATCTTGAGGACTGGCACAACCGTATGCTTCTCTTCTAAGATGTAGGCCACGCAGGTGATGGCCACACCAAAGAGCAGAATGGCAGCGCCCACTGACATGATGATGATGGGCTTGTGGTAGATTTCCCAGTTGCTCCTGGGGGTGGTGGTCCAGACAGACTCGCTTCTGGAGCTGATGCACAGGGAACTGGCTGTCTGGCTGGGCAGGAGGTCCTTGGACTCTGGAGACTTCTCGTCTACCTCCAGGGCCTTGGGGAGCACCTCCATCGTCATGGCTGTTCAAGACCAGGCACCTAGTATTAGGGACAGTTAGAAAGAATGGTGAAGCCAAGGTGATCCATTCCTGTCCTTCCTGTACTCGGTACTCAGTGTCCCTCTCCAGTTTGGCTCTCAGTGGAGGGAAAGATGATATATACATATATAGCTCTCACACATAAACTCAGAGAAGTGATACAGGACTGCCAGAAGCAAAGACCTGTATTTTGAGATCTGCATTTTGTTTACAGCCATCTTAAGTTCACATGTAAGATATTCACCTTTGCAGGGCAAGTTCTGGACCTAGGACATTAGCCTAGTGAGACCTGCAGGCACCAGGCTTTAGAAACAATTAGCATTTCCTTTGCTAGTAAATAGTCACAGACCCTCAATATTTCCTTATGAGCTAGGGATGTCTCCGGACCTGAATTCCAGCAGACCTGACATCCTCCCCTCCCCCTTGCCCATTTGCTATAGAACAGCTTCTGAGAATTAATAAAGCACGGCTTGATCAGAAATCCTGTCTTGCTGTCGTTTTCTCGTGTGTCTCTTGTCCCCTCTATTCCTCTTCCTCCTCTAGGTTTATCAGGGACCCCCCCTTCATATCCCGCAGGGTATCTGTTTTCTAAGACAGAGACTTATTGTGTGATATAGGTTCACCCTGTGAATTTGCAATCCTCCTGCCTCGATGCCCTGATTGCTGAGGTTGCAGGCAAGTGTCACCACATGGGGCTAATAACTTGTCATTCTAATAATTACCTTTCCTATTTAAACCAGGGAACAGCGACATTTAAGAATAAACAAACAACACATAGTTTATTGAGTGATGTGTCATTTTTAAATCCAGCCTTTCTCTAGCTGTGTGACCTCAAGTGAGTTATTAACCTCTCTGTTTCTGTTTTCTTATCTACAAAATGAGGGTAATAATATTAGCTCCGTCACAGGGGTTTCCAAAGGGTTAAAGGAGAGCAGGTGTGGACTGTACTGGATCGATGTCTAGCATATTCTGGGTGTTTGGTAACTGCTGTTGTTTGCTTGTTGGGATGACAATGCTTTATCCTTACTCACGTGTGTGTGTGTGTGTGTGTGTGTGTTTAACTCTTCTCATCAGGCTGAGGCAACATCAAAACCCCATGCACTGATCATTAGTCCCATCTTACAGATTAGAAAGCTGAGGCTTGGAGGGAGAGGTGAGTCAATTAGTTTGTAAGAGCTCGGGTTTTCATCTGCAGGTCAGTGCTGCTTCAGGCACCTGAGATTTCATGAGCTTTCTTCACTAAGGAGTCTCAGCTTCCGCAGCATGTCACGTGATCTTCTATCCTGCAAACTCACCCTCCCCCCTACACACACACACACACACTGAACCCATATTGAAACTGTTGAGGCAGAGCCTCGGTTTGGATTTGGCTGAATGTGTCCCCAGAGTCCACCGTAAGGTTGGGAGCGTGGCACCTTAACCTGACTGTGGTGGTGCCTTGGGGTGGTGGATGCATTAGAAGAGGTAGTTTGCATGGTGTATCTGTGATTGGGTCTCCGTGCATTTCTCAGAAAAAGAGGAGAGGCCAGACACGCCTGAGCAATTCCCGGCGCCTATCTGGGACTTCGCCCACATGGGATCACTAACGATTCAGACCCTTGTACCTTCTAAATTGAGCTAAATACTGTTCCTCTATAAACTAGTCTCTTGCAGCTATTTCATCGCTGTAATAGAAGGTGTACTTGTATATAACCGAAGTACCGGCAATCCAGCTCAACCGCCTCTTCCAAGGTCTCTCTAAACCTCTCTGTCCCCGGGGGGTTCCCTCATCTCCTCTTCTCCACTCAGGGGTGCAGATTCTCACGTGACTGAAGCGCTTCAGAGCTGAGAAGCCCCGCCTGCCTGCCAGAAAGAGCTTCATCAGATCAGTGTGTTCTCACACGCCTTCAACGTGGGACTGAAGCCTCTCAAACTGGAAATGAGTTCTAGCGTAAAAGCCCCATTGTCTGCAGTAAGATAACGCGAGATGAATGACTGATGAAAGATGCTTTCTTCACTGTGAACGGGTTTTGTTTGAGAGGAAGGGAAGGCTAGGGAGGTCCCGAGGTTTGCCTCACATCCCCACAATGTATCTGGCACCGTGCTTCACATACACGAGATTCTGTAAACCTTTGACAGAACGAGTGAGCTCTGAACACACTCCTCCCCTGTTTTCTTCCCTCCCACCCCTCCTTCCACCTGTTCAGTACACCAAACCCAGGTCCACCCTACCTGTGCAGCATGAGTTCCTCCCAGGGCTTCTAGCAACAAACTCAGAGGCTTCAGTATTCACACACATGCCAGCGCGGGACTGGGAGACTGTTTCCTGCAGCTGTCAGAATACTGGGGGAGGTGGGCTGGTCAACACAGACACAATAAATTCCTTTTCCCCCCAGCCCAGTTACGGTGCTGGTGAGAGGGCCTGTGGCAGACCGGATGATGAAGACAGGATGCATTTGGGGAAACCGTGTTGGCAGCTCTGGAGCAAAAGGCAGCTTGGGATGAAGGAGCGCTGACTGGCGCTGGGGACTCCCAAGTCCCTGTGCCCAACCGCTTTCCTTCTTCAGACTTGCTACAATGTTGGCTTCAGCCTGATTCCTTCCACCTCTTTTCCTTCACCCATTGCAGTTCAGTCTCTACTGATCACTGGGTTATTTTCTAACACCTCAAAGAACAATGCCTACAGCTTCCACTTTCTAGATTAAGCAATTAAAGACCCCTCCCCACTGACAGGAAGAAATAAAAATCATAAAATTACCACAGAATTTAGATATTCACATTCAGATGCTGTCCACCGAGAGAGAATATTTGGGTCTCTGCTCTCAAAAACTGCCATGGTGTTTTCGTAACCATAGGCACAGGGGTGCTGGCTTCCTTTGGGAATGGCAGTGTATTTGCATAAGCTAAGTCATCATTTAAAGGATGATCTTCTCTCCTGTGGGATGGGGGCAGGGGAGAGACATAGAACACCCTGGAAAACCTTAGGGGTGCTTATTGCAGCCTGTGGTCACTGGAGGGTGTCTGGTCTTCCTAAAGATTCCCCTGGGTACAACTAAGAGAACCAGGGTAGACACACTGATGTTGGAGAGGCTGAAGTTGGGGGAGGGGTCAGTGGTTCTTAGTTGTACCTAGGAAAGGAGCTGAGGCTGGACCAGAAAGGGCCTGTTCCCCTGAACTGCTAAATGGGGTGTGGCAGGGCCTCCTGAACAGAAAGTGCCAGTTGGAGGCAGGGGGATGATTCTTGGCTTCTGAGAAGGGGTGACACCATCTCTAGGTTTGCTGGAGGCACCCCACACCTTCTCTTAGGCTCTTCAACATGGTTACTAGCTTAACTTCACTTTGCAAGGGCTGAGGCTGTAGCCAGCAGTGTGATGGAGTGTGGGCAACGTTTTGAATTCTTCACTTTGGAGCTTCAACCTTCCCTGAAGTCACTTTTCACTGAATTTGGGGGACTTGATCAAGCCTGACACTGGCTTGCATGGGTGGGAGGCAGAGCCCTGTTGATAGGTTTTCATTTCCTTCCATAGTGATTCAGTTTAAACTACATTGAAAGTAAGCCTTTCCTTCTCTTTCTGACACTGGAGTAATCTTTATTTTATGAAATGTCATAGGGATGGAAGATGATTATTGATTTTGTTACTAGTTGTACTTGATGAGGAAAATTCTGTGTAGATCTCTCTCTCTCTCTTATATCTATTTCCTCTGGTCATGGCTATTTTTCTTTATTATTTATTATTTTTCATTATTTTCTTTTTATACAGCTCTCAGTCTGTAATTGAGCTATCATGTATCAATTCTTCGGTCATTAGTCTGTCATCTGTGTATTATGTAATTGCATTATCTGTCATCTATCCATCCATCTATCTTTCTGTCTATCATCTTTCTTCTAGATTGTAATGGGATTCACGGAATCCTAAAGAATGGGAACACTAACTGAGATGACTTACATGGAGAGAGGGTGTATCTTTGGGACTGAAGGGGCAGGTCTTTGTTGGTAGTCACTAGAGGAGATACTGAAGGAGTCACTTGGAGCAAGGACTAGGATTATTCCTCCCCCCTTCATGTCTTCTTTCTCCGTGACCAGTATGCAGACAAGGGAAAACTACGGATAGAGGGGACAGGCAGGACAGGGCCATGATTAGACTTGGTGCTGGGAAGAATTGGGCCCAGCCATTCACGTTTCTAGGGAGTCTCTAAGCATGAAAAGATTCAGGTCTTTTGTCCCAGAGCCCAGAGCGGTGTTGGGATAAGGCAGGAATTTATAAACTGTAGGACTCTGGGCAGGTACCTAAACCTCTAGAACTCTAGTAGCCCTACATACAAAATAAGGATCATAAAGGATTGATCTTTTAGTGTTGCTGTGATTGACAAATTCATAAACAAAACACTATACCACCATTTGGCATGTTGTATTGATACCACTGTGCCCCCATTTGGCATGTTGTACCGATCAAGGACTAGCCCCTTGCTTGTCTTACAATCACTTTCCTTCTGGGTGCCTGTTTCCTCATCGGTGAAATAAAGGAGTTGGGCTGGGTAACTTCTAAGGTTATTTTGGATTGGCTTGTGACCAGTTAGTTGATTCGAGCTCTGAAATTCAGGCTTCCATAAAATCATCAATTTCAAGGGTTGTGTGTGTGTTTTTCAATGTTTTATTAACATCCTCTTAAGAAACTGTCTTTTGACCAGCTCATTTGGGCCACAGTTTCTGAACAGGAGCTCTGTGGGCATTTTGGATTCCGCATTTCATTGCCTCAGATGTGGAGTCTATACAATTGTGGGATATTTAGTGGCATCTGGGGCCACCACTTACCAGATGCCAGGACCTCACTCATGACAGTATTAAATGACGTTACCTGGGAGTGATGTCATTGATGTAAGGCACCACAATGCAGCATGCAGGCCTTTCCTCCCCTCTCCTGGTTTCTCCTGTGCCTTCAGGGCACCTGGATCACAGAGGAGCTCTTAGCTCAGAGGAGCTGATCTTGATGTCACAGCTCACATTGGGGTTCACACCTAGGGATCTTGTCCAGAGAGAACAACCCTTCTGAACCTTGAATGAGATACTGGAGTTTAGTTTGTGTGTCTCAGGGAACCCTTCACTCACTGCAGTGTTATGCACTGCTCCTTGGAACACCCAGCTTTTTTTCTTTTTCAGTTTTTTTGAGACAGGATTTCTCCTGTAGCTTTGTGGCCTGTCCTGGAACTAACTCTTGTAGACCAGACTGGCCTCAAAATCACAGACATCCGCCTGCCACTGCCTCCTGAGTGCTGGGATTAAAGGCGTGAGCCGCCACCACTCTTCTAAGATAATTTTTAAGGTTAAAAAAGACAGAGAGTGACAGAGAGAGAGAGAGAGAGAGAGAGAGAGAGAGAGAACATAAATTTTGGATGGGGAGGATCTGGGAGGAGTTGGGGGAAGGGAAGCATGATCAAAACATATTCATGAAAACTTTTTAACTGGAAAAAAAAATATTGGGACAGCTGTGAAACAGGCGCCTCACCAAAAACACTGGTGTCCTGCCGTCCGTACCCCTGACAGAGAATAGGGCAAGAAATTCCAGGGTGATTTCCTACCAAAGAGGGTAACGAAAACAAAGAAAAAGAATATAGAGACAGATCGTCCTGCGTCAATGGGATCTGAATCCAATAATTGGTGTACTTTTCAGAGGAAGGGGACAGAAAGGTGACCCAGAAAGGGCAGGCCTTGGTGGAGAGAGGTGGTAATTGTTTTATGGAGGTTTTTCAAGTCCTAGTTACTGTAGGAGTGGACCTGGGAGGGACTGGTAGGGCTCGTGAAAGGCTCGCAGCTGGGCCCCAGAACCAAGGTAGATTTGAATGTCTGTTGCCTTCAGGGCAGTAATTTGAGAAGGACTTGGGACTCCCAGGGGGCAAATTAGGAAGTCTCAAGGGGGGGCTAGTGGGTGGAGCCTCATGTAAACAGGCAGCTGGGCTGTGACAGGCTGCTGCAATCTTCAGAGGGGGAAGGGATCCATAGAGGGGCTCTCACACAGATACGGAGAGTCTTGGCTACAGATTCCATTTAAGTAAGATTCAAAACCAAATGTATTTGTGCTAGGAGAGGCCTGGAGAGTGGCCACTTGGGGTGGGGGGTCGATGCTGGGAGTGGGTGCTGTGGGAACTTTGGGGCTGCTGGCCTGGAACTATGTAGACCAGACTAGCCTCGAACTCAGAGATCTGCCTGCTTCTGCCTTCCACCTGTGGCGATTAAAGGCGTGCCTCACCATACCCATCTCTCCAATAGGATGTTTAGATCTGCATATGGAGTTAGATCTCAGCACCCACAGATCCAACCAACTTTGGGGGAAAAAAAAAACTAACTTGAGAACAATTTCCTTTGTACTGAACATACAGGCTTTTCACAGGGCCATAGTTTCTATTTATGATGATGATTGCCTCGCAAGGACCTCAGAAGGCTCGGGTTTCCCATGAGGGCCCTGTTGGGTGTTCTGAGCAGGTATCCAGAGCTACAGGCCAGCAGGGGGAAGGCAGTCAGGAGGCAGACATTTCCCCTTGGGACACAGCCTAACACAATTATGTAGAGAGGACTGGAGACCATTTAGAGTATGCAGGAGGATGTGTGTTTGCTGCTAAACAGATTTTGCACCATTTTACATAAGTGTCTTGAGTCTTCTTAGATTCTGGTATCCATGGGGGTGGTCCCTGAACCAGCTCCCCAACAGGTGCCGAATTAAATCAGATTAATTAGCACATCTACTCCCTTAAACATTTTAGAACATCTTTGTGTGAGAACATTTAAAATCACTTAATCCCTTAGGTTTTTTGTCTTTTTTTTTTTCCCTGTCGGAATCTCATGGAGCCTAGGTTGGGGAATTTCCCATGCAGTTCTAAGGATGGCCTTGAACTCCTGACCGACCTCTTCTTGCATCCTGAATGCTGGGAATGCAGCCATGCACCAACACACTTCACCAGTCTGACAACTGAAAACATTAGTTCGGGCCTTTTATGTGCCAGGGATGGAGCTGGGCACCAGATAGACCAAATGCAGGAGAACACAGTGGCAGATGTTGATGCTAATAGGTGGAGCAAGCAGAAGAGGAAGACTGAAGACAAGCCTTCCCAGGAACACCATGGAACACCTACA
Organism: Bramus lutescens; assembly: GCA_001685075.1. NCBI lineage: Eukaryota > Metazoa > Chordata > Mammalia > Rodentia > Cricetidae > Bramus > Bramus lutescens. Next base: position 160,010 of record LOEQ01001182.1, read on the forward strand.
GGGTGGTGCTAGCCTTGGGGACTCTCAGAAAAGCTCCTGGAAGAAAGCTAATGGACCCATCGGGAGTTCAGGCACAGGGGGATGGAGGAGAGACCGTGACACGGGACACTGGGTGATGGGCAGTGTGTAGAATTCAACTCTGTCACAGGCAAGAGTGCTTGTTGAGCGTGAAGGAAGAGGATTGCTGAATGATGAGCCTCCACGTGCCGGCGGAAGCCCAGTCCCAGAGACAAGCCACTTAGAAGTGGTTGCTCAGGTGAGAGATGGGGCAGTCTGGTACTTGTCTGTAGCCATGGAGATGGGGAGATGTGTGCAGTTTGGAGCTGGAAGGAAGTGATGGAAGGTGCTGGGCAGCTGTGGTTACCACCTGCTTATAAACAGGTTGCAGAGCAAGAACACTGCACTTAACTAATTAAGAAGTAAATAAATTAATTTTTGTAGTGTTGGGGATTGAATCTAGGGTCTTACACTTGCTGGGCAAGCGATTTCCCATTGAGGTGCACCTGCACCCCAGTGTGCTCACTGCACACACCTGCTTTCTGTCTCTATGTCTCTCTTTAGAGACACAGTCTTGTTGACTTGCTCAGGATAGAGTAAAACTTGCAATCATCCTGCCTCAGCCTCCCGAACGGCTGGAATTACAGGTGTGCAGCGCCAAGCCCAGGTAAGCATTTCAGAGATTTTTTTTCAGATTTATTATTATCAAGTTTAGGTATGTGAATATTCTACCTGCATGTATGTATTGGACTGTGTGTGTGCCTGGTGTCAGAATAAGTCAGAAGAGGGTGTGATAACCTTTGGAACTGCAGCTATGGGTGGTTGTGAGCTGCTATGTGGGTGCCGAGAATAGAACCCAGGTCCTCTGCAAGAACAGTAAGTGCTCTTAATCCTGCTAAGTCATCTCTCCAGCCCCAAGAGACCCACCTCACAATGATTGAAGAGTTCACAAGAATATTTTGTAATACATTATGATTGCCCAAAAGTAGAATTTTGGAATCTTAAACAGGTAGTTAATTTTCTTTTATTTCTTCGGGGATGGGGAGGATGTTAATACTGCTAAACTCACTAGTTTATGTGCTGTCTACTGCTGCTTCTGCTTCATAATTTCAGCAGACTTAACAGCATGCATAGAGTCAGCAAAACCTCAAACATTCACCACAGTGAGTAGCTCTGACAGAAGACATCAGGGAGCAGGTAAAGAGAGGCAGCAGAAAGCAGCGGAGGGCTAGACAGGAGGAGAGATGTGACCTCAACTGCACGATTGCACACTAGGTAGATCACTCTAGCCAGACGCAGGATGGAGAAGTGCAGAGGAAGCCAAGAAATTTGGACAGTGATTTAGAGATGCTTGCAAGCAGTTCAGGCTAAAGATAGGGCAGCTTGGTGTTTGGCTGTAGCCATGGAGATGGAAGGAGGTGCACAGAAATAGCAGGACAAGATGGGAAGATAACTACGAGCCCAGGTGCAAGGTGCTTAGAAAAAAATGTTAATGTTTAGCCGGTGATTCCAGTTAACAGAGACAGGTGGAATACACAACACACAGTGTTGCCAGATTAAAGAAAGAACGTTCGGTTGGATTTGAACTTGAGACAGGAAACATATTTTTAAAAGTAGAAAGTGTGCTTTCAGTATTATATTGTATTGTGGCTTATACTGTCACATGCATATTGTTTTTCTGAAACTCAAATTTAAGTCTGACCTTGATCCTTGAAGCCCTATGGCAGATGCACGATTCTCTGATGAGAGGTTTCTATCAGGAGGGTGATAAAGCAGAGCCTGGAAGCACATCAGGGAACTGGAGTGATGGTTCTTAGGGTTTGTGAGCGAAGGAAGGAGTGCTCCCTTTCTGGGAGGCTCTGGCGGAGGAGCTACATGGCAGACAGTGGCTCTGTTAGTCCACGTTTAATTCAAGTCAAAGGAAGGAATCAGTATCGCAGGGAACTTGGAAGAGTTGGGGAAATTCTTTATGAGAAACTCTAAGTTCCAGAAGGCACTGAGGGGAGGAATTAGGAGAGAATAAAGGGGGCCTGTGGCCTAGGAACACCATGGGAACATTCTGAAAGCCTCTGCCATTCCTGAAAAGCGATTGCTTCTTTTGTTTTGGAAACAGGTGAGGTCAGTAGGTGGCTCATCATTGTTCCTTTTTACACATGTGTTTATGCAGGCACACATGCACACAGCTGATGTGTTGAAGTCAGATAAAGCTTGTGGAAGGAAGCTCTAGTCCTTCACTGTGTGGATCCCTGTACAGAACATAGGTCATCAGGCTCCAGGACTAGTGTCTTTACTGGTTGAGCTGTCATGTTGGCTCTGGGCCATTCTCTGTCTCTGTCTCTGTCTCTCTCGCGCACACACTCTCTCTCTTTCTCTCTCTGTGTCTCTCTCTCTCTCCCTTTGAAACAGGGTCTCACTATGTAGCCCTAGCTGGGAGAGAACTCACTGTATAGACCAGATTTTGAACTCACAGAGCTTTGCCTGCCTCTGTCCCCTAACAACCTGGGATATTATTCTTAAAGAAGATTCCACAAGAATTCGTGCAGCAGTTCCTTAGATCATCCATGACAGATGAAGACTAGTGTTATTAAAATTGTATCTGAGTGGAGGACTCAGTTCCTTTTCCCAGGGTCTGTGAGACATGGGATTAAGGAGTTGCCTTTGGAGAGGCTGGAGAGATAGCTCAGTGCTGAAGAGCACTGGCTGCTCCTCCAGAGGTCCTGCATTCAAGTCCCAGCAACCACTTGGTGGCTTATGACCATCTATAATAGGATCTGATGCCCTCTTCTGGTACACAGGTAAACATGCAGAACATTCATATGTAAAATATCAATAAAATATAAATAAAAAATTAAAAAAGAAGTTGCCATTGGCGTTAAAAACTTGTGCTTTCCCCCTAATGAAATCATCAAAAGGGGATATCTCTCCCCAAGTGTAGAATGACAAAATGTGGCAGAAGGTAATAGGTCTGTTCAATATGTTCTAGGGATCTGTCTGTCTCGAACAACCAAAAATGGGCAAGATATTATCAGGCCTATAACAAGACAAAAAAAACGAACACAAACACCCATGAAAAAGTGACAGTGACATTTGATAAGACAGTGCAACACGAAGAACAAGGAGACAGCAGCATGCATGCACTAGAATAGCTAAAGTCTCAAAATCTCCCACCATCACACTTGCTGCCTGGTGTGTAGACCAACCAGAGCTTTCCTGCACTGTTGTGCAGACTAGGAGTCTCGTGGAGTTAAACACACACCTGTCTCTTGACCTAGCTGCTTTACTCCTAAATATTGAGCACATATGTAAACAAAAGAGTCAAACAAACAAAAAAACCCATGTGTAGGAATATTCGTAGAAGCTTTACGTTGGGGAAGGGTAATAAATTGGGGATATTTGCACAATGGAATGTTTCAACTTCTGACACACATAACATTATGCGTGAGCCTCAAAGACATCCTGGAACAGCAACAGAAGAACACAAACACTGTACATTCCCATTTCTCTGATATTCTAGAAGTAGCTAAGAACCCCAGCTAGACTGACCAGAACAGTGCAGGTATGGAGGGAGCAACTAGAAGATGCTCAGGGAGTTGCGGGCGGGCAGATGGAAGGACACCTTCTCGCCAGTTCCTCCCTGCCTCTATGTACCTGGAGGAATATATGGAGATAGGAGAGGACTGGTGTCTGGGAGAGGGAAGTTTTGGCTTTTTCCTCACACATTTAATACCCACCCTACAGCCAATGGCTTGTTGCGGATGACCTGCAGGCTGAGAATGAGAAGGACTGGCTAAGCCGGGCTGAATACGTTTCTCCTGCAGGAGAGTCCAAACGGCCTGAAATGCATCACTTAATGGGAGGAGTTGTAAGGGGAAGAAGTGAATCATGGCTCTGAAGACGACTGGATAGGACTACCCTTGTGGTTCGAGATGCTCTTTCTTCCCTGGTCCCTTGGGGCTGGAGCAGAATCTCTTCGACTTCCTGTGCTGTCTAGCATTGGCTCAGAACTTTGCTAAATGGTTAAATAAATAGAGGAGTTTCGGGCAGGGTCGGATAGGGCTTTACATGCATCTGCAAAGCAATTTACTCAGAGAGTTGGTTTTCTTTCCAGTTTTGGTTGGAGTCATTGAGGGTTGAAACCTGGCTGGCTGGCTTTGTATCGCTAGATCGCAAACCCTGTTCTCTTCCACGTGCCTGTTGTAAACCATCGCTTCCCGTCTGAGAGCAGCTGGTACAGTGACAGTCGAGAGGCAGCTGCGGACTGTGGTGGACATCCCCTGCTTTGTGCTTCCTATTAAGGATGGCGCCTCGCGAAGACTGCCCCCTAGTGGCGGAGGTTCATACCAGACTCTGCTGTCAACACGGATAATAACTACCACTCTCTCCCTTTCGCTGGCCAGCAGGGATGGGCTGTTTTACTCTACCAAGTCTTTCGAGGAAGTCACTGAGGGAGGTGCAACTACCACACACCCCATTTCACAGGCGAGAAACGGAAGATCAGAGAGTACTGAGCAATGAGGTGAGCAGAAAGATGGGGTTGGACTCTAGGTTTGGGTGTCTGTGACTCCAGAGCCCAAGTTAAGGTTGATGCCACTCTCTGGGTGGCAATTTTGTTTTTCATTTTCTAGTCGAGGGAAGGGTGAGAAGGGAGGACACTTTAATTGGAGCACGGTCAATGAGCAGAACTGCCATGATGAGTGTTTGGATGAGGGGGGAGGAGTGAGTGGCGGAGCAGGGGGCAGGGGGCTGTGATAA
>LOEQ01001182.1:186261-202308 GCA_001685075.1 Bramus lutescens
CATCAGACAAAGGTCTGATCTCCAAAATATATAAAGAACTCAAGAAACTAGATCTTGGCCATTCTTATAAGTGTAAGATGGAATCTCAGAGTTATTTTTATTTGCATTTCTCTCATGGCTAAGGATGTTGAGCATTTACTTAAGTGTCTTTTAACCATTTTAGATTCCTCTGTTAGTTAAGAGTCCTCTATTTAGGTCTGTATCCCATTTTTATGACCATTTTCTTGAGTTCTTAGTATATTTTAGAGACAGACCTCTGTCTGATATGGGGTTGGTGAAGATAAAATGGCAGCCTACAGAATGGGTAAAACTGAGTTATTAAGAGTAATTGACTTATAAAGTGATTCAAGTAAGAATTTGTGGGAATTTTAATTCTGAAAGAGAAATTGAGCTTGGAATAAAAATATGCAATAAAAGGGACGAGAGAGATGGCTCAGAGATTAAGAACACTGACTGCTCTTCCAGAGGTCCCGAGTTCAATTCCCAACAACCACATGGTGACTCACAACTATCTATAATGAGATCTGGTGCCCGCTTCTGGTGTGTAGATATGCATGCTGGCAGAACTGTATTCATAACAAATGAATAAATCTTAAAAAGATTAAAGAATGCAATCCTAGATTAGATATTCTAAAATGTAAGCATTGAATCTGGAAAGGTGAGAAAGTATACTGATGTATAAATAGTTTCAGGGACAAATGGAACAAAGATGCATCTAGAACACACCCATGTGCACTGGTGTGTGTGTGTGTGTACAGACATTAGCGTATGATACTAGCAGCACATTCTGCCTACAGGAAGAGTATGATCACCTTTGCCGGATACATGCACATGTGTAAGTTCTTACATAAATGACTGTCATAATGTGAACATGTCTATCCTGATCCATCTTTTAAAGCAGCCTACAGTACCGAACACATTATCCATAGCTTCAGTCCCACCGTGGGTGATTAGCAATACGATAGACCTCCTTGTCTACATAAAGTGGTCTAACCTGGATGGGTCAGTTTCCTTGTCGCTCCCCAAGTCACCTCTGATGGTGAGAACATTTTTCACAGTGTATCCCTGACTGTCTGCCTTCTCTGGACACCCTCCTCAGCATCTCCCTTCTTTCCCTCTCTTGGATTCCTGGCTCTATTCCTTGGGTCCAGCACTCACAGGGCAGGGAGGCACTGTATTTGAAGAGATGCTAAGGGGAAACAGAGCAACCATTTCCAGAAAGTGAGCGAGCATACCAAACTCTACAAATGTGGTAAAGAGAGGGCAGATGTATCCTAGAAGGACTGAGGCTAAGTGCTAAGCATCCCTGACTAAGTGAGGAGTCCAGAAAAAACATTCCACGTAACATCCATCTTATCTTTCCTCTAAGAATTTCTGGACTCCAGAATGAAGGCAGTGTAATTCTGAATGCTGTGATGGTCCAGCCTTCCACTCAGAGCCAGTGAAGACCGTGTGCTGGTTCCTATCACTTCACCTGCCCAGACGTTCTAAGGTCCTTTCTAGTTCCAGTGTTTCAGGACTGTAAGCTCAGGGAGAAAAGGGAAAACACGCTGTAGAGAACATTTCTCACATTGTCCTTGGGAGTCCTACAGTCTGATAGATGAGGGAGCAAGAATTAGGTGACAGTCAAGGAGCTGAATTATCACCTGTTGCTTCATCCGTATAATGGCTTAATAATTAAAACATAGCTAATAGGAGGAGTCATTCTATGCTTCTTTTCAGACCTTTGTCACAAAATATTAGAATCACACCATAAAAGATGACTGCTTCAGAACTGCTTAGCAACCTCGGCTTTAATTGCCCCCCCCCATTTGCCAGAACGCACAATTAATAGTGTGTCTCATACCTAGACTATTTGACGTGTGAAAAAGTCACAGAGGTCTGTACAGCCTGTTGTGAAAATGAGTCAGATGATGGATCATCTACTGAGAGGTTCCCTCTGGGAGAACTGTGAAAATTCATCTGCTCATCTCTTTCACCAGTTTCTTTAAGATAGATAATTTCATAATAAGAAGTACAGACTTTCCCGTGGGGAACTGTCTCACTGTAGCTATGCGGTGATGGATAGGGTGGCACAGTCGCTCATCAAGTCCTGGTTTAGCACTCTCCATTAGGGACAGGTCATGACTTCTCACTATGCTTCTGGGGCAAACTCATGGGTGATGGTATAGCATCAAAGAGTAGGTTTGGGAATGAAGAAACTGAGTTCTGGGCTAGCAAGATGTCTCCGCAGATAAAGGCGCTTGCTCCCATAGCCAAAGACCTAAGTTTTATCCCAGGAACCCACAGGTGAAAGGAGATAACCAGCTCCTGTAAGTTGTCCTCTGACCTTCACAAGGAAGCTATGGCGTGCATGCACATACACACTCACTCACTCACTCACTCACTAAATAAATAAGTAAACAAATGTAATAACATTTAAAAGGAAAACCTAAGTCCTGCTCTGGTTACAGGTCTTTTTTCCAGTTGCCTCATTCAGTAAGCCTTGCTTGGTTTCTTCCTCTGTTCAGTAGAACTGTGGTGGGCTGAGCTGGTGATCCTGGCGTGACTGCCCATGGCTGGTAATCACGAAGAAGACAGGTACAGGCACTGCAGAAATCGAGTGACCCCTATGTGCCTGCAGCTCTACAATCAGGGCTGCAGTAAATCATTGATCAAAGCCATTCAGAAAATAATTGCTGTTACACCTAACATGGACAAACTTTTTTCTTGAAATTATTCCCTGAAGGATACATTAAACTTCTTAAATAGCATGTACCATGCATTAGGTGTTATAAGTAATCCAGAGATGACTTAAACTATAAAAGAGTATATGTTCATACAGGAACATGTGCATAGATTACAGGTAAATATATAATTTTAAATACGAGTTTGGGACACCTGTGGGTTTTGGTTTCTGTGGAGAACCCTGGGACCACTTTCCCAGGGACAATAAGAAACAATCACACTTCTGTCCTGATGCCACCCAGATCCTCTGGTCATATCCCTCGGGCAGAGCCCCTGTTCTGGCTGCAGGTGCCTCACCCAAACCTCCCACCAGCATTCAGCAAAAGCTTAACTGAAACAGAGAAGGTTGTGGCATATGCCAGTTCTTAGAGAAAGCTGTTGATAAGCCTCTTGGATGAGGCCAGTGCCCTATGAAGGGAGGCTTTCTTGGCATTCTCTATTTCTCTCTGAACTCATCAGCTCCTTGGAGGTGGGAGTCAATATGGTTTATTCCCAGCTGCATATGCAGCCCTTGGTGCTAAGGTCCTTAATGGGTTTCTGGTTGTACTGATGAGTTGGGGAAGGCTGGAGAAAGAACACCCAAGTCTGTAGAAAGAGCAAGGCAGAGTTTTGCAGAGGAGATGGAGTCTGAGATGAGACTTGAAGGAAAGATAAAGGGATTTACTTAAGGCTCCCAAGAACCCAAGGGTATAGATGGAGCTTATCAGGAAGGACCTGGGTGCCCAAGTCAGATGCTTCTTCTAATTATGGGAGTTGGGAAGGTTGTGCACTGAAGGGCTACTGTGAGGATGAGAAATATCAAGTACAGAATGCCTGCCACCACAGTTTACAGATGACCACCATTGCTGCTTTGTTCAAGCCTGACCATTGTAGAAGGCTGTGGAACTTTGCCCTTCGACTCCCTGAACATCACTGTTATAATCCATGACACTGTTTACCCTTTATACCACACTCAACTGCCAAGATGTGCATTTCTTTAACTGCCATTAATAATAATTTCATCATTAATTATTGTAATGGTCAGAACTTAGGGTCCACAGTGAGTCTGGGTTATTCCTTCAAGAACCAGGGAGCCCTTCTTTTCCTTCGAGAGTTAAACTGTAAAATATGTGAAGTCACCAAAAATAAACAGAATGGTTCCCAGGCCGGTACCATTGGAATGTAACTTGGTGAATATTTTAGCATATTTGAAGAGAGGCTGTCAATCAGAGGATGGAAGGATTGTGAAAAGTAGTCCCAGAGGTGAACAGGCTCAATGTGGCCTGTGAGGGGAGGAGAGGAGAGAGCAGGCTGGTCAACAGAGGGGTTGCATTTCTGATTCCAAAGATAAGCCAGTCTCCAGGGTACAGAGATGTACTAAATATGCTAGCTATCTTCTCTTTGCTCCTTCATGCCCCTTTTAAGGTTCCACCCAACCTCAGGCCCTAGATGAAGCAGGTCTTTGAGGCAAATGTCCTGGCTCCCAGCTCTCCACCTTGACCATGACACAGTAGAACCTGATTTAGGGAGTTCTCCATGTTCTAGCTATTTAAATTAGATGCAGGGAGACTGGGTCAGCTGGCTGCAAGGAGAAACAGGCTGGAAGGCTGGAACATCACTGTAACAGAAAGCCGCCATCTGGAGGTGGCCATATTGAAGCCTCGCACCAATGAGGAGTAATCAAGGAAGTGTCTGTAACAAGAGAAGAATAAATGGAATATACATTGAAGAGGAGAGAGAAATATGTATATATTCCATAAGTCTTGTTCTGCTTCCAATTAACCTTCTTTACTCGAGTTTAATGTACACACAACGAAACCATTCCACTGAGACAGGCTTTTAGTTGACAGGTTTGACTATTTCAGTTTCTTTGGTGGGGGTCAGTTCACTGTGAGTAAGATGGATGGATCAAGCTATCCCAGGCTGGAATTTGAGTCTATGTCTACAACTAAGATTCATGGCCTGCCAACATGACAATGAGAGCTAGCACCTTGTTGCATAATGATTCGGTTTCCCGTTGGATATATTAGCTTTCTATTGCTATAGTAACAAATTACCATAGGCTCAGTGGCACAGAGCATTGTAACTTTATTATCTTGCAGTTCTGGGGGTTAGAAATTTGACATGGGTCTCAGGGAGACAGCATGGTGATGTTAACAGAGCAGATGTTTTCTGGTAGCTCTAGAAAAGACCCCACTTGAAAATTTGATTGATTAATTAATTGATTAATTTTGCCTTATACAGCACTCCACATTCCTGGTCTTGTGGCCCCTTCCTCCTTTTATATAAGCGGGAGGCAAATCTCTGATTAGCTAATTATCAACCCTAATTTTTTTCCCACGTAACTTAGAAATACACATATCCCAGTGACTGACACATGGGCAGCCCTGGGGGGTGGGTGGGCATTATTCTACCTTGGCAAACGTGAGGAGAAAAAGCAAATATTACCATACAGACTTGATTAAAAAGGTTTCCTCTCTGGCTTAGGAAACCTTTGGCTTAGTTACTAAACTTGGAATTTTTCCATTTCTAATTGGCACATGAAGGATCCAGATATTAGTGAAGACTATTGATTTCCCCCAGGCCTGGGTCTATAACTTACTTTAATTTAAGATTACCCACTTCATTTCTTTGAGCTGCAGTTTCTTCTTTCATAAGATGCAGGGCATAGTAATGTTTTTGGAGGATTATATTAAATCAAAAATGCATTTCTAAAAACTTGATAAATGCATTTTCTTTCGTTTCTTTCCTGGATAGTTCTTTCCTGATCTTGAGAGCGTAGATTCCTGATTGGGAGATACCCAGAATGCTTTTCTGCACAGGGGGGTGGGGGTGGGGGAATGGTTCCGGGTGAGGTGCAGGAGTGATGTGGTCCCAGGATAAGAAGTTAGTGTTATACACCATGACAGGCTGCACTTCTGCCTCTTCCGAAGCCAGGGCTTTGTTTTCGGTTCTAATCCCTGGGAATGGGGACCCTCTAGGGACTTCTTTTGCTCTCTTTTCTTGCAACCGAAAACGCTAAGGATCAGGAAGCCAAGAACGCAAGTTCCCCTGGGCTTCCATGTGTGAGCCAACAGGACAGTGTTTTGGGTTCTGTTTGAGTGACAGGAACAATCAGATAAACCTCAGTGGACTTCAGGCTGCCCATGACCCCGTCCCTTGAACAGTTTCTTATTTCCTTAAAGGATCCACTGCCTGCAACTCTGAGTGGATTGTCTACATGCTGTAACCATAGACACAGGGTGTTGAGAGGACTTTGCTTTTCTCTTATGTTTGAAGGAACTTGTCAGGCTTTGCCTTCCTGGTTTTAGTGTCCAGGATGGAACCACACAGAAGGAGCAGTGAAGCTGGTCTGTGGCAGAGAAACTGTCAGACCTAAGTGGTGGTATTATGGAAATGCAACGAGTTTGGGTAGCTAAGCCTCTTTGCGAAATCCCAGGCGACTGCCGTTTTAGCTGAAAAAGCAGTCTGCTAATTGGGAAGCATGGCTTCTTAACTCTCCCTTAGTTTTGGATACAGCAACTCAGACCTACTGACAGCTCTCAAAACAAACACACACATCAGCACTTTTCTTGGCTTGTGGGTGCCCAGTGGTCTCCAAATCATCTAGGTTTGAGTAGAGACCCCAGCTGGCTTAGAACGAGAAGTCAATTGAACCCTTTTGACTTCCAGTTCTCCCGACTGGAGGGTGGACAACAGCAATAAGGTTGGTGCATTGATCACAGCCCCTAGCACAACACCAGGCCTTAATTAAATGCTTGGAAGCTGATACCCCGTCCTTGTTTGTGGGTTCCTTGCATGCAATCTGTCCCTTTGTCAAAATGCTTCTGTCCTCTGAAAAAGTCATATTCAAATGTAGAAGGATTTGCACAGAGAATATATTGGCCTTTCTTTCAAGGTGGGTTTTTTTTTTTACCTTTNTTTTTTTTTTTTTTGGTCCCCAGTACACATGCACCTTTCTAGATTAGGAAATGGAAAAAGCAGGGTTCTCAGGAGCTAGGCTGCAGGATCGCATAGTGGCTCACATCAGAGAGGGCTTAAGGAGAAGATACCATTTCCAGTGGATCAGGCTTCTGCTATCACAGTCGGATACCTTACTCTCATTTGCAGATGTGCCCATCAAAAGAAGATAAAGTCAACTCTGAAAGCAAAAGAAACCAGCCCTCCAAACACAAATGCTGGCAAGGTCACCCCAGCACCTTCCCAGGAAAAGGGAAATTCTGGTTCTGGTGCCATGTGGGCAGCGTGGAGCCCACATGGTTTGCACTGGCAAGCCCATACTTGTGGGCTGGAAACTTCTGATTACCTCACCAAGATGTCTAAATCCTAGGCTTGTCACACTTCTCTTGGTGTGAGTCTAGGCTCATTGGAAACTCGTGTGTGTGTGTGTGTGTGTATGTGTGTGTGTGTGCACGGTGTTGCATGTGCACATCTGTACACAGTTGCATATACATGTATGTATGCTCATATATGGAGGTGAGAGGCAGACATCAGATGTCTTCCTATATTGCTCTTCATCTTATATTTTGAGACAAGGTCTCTAAACTTGGAGTTCACCAATTGGATGAGGGTTGCTAAGCAGCGAGTTCCAGGGAACTCCCTGCTGTCTTCACCTCTCCAGTGTCAGGATTACAGGGGTGCACTGCTATGTCCACCTTTTACATGGGTACTTGGAATGCAAACTCAGGTCCTCACTCTTGTGTGACAAACTTGCTGTGGATGAGCCATCTCCCCAACCCTCACTAGAAATTTATTCTCTGTGATTTATTCTCTCCTCATGTTACAGGGAAAATGTTATGAAATTATATTTTAACATCGGTTATGTGTGCAGTGTGTGTGTGTGTGTGTGTGTGTGTGCATGCGTGCATATGTGTGTGTGTGTCGTCATGCAGGTACCTATGGAAGTCAGAAGAGGACATTGGATTCCCTGGAGCTGAAGTTACTGGCAGTTTTGAGCCACCTGATATGGATAAGGGGAACTGAACTCTGATCTTCTTCAAGAGCACTGGTCTCAACCATCTCCCACTCTGAATGGGGCCTTCAGCATCCTGGCTTTATGCAGAAGTGTTATGTCTGGTTAGTGTCTTCATCAAGATGGATTCCTCTTTAGGTTTGCAATATCCAAATGTCAGATGTAAGGCTTTTCTGAGGTTGGAGACTTCTTGGAGGTAAGAAGTACCAGCTTCTGAGACATTCTGGAAGACGGTCTGCTGTCCTTTCCCCAGAGGATAAGCAGCTGGCGTTTTGGACAATTGCATTTTATATTGTGACACTAACCACACACTTCTTCCATCTTACTTGTGACAACCCACAGTGACTGTCTTCCATGGTGGAAAGATCTCAAGATTTGGAGCCAGGAAGTCCTAGGTGTTGCTCTGCCTCTGCTTGCCATTTAGTGACGTGACCTTGGGCCTGTAATCTAACATTTCTGAACATCAATTTCCCCATACGTAAAATGAAATATTTCTTAAAACTGTTTCAAGGATGGGCATGACAAGGCTCAACAAATGTAGTTATGACCATTTGTTTATTTGGGGGACTCCCTGGTGTAGAACCATCAGTGAGTATGGATGTTTTATTCCGGCATAGATGGCAGATGCTTATGATTCATGTGCACAGTGCTGGCAGGATGGTCATCACAGACACCAACACCATGGCCTTTTCCAGCATGAGCTTCTTTCTTTATTTTAAAATATTTATTTATTTATTATGTATATAATATTCTGTCTGTGTGTATGCCTGCTGGCCAGAAGAGGGAACCAGACCCAATTACAGATGGTTGTGAGCCACCATGTGGTTGCTGGGAATTGAACTCAGAACCTTTGGAAGAGTAAGCAATGCTCTTAACCTCTGAGCCATCTCTCCATTCCCCCAGCATGGGCTTCTTAAGGAAGATGTACCTCCCTCTACAGCTAGGACTTCATGGATACCAGTGCTCTCTGTTTCCCTCACAAAAGAAGCCTGCACCTCTCCCTTGGGTTTCACTACCTCCCGGGGTTGTTGGGATTGGGGAGGTTTGTGGAGGTTGCCCCTTTTTGGGAAAGAGTATATTTTGACACTTAGGACCATAATGAGAGATCACTTTCATACAGTCAGAGATAGAAACTAGCAGTTTATCTGGGGACAGGGGATAACAGGAACATCATAGCATGGAGACAACCAGCTCTAGCAAGTTGTTCTCTGACCTTCACATGAATGCTATCACACACACACACACACACACACACACACACGCACACACACACACACACAAGTAAATAAATAAGTAAATGGGAAACCTAAATTCTTTTGTCTGTTGTGCTCTGGCTATAGGCCTTTCTTCTTGATCATGGAAGCTATTGCATTAGTACCATGGAAATCATTGCGTAGTCATCATGGAAACCATTACATTGGTATCATGTTGTATCCTTTAACTATGCAGAGTCCATTTTATGTTGTGACAATGAATCTTCGTTTTCTTGGCTGGACTTAGAGTCACCTAGAAGACATACCTCAGGGTACATCTTTGAGGGGCTTCCACGAGGGTACATTTTCAGAGAGGCTTAAGTAAGAATTCCTACACTGAATGTGGGTGGCACCATCCCAGGGCCTGGAGTCAAGAGGAAATAAAAGCAGAAGGAGGCCAGGAGGCCATCTGAGCATCAGCATTCACCCTCGTCTCCTTCCTAATGTCAGCACAGTGAGACTAGCCCCTTCATGGTCCTGCCACTGCTACCGCTCACCACAATGGACTGAACGCTTGAATTGTGAGCCATGATAGAACTTTTCTCTGTAGTTTATTTGTGTTGGTAGAGGTTTTTGCTATAGAACTAAGAAAAGCAAGTACTGCATATGCAAATTATACCTCAGGCAAACTATAAAAACCTTATATTGTGGATGATAGTTCACAGCTTTGATCCTAGCTCTGGGGAAGCTGAGGCAGGAAGACCAGAATTGGATACTTAGTGAGACTCTGTGTCAAAAACTAAAATATTGAAACAGTACAAAAAATACCCAACCAACCAGCCAAACAAACAAACAAAAAAACCTAAATATGAACGCAAACAGAATCAGGAAGCAAAAAAGAAAGAAAAAAAGATGTAATAAGAAAGAAACTCTAACACGTCACATGTTCAGACAGGGTATTTTTCTAGTTTTGTGGCTGACTGCATCCTTTGGACGTCTGTGCAGAGCTCTGATGGGCTCCCTGGCCCTCTTTCAGTGGAAACGCAGTTTGCTTTGAAGACAGCCTTGTAGACTCTGCCTCCTGCCTGCTGACCCTTAAGAAAGAGCCTGGCTCCTGTCTAGTTGAGAAGCACCGGCTGGAAGCCTCCGCTGGTTCTCCCACAGCCCCTCCTTCTGTGTGTAGCACCTTCTTCTTTTGCACCTCGCTCACGTGCACAGAGCCACCCACCCTTGGGTGATTCAACACTGCTTTTATCTACTCCACTTTCACTGAGTGTCAGCTGTCTCCTGGAACTGAGTAGTGGCCTAACACAAGCAGAAGGTCCTCGAGCTGCACCCCAGAACCTCCCAAGGGCACCTACACTGTAGCTGTTTTTCTAAGCTTGGAGACCTCAGCTGATACTTTGGGTGGGAAAGTTGCATTCCAATAACCTGGGTTGCTCTTCCCTTCCCTTCATTGAGATACAAAGGTGAATTTCTCCCCAATCTAGTTACAAATAAAACCTATCCAAGGACCAGAAAAGCCACCTCTTGGAGTACTGAGGCTCTCCGCAGGGCTTGCAGGCCATCTGTGTGCCCCTCCCATGGAAGACACCCAGTGTCTTGGCTGCTTTCTTCACTTTGTCTAGAAGATTAGGCAGTGACCTGAATCCTACCTTCTTGTACCTGCCAAGGAAATCTGTGACAAGCACCACGAAGACACTCCATGGAAGCGTCTTTTTTTTTGCAGCACTTGAGAGTGGGTTGCCTGAATGCCCACCTCTCTTGCAGCATTGGAAGTGCTGTTTTAATATTTTTCTCACTCGGACCAAGGTACATGGCACAGTGCTGGTGTGCAGTAAACATTTAGTAGCTGTTTATTGAATGAAATCAAGGAAGAAATGAATTCTTAACATCTTTTAAAAAATCTCATTTCCCCTTAACCCAGTTAGTTTCAGGCTCAGGTATTTCTACAGTAATGTGGCAATAATAAAATAATAGTGTTAATAACTGCAGCTATTATGCATTGATACATGCCAGGATGTGTGTACAGAAATTTATACATATGTGTATGCGTGTGTGAGTGTGTGTGTGTGTGTGTGTGTGTGTGTGTGTGAACTCTAGGTTCTGCTAGCAGCCTTCTCCTTACCCCCAAGGAGACTCATAAATCTTAGAAATGGAGTCTCTGATTTTACAATCATGACCATTAGGTGGCGATGTGACACTGATATTATCCCTGCTTCTTGCTGCTAGGACTTAAGAAACCCCCATAACAATTCTGAGGGGCTGGTGGGATATCTGAAGGCCTCTTGGCGGCCAAGATGGGGGGTCCACACATCAAACCTTGAAGTTGGGGTTCAGGGCTTTCCAGGTATCTGTGGGGGTTCATTTATGAGGACCCTTGGTAAACCAGGATGCATTTTCTGTCAACTCAGAACAACTCACTTCGTCTTAAGTCAACTCCAGGCATTGTTATTAAATCTCAGTTCTCACCCACACCGCCCACCCCTCTGTTTTCACACTCTTTATTTTAGGCTGGACTGGAATGGGGCAGCACAAAGGCCATTAGTCTTACTTCTCACATTTATGAAGGGCATGCTTAGGCATTTAATGTTACATCCAAATAAGGCTGTGCGCAGGGTGATTCTGCCCCTCCTAGTGTTAAAAAGCTCATCTGTTGCATGAAAAATATTTAACTTATGTCACATTTTGTCCTCACATTTGATGTATTTTCATTTGAAAAAAGTTACTTTTTAAAATTAGATTTATTCATTTTATGAATGTTTTGTCTACATGTATGTGTATGTACCATGTGTGTGCTTGGTGCCCACGAAGGTCAGAAAAGGGAATTAAATTCCCTGGAACTGAAGTTACAGATGGTTGTGAACCACCATGTGGGTGCTGGGAATCAAATCCAGGTCCTCTTCAAGGGCAGGAAGTACTCTTGACCACTAAGCCATCCCTCCAGCCCTTATATCTTCATTTTTAAAGTATCAAAACTTCAAACATTGGAAGCGTTTAAGACTTCTCTCTCAAGTTTGTAAAACAATCTTGTACCAGTCACTCAAAATGTTTGAAGGCTTCCCAAAGAGATCACCTGACAATGCTTCCTCTTATTCTATGGATTCTGTGTGCTTAGACATTCCACAACAGCCTTAAAATTCCATATTGTTCATCTACCACTACAGTGATCCTTGAGAGAAATATCCTAACCCTCAGCAGCCTCCCAATGAATACATTTTACTTATGTGTCTGGCACCAGATGGTGTTTAGTCACGGGTTCTGCTCACCTCTCTGGGGTTACCTGGCCAATGGTCAATTTAGGTTAGTCTTTGCTGCAGTGACTAGCTGGGGTCCTCCCTTCTGGACTAGCAGGGTAGTCCAGATTGGCCTAAGGGTGGTAGCAGATGGCAAACGCCTAACACTCCATGAAAGTTCACCCTGCAAACTTCTGCTTGTATTGTTCCCACTGTCATTGTACTGACCCAAGTCAGCTACACGGATAAGCTCAAAGTCAAGCGGAACCTGCCACAGTGGGGAGATGTGGCTCAGCCAAAGCCACGATACCGGAAAGAGCAAAGTACGGGTTCTATTGATGCCACCTGCCATGTAGTACGTACAAAGATGCTATGAACCTTCCAGAAAGATGTACTAAGGCTTTCTCCAGTTTCTCACCAGGATCCACGTCCACAAAGATCATTGTCATCTAATATAGACATGTCTTTGAGTGCAAGGGCTTAACTTTTTGTTATTCATATACCTTCAAAGACTACATAGACATGACTGGGTGCTCATGTTGAGTGAACAGATATCTCCCATCTGCAGGCCCTCTATGAGGCTCTAGGGAGGAGGAATGGAACCAAAGAGGGCTTCTACCTTCAAGGACATTTCAGCATGCTCATTTTCTGAAAGTCATCCCTCAGAGGTCGGATCAGGCAGTGGCGAGCTGTCTGCAGTCTCATCCCAAATAAAGTTTGTATCTTTAGGATGTCTTGGAGGCTGAAGGTCAAGAAAGGACAAGCACTAAAGGAGGCATAATAAATGTAGGAACTCAACTTCCGTGTTCCTAGTATAGGTAATCCTTAAGAAACCGTACACTGCACAAATAAATAGATACACCACCTTAAAAAAATGCAGGGAGAGACCTCTTAGTTATTGGTGTCACAAAGTGAATAATGAATTTTCCTAGCTGTTCATTCCAGAATCTGTCTCTGAAAAGGAAATTGCCTCTATCCTGGAGAATACCTTGATAAGATGCTCAGGATGGAAGGTCAGACCCTGAAGGCATGGGTGTCCAAGGAAATAAATTGTTGGTTTCCTTCCTGCAAAGAAGGAAGGAGAAAAGAGACGGAGGGGAGTGTGGAAGAAGGGAGAGATAAGACTTGAGGAGCCAACGGGAGACCCATGGAGGAGGAAAGAGTGAGATGACCTTGTGAGAAAACCTGCTAGAAGAAGTCTGGGGCCTTGGAAGAAACAACCTAGTGTGTGGTCTCCATGGAGCGTTGGGAGGCGCGGTACGGGATGTTCCCGTGTGGTCCCAAGGCACAACACTCAAGCTTGCGCCTGCACCTTTCTTTCGTTTCCCTTTATGCTGCTCTTGTTATCGTTCAGGAGAAATGAGAAAAAGGATGGATCCTCAGGATAAGTGTGGTTCAAACGGGTATAGCAGAGTGAGAAGCAGGAGCCAAGGGACTGAGGTTTTTAAGTTTGAGGACTAGAGGTCCTAGCAAACAGGCAAAGGCTTGGGTGCTCTCCCAGTGCAGAATGGAGTATGGAAGCGGTCTGCATCTGACACCTGCTCTACGATATTCTGACATTCTCAACGTGGAGAACGCTTGGCTAGTATCTTACGTCCCGTCTCTGTCTTCTGATCTCTATTCCAGGATAAGAGTAGCGTCTCCTTCATGGGGTTTTGGGAGAGTACCACAGGGGTTAATGGGCACAGAGTACAAGGTGTATGACTGGCACTTGCTCCCATGGATGGGATACCAGCTTTTACTTTTTTCATTATCACTGTCCTTGTTATTGCTCCTTTGCTGTCATTCATGGCTGATCCTTAAGCATCCTCGGCCTGGTTATTGAGGAGTAACCCACGTCTGGGAATCAGAAAGCCAGGGTGGAGTCTCAGCTGCACATGACCTTGAGAAAGTCATTTTGTTCTTCATGGCTTCAGGCTCCACCTTCCTCTACAATTATAGAAAATCTGTTTGTTACCCCAGCCCCTACTTTGTGGGAGATTCCATAGCTCTGTCTCATGGAGTCCATTGGTCTCGACAGTGGAGGAGGTAGCTCTGGTTTACAGCCCACAGTCTACTCAGAAATCCATTTTTCTCACTCAGCATAGATGCTGAAGTGAGACTGACTCGTGTGTTTGTTTACACCCCTTGGGAAGTTATTTCCCTTTTCACTTAATTACCTAAGACCCAGACATTGCTCTGCAAAATTCCCTTCCAATGCATTTTGTAAAGTCATCTAGACTCCCTCATTTGGTGCTTTGATTAAAATGCGCAGTCTTCCCCAGGCTTCAGCACCATGCTAAATAATTGCACCTCCGGTGAGAAAGTCAACAGAACACGCAGGGTTCAGAGAGGAAGATAAATAATAGGATCCAAAGCCAACAGGGAGTTTACACGCCAGCACCCAGGCAGAGTCGTGATCTCCTCCAGATGATGCTGACTCTCTTTTCTAAATCTTGAGCATAATCCTGAGGCAGAACAGAATTCTTACCATCCATCCCTTAACAACGCCATCTCTGTTTGACGGTCTGGGTCCCGGGAAAGGAGGGGTAGCCCTGGTTGTTGCTCATCTCCTGCCAGTGTCAAACTTGATCCCCCTCCCCCCCCCGCATGATTTCCTTGGCTGTGTTACACTTGCGCAACGAGTATGTCCTGGATGCAGGGCATAGTGCTTAGGTTCCCAGTGCTGTCTCTGACAGTATGGCAACTTTGAATCAGGCCCCACGTTTCTCACTCTTTGGTGACCCTGTCCTTAAACATCTTTTTAACCTTTTCTGACCTCTGTTGCCCTCCCTGCTTCTTCTATAAAATGAGTTTGACACGTTACTTAGCCTTCTGTCAAACGCACCTATAACACATGCTTGAACTGTGACCTTGAACGGGTGCTACCACCTCCCTGAGACTTAGTTTTCTCATTCAGAAAAGTATCTCAGATTTGCTATGCAAAGTAAGTCATTTGAGATGATGTGTCTAATGCCCAATCTAGAATGGCAGACAGAGGTTGCACTATATGGGGACAAATGGTATGAAGGTCTGAAATGATCAGGGGTGGGGTCCCAATTAGGGTTTGAGTGTTGGACCCTGTCAGATTTTAGCTTCTGACACTGAGTAAGTTACTTATCTTCTGTGTCTGGTTCATGACCTATAAATAGAGATAATGGATATCTATCTTGAAAGATGTTAAGAGGGTGAGATTAAATGTGGTGATCTCTATAACACACACATCAACCTGACTGGTATAGAGTGAGAGTTCCCTCCTTGCCCGTGCCTCGGGGTGATGATATTGATCTAGTTCTTAATGAGCTGCTTCTGGAGTTCCAGAATGGAAAGCTCAATTGAAGATGACGTTCTACGGACTGCAGTCCAAGATCACTAGCGTGATGGTTAATCTTCAGTGTCTACTTGACGCATTTAAGGTCACCTGGGAAATGTGCCTCTAGGTGTGCCTGTGAGGGCATTAGCAGGAAGATTTAATTGAGGTGGGAAGACTCACTCTGAGTGGGTAGACTCTGAATGAGCTCGGGTCCTGGGATGGATACAACAGAGAAAACAAGATTAACATTCATATGTTTGTTTCATGATTGTGGGCACAGAGTGACCTTACTCCCCTGCTGCCATGCATCCCTGGAATGATAAACTGCACCTTCAGACTGTGAGCCGTAAGGAATCCTTCACCCCTTAAGTAGCTTTTATCAGAAATTTGGTCACAACTATGAAAAAAGTAACTAATACAACTAGTGTTTCAACTCTGAGGTATCAGAATTCGAAAACCAGTAACAACTCTAACTGATTCTTTGTGAATTATCATTCTTGTTTCACGAGGACCTTGAAGAGCCAGAGTGAGAAAAAAGACAACTATCTGATTGCCTCCTAACTTAATATCCTTCCATTATCCCAGCTTCTGTCTGTCCATTCCATTCATCCATCCATCCATCCATCCATCCATCCATCCATCCATCCA
>LOEQ01001182.1:209484-221611 GCA_001685075.1 Bramus lutescens
ACCTTTGGAAGAGCAGGCAATGCTCTTAACTGCTGAGCCGTCTCTCCAGCCCCTCATTTTTTTTAAAGTAACTTTTGTGAACTGTGCTGTGGGACTCCAGTTGCCCTTCCTACCCAGGTCTTGCCTCTGCCTGTGTACAAATGTTCTTTGTGAAATAGGTAAGAATACTGGGCACGGATCTCTCACTTTATCTATGGGCAGCTGGAACAAGATCTCATTGATGGCTGCAGTACAAGAGTGACTGGGCAACACTCTCACAGATGTCCTCTGTCACAGACAGCCCCTTTCCAGGGAGTTGCCCACCGTGCAGCATAAAACAGGAGGCCCTGGCAAATCTTAACAGACCTCAGGCAAAACTGAGTGCTGTCCAGGATCTTGAAGACTGGGCACAAAGGGCCCATTTACTTTCTTCCCTGCTTAACAGGTGTGCCCCAGGTCTGGATGCAAGTGTGTGGCAGAGAAGCGCTGGGAAAAGCCATCCTATTCTCTGTGTCTCTGTCTTTGAGACTCTTACTCTCCATCTCTAGTTCTCTTCATTTTGAGCCAATATAATCAGGAAAATGCTTCTCGGTGTGTGGTTCTGTTACAGAAGGATGCTGGTGTCAATTCCGTCCAGAAAGTCCAAAGCCCACTGCCAACTTCCCTATTACTTCCTTGGCCTGGTGCTTAGGGGTTGGGTCTAGCTATATCCAAGAGCTATATGCTCTTAGGCCATGGGGTGGAGAAAGAACCTCCCCTCCCTCACTACACTGTTTGGCATGTCTTCTGAACCTTTTCTTTCTCAAGGCTGGCATTAAAATGTCTCTTCTCCCTTTTCCTTCTCTCCACAACCCACGTTCCCTCCCCTCCAAACTCTGTCCCTCTTTCCTGGAGCTGAGGTATTGATCTTCCATGGTTTCTGACTGGGACTTAGCAGTCAGTGCATCTGATTCTCCCACCGGAATTGATACTACTGGTTTGGTGTGTGTTTCTAGCTTGAAGTCAGGAGGCTGTGGCTGCCTACCTTCCATGACAGTCAGAATTCATTCTTAGGGGTAAACTGTAAACCTCTTGCTTGCCTGTTTCACCGGAGAATCACACAATCTTATACCTAAATGCATTCTCTGACATAATTGGTCCCAGAATTTGCAGGCTGTTGACTTTGCCTTTCCTCCTTCCTGGACTGGATTTAATCAGCTATCTCTCCGAGGGCACTGTCATCCATGCCCTCAGCCTCCTGATTCGTTTTCCCTCCTTCCACAGTGGTGCCTGACCGCCGGCCACAGTGTGCCAGTCTAATGCCTGATTTCTCCCTCCTTGCCCTGAGAGAGAAATCACACAAGCACACTGAACTGGTTTCATGATCAATTTATGAGCTTCCAGCCTCAGCCAGACTGTCAGCATTGCTCAGTCAGCTCTGTCTTATCTCTCTTTGCCTTCTTTTCAGGGACTGCCCCTGACCTATCTCACGGCACTCGGCCCATCGTCACCCTTGTCACTTGAGTGGGTGCCCAGGTAAAAATCAGAGGCGGATTTTTCCGTGTGTGCCCTGCTAATTATGCACTTCTAAATTTGGCTATGTCTTTACCTGTCTGTACTTCCTTCATGATTACAGCTGAAGGATTCTTAGTCATCACCACTGTGGACCTGTCCATCATGTGACTGCCTTTCTGGGCTTTCTCTCATAGATGGCTGTCCTCACTCCCCACTCTGCTTATAGCTGTGCTTTCCAGCAAGGCCTCAAGGACAGACCTGACTGGAGTGGCAAGAAAATGAAGATCAGACAGACAGACAGACAGACAGAAAGGTCGACAGATAGATACATGGACAGATATACTATGACCAGGGGGCTTGGGCTTTCTTCTGGAGAAACCACAGCACTCCACAAGGTCAGTGTTTATTATATAGAACTGAACAGAAAGGTGGGGCTATAGACATGGCTGAACAAAGAGGCAGGGCCATTATGTACAGATAAACAAGGAGGCAGGGTTTATAGTGTCCTTTGGATCAATGAGACAGACTTAGCAAATCTTGGTAGGAGCAGCCTCTATGGGGTAGCAGTCTGTAGGCTGTAACTATCCAGAGAGAAATCCACTGTGGACATTTTCTGCACATACTGTCCACCCTTGCAGTCGGTCCCCCAAGGAAGGTTGGCCATCCCTCTGAGCCTGAGACTACGGGGTCTTTGACATGGCTCTGCCTCTGTCAGCAGCACACGTTCACTCAGGACTTACTTATTCAGGGCTATCTCCACTCCCTGTAGCACCTGGTTGCCCTGTGCATCACTTCCTTGCTGTCCTCACACAATGTGTTGTTTACAAATGGTAGGCTTGAGGCTGTCCCGGCTGGAGCTACTCTGTTTGGAGAGCATGTTTTCCCTAATAGCTAAAATGATTGCTGGTATGTTTTTTTCAGAAAGAAAGTAATTTAACATACTTGCACACTATTTTTATTTTATTATTAATAAAATGCATTTATTCCATGTGCTTTTCACATCATGTATCTTGATCATGTTCATTCCCCACCCCTTCACCTCTGCCCTCTTCCTCCACACTCCCCACCTCAATAAAACAAAATTCAAGAGAAAAAAAGTGAAGAATTTTTTTTAAAGGATGGAATTAAAAATCTCATCACAGAAGCTGCTATGTGATCCAATAAGTCATGCCACATGCTCCTCGGTCCATACAACTAACTCTACTTGCAAGTGTTCACTGGAAAGAGTTCTGTTCAAGTCCCCTAGTCTCCACTCCACATTTGATGCTGAGCCCTTACTAGGACTCTTCCTGTACATCCTGCTGGCGCCCTGTGTTGTGAAGATCCTGCAGCTTTGGGTGTGCTGGTCAGATTCCTTCAAGGGCTCCAGCAGATCTTGGAAGGGGTGGATGTTGGGGTATGCCGTCATAACCCTGAGTCTACGCCTGGGCTGCTGTCGCGTTGTTGACCCACATTTTAATCCACTGCTTCTTCAGAATCTCAGCATCATTCATTCTCACCGTTTTTACAGACACAATGCCATGACACACTCAACAGACTACAACATAGTATAAACTTCACTTCCATATGAACTGGAAAGGGAAAACCATGGGCTCGCGTAATTGTGGTATTTATTTCATCAGAGCAGCCGGGGACCAACCCTGTGACATCTCCCAGGCATGTGTGTAGCACTTTCCTTTCCTTTTCCTTTGACTCCCATGGGGAAGTCCTATCTGGGGGGCCCTGCTTTGTTCTCTCACCGCCACTGCAGATCTCAGCTTGTGACACCCCAACTTCCCATTGCTACGTCTCCACTGATATTGAACTTCCTGTGGTCTTGACAGACTCCTTCATTCCCCAGTTCTGCCACTCCCTTCAGGTTTATGGCTACTCGATATTTACGGACCACAACGTCCATTTTCTCTCTTGGCTTCCATGGCACTGCACCCCCCTAGTTTAGTTTTTTCTCTTTCATTTCCCCATCTGCTTTCTGCTCCTCCACTGGTATTTCTTCATTTCTACACTCTTCAGCCGTGCAATCCGTTGACATCTCTTTCTTCTCTTGTCTTTTCTGTTCCCTTTCTGTCAGTGTGCGCCGCTTGCCTATTCCCTCTATGATTGGCATATCTCCCTCCCTCATTCTTTCATCTAATTGGTAATCATGACTGCTGGTCATACTCACTTTTGTTAGAAGGACTCTGCTAGGCCTGTTTACAAGATGAAGCCTAAGCCCCTCAGACTGTGTGATCCTCACGATCACAGTCTACTTTTTTATTTTGAGACAGTATCTTACATAGGCCAGGCTGGCCTCTAACTCACAGGTAGCTGGATATCTTAGGGTTTCCAATACTGTGCTAAAACACTAAGGTGAAAAGTACCTTGGGGAGAAAAGGCATTATTTCATCTTATAGCTTGTAGCTCATCAGCCAGGGAAGTCAGTGCCGGAACTCAGCGCAGGAACCTGGAGGTAGGAGCAGCTGCAGAGGTTGTGGAGGAATGCTACCTACAGGCTTGCTTGCCAAAGTTTTCTCAGCCTGCTTTCTTTCTTTCTTTTTTTAAATGGAAAATTTTTTTATATAGTATACTCTGATCATGCTTTTCCACTCCCCAAACTTCTCCCAGATCTTCTCCACTGCCCCTCTTTCCTAACTCCATACTCGTTTTTTTTCTCTTTAAACACAGGCAAACAAATAAACAAACAAAAACTCACAAGAAACTCTCTGTCTCTTTTGGCTTTCTCTCTCTCTCTCTTTCATACACACACATACACACACACTTCACAAAAACACAAAAAACACAAAATCAGAAACTATAATAAATAAACAAAAAAAAAACAAATAAGACAAAAAATGCCCAAACAAAACAATTTGAATTAAAAAAACTACAAAAATAGTATTGGATCTGTTTTGTGTTAGGCATCTACTGCTGGGGCTGGGGTCTACCCTGAAGTGAAGTAAATATACCCAGTGAGACTTTATTGGAAAAAAACAACTTTTTTTCCTTTGTAAGCAGGTGTCAATTTAAGGTAGCTTCATGGTAGGGGTAGGAGTCTGTGTCCACTTCCCCCTCTCAGAACTGGGGTCCCATCTGTCTTGAGCTTGTGCAGGCCCTCTTTTCTTATACACCCCATGCTCACCTGTCCAGGAGTAGTACAATCCACAATGGCCTGGGCCCTCCCATACCAATCACTAATTAAGAAAATGCCTTCCTAGACTTGCTTACAAGCTAATTTTGTGGGCACATTTTTCCAGTTGAGATTTCCTCTTCTCAAATGACTCTAGATTGTGTTACATTGATAGAAAGCTAACTGATACACTGAGGGTGGCCATGAACATCTGTTCCTTCTCTTTCCTTCTCTGGAGCGCTATGGTTGTTTGCTGAAGAGCTTCTCTGTCATTCTTATCACCCCTTGTCCCTTAGTCCCTCCATACCAAAGCACACTGTTCACAAATACGTTTTAACCATTAACACTTCTGTATTTGTTCCTTTTGCTATCTTTTGCATTATTTGTTCATTGTTTTGAGACAGAGTCTTGTTATGTAGCCCCATGGTGGCCTCAAATGCTCTCCATCATCCTATCTTGGTCTCCCAACAGTTGAGACTGTATATTTTCTTTTGTGAATTGCCGTTGAACCTTCTCCTTACCTGATGGCTGTGACCTTCTACAAGTCAGGTCTTCCTGGTTGATTTAATTACATTTTTTGATTAATTTACTATAGAGTTTAATAACACACTTCAAATTCCAAAGTGTCTTATTTATTTATTTTTTATGGCTTTTGTTCCATGATCAAGTCTTTGAGGTTAGAGGCTGTAGTAGTTTGAGTGAGAATGCCCATTATAGGCTCATCTATTTGAATACTTGGTCCCCAGTTGGTGGAACTGTTTGGGAAGGATGAAGGCATGTGTTCTTGTTGGTAGAGGTGTGTCACTAGGGGTAGGCTTTGAGGTTTCAGAAACACATGCCATTCCCAGTTAGCTCTTTATTTCTCTGCTTTGTGTTTGTAGATCAAGATATAAGCTCTCAGCCACTGCTTCAGCGCCATGCCTGCCTGCTTGCTGTCATGCTTCCCTTCACAATGTTTATTGACTTGAACCCCTGGAACTGTGAGTCCTCAATAAACTCTTCAATAAGTTGCCTTGGTCATGGTGTCATACCATAGCAATAGAAAAGTAATTAAGACAGAGGCTATGGTGCACACATCATTTTCTTTTACTTTCTGATGATAGTCCTGGAACACTTGTAGGAGGCTGATGGATACAGAGTAGAGCCAGTAGAGATGCCACATATATGGTCCAGATAGAAAAGGGCAGCAGGATTTGGGATGCAGGAAACTTTGTGCAGAGAGCTGCATACATCTGTGTCAGGTGGAACAAGCCCTGTAACGGTTCACAAGCTATCCCCTGCTTCTGGTGTTAGATGGAGCCACATCTAATGTGAGACATTCTCTGTTACGGCTTTGTGCCTGTCTGCTGGGAAGGAACAGATCGGATTATCTTCTTGCCCCAGAATAGTGATCAGTAATGGGGTCAATAAGCACTGACTAAATTTTTCACAGCCCTCTAGGGTGAAAGTTCCTTAGGAGAGTTTCTTAGAGAGATGTGTGGGCTACATCCTTGGGACAAAGTGACCCTAGTCAAATCAGGTGTTGGCTCTGGGAGTTTTCAGGACAAATGGAGGTTCGGAGCTCACAGGCTGCCTTACTCTCCACATGCTTCTCTGAACCAGTGTTGCCAAATGAGTGTCTCTCTTGTTTAAGGAGAATATTAGCAGTGTTTCCATGAGGGGCCAACAAAGCTTCTTTCTTTTACCCTTCAGCTTCTTTGGCTCATTTCTGCATCTGAATCCCTTGTGCATACCACCCCCATAGTGACTGTCAGCCACACAATGGGCCAGATCCTCCACTGAGGATTTAACACATCAAGTTCTATTTTATGCATCCTATTTTAAAGACTTCAGAAAGATGGTAAATTGTTATCTTGTTAAAATGTGAATGTGCATGAATTACTCTGGGCTGCTGGGAGGGCTGGAGTTATCAAGCTAGGGGTTACCTGGAAGTGTTTGCATTTTTATCACCCTTTATTTAATCATTTATAAATGCTGTTTTTGAGTAGCTACTATGTGCTAACTAACCTCTGTGTGTGTGTGTGTGTGTGTGTGTGTGTGTGTCTGGCCTTTTCATCCCACTGATTCAGCTTCTCCAGGGAAGCCTGACTAATACAGGACTGAATTGGCCAACAATTACCAAAGAGATAATCCAGCCAACATGGAAAGGATTACTGGCGTCCCTAATTGAGGAACTATTGGCAACTATAGCGAAATATATATAGTGAAGAGACAAGACTAAAGCCATTTTAAACCTAGGTCCTCTCTTTGTTAGAGTCTAACCTAGCAGGCACCCCACCCCATGTATTTGTGAATTCAGAACAAAGCCACAACCTGCCCAAAAACTGCCTGGCTGCTCAGAGACTTAGACTTGAGGACAGCCAATCAGAAGCTAGACAGACTAGTTTTTTTTTTATTTTTTCAGTTGCCAGGTTGTCTTATGGAAAGTTACAAAATTCCTCCTTTAGAATCAACTATCCCCCTACCAGTCCTATAACTGCAAGGCATGTAACTCCCTGCTAGTGTTTTTTTCCTTTAAAGACCCCCTGCACTGTGTGGGCCTTTCTTCCTCACCTGCTGTGTGGGTGCAATGGGGTGCATGAGACAGGGGCCCCTGCTCACAAGCCTGTACAATAAAGAAACCTTATGTAATTGCATCGGAAGTGGGCTCCATGGTGGTCTTATGACTCGGGCATAGCTATAGCTGTTGGGAGAGGGAAAGAGTTTTGTTTAAGGTTATGGTCCCTGTTAGGTCATGCTCCAGTGGAAGCCATGCATGCAACATTAAATAAGCAGCACAAATTGGGCTTGATGGGAGAGAGAGAGAGAGAGAGAGAGAGAGAGAGAGAGAACACAAAGTTGGATGGTTGGGAATGGGGTGGGTTTGAGGGAGTTGGAAAATCAATATGATCAAAATACATTTATGAAATTCTTGAAGAACTAATAAAAACTCTACCATAGCAAACAGCAGATGCCCAGAGCACATGGTAACAATGAACTTGTGCCATTTTGGGTTTTTTCCTTTTGTTCTGTGCTCAAGAACTCTCATGAGATCTTTAAATATGCTTCTTTGTCAACAAAAGAGCTTAAGAAGGGAGCTGGCTGTGCCACCAGAGGAGAAAAGGGTCTGAAGCAGCAGTGACCAGGCTTAAAAGATGACACAGACGAGTCCGGAAGGCTCAGGGTCTCATAAAGGTTCAGGGTCCACTATTGCCTGCGTGTCTGGCTTCTAGTCAGGCTGGGGCATCTCGACACCCCTGCAATGGCTCTGTTTCTATCCTGCATCTCCTGAACTTGCCTGCTCATTGGACAATGAACTGGGACTGGCAGTGTTAAACTACCAGACAGAGGACCCCTAGTCTAACCTTAGAGCTACCATTAGCAAACTGTGTGCTGTGGGCAGGTGGCTTAGTGGAGCTGGATTCATCCTTCTCATAAAAAATGTAGAATTTGGATGACATTAAGGATAAGAATGCATGACATCTACATTCTCCCTCATATGCCTGGCAGCAGGGACAGATGGTGTGGGTACCCCATGCCTAATTGGCCCAGTTCCAAACCAGTATCTTTTACAGATTTATTCAATATTTATTTAGCTGAGGAAAAAGGGAAGGTTGGAAGTGATTTGTTATTAATGAGCACCGTATTTGCTAATTTGCTTCAACAGGGCAAAGCAGGATGACAAAATAATTCTCTGAAATTGTCCCTTTGGCATGCCCTTGGTCTCACCTTAGGTTTGCCAGCTCTGTCACACAGAATTTCTAAATGTGAGGTGACTCAGGAGAGGTATGCTATAAACACATGTACAAGCCCTTCCTTCCCACATCCACAGAGGTCATATCCCCAAATCCCTAACAGATGCCTATGGGTATTGTTTTTTTTCCTATACATATACATTTATGATAAAGTTCAATTAAGAAAGATGGCATAAGATGGCATAGTATGATATTAACACCAGTAATTTACAGTAAAGTAGAACAGTCCTGACAATATATTCTAATAAAAGTTACACAAATGTCATTTTTAATTGCTTTGGTAAAGGTTGTGTATACTGAAAAGAAGGGATTCCTATCCTAGGTGGGACAGTGTGGGATTTCTTCACATTACCCACAAAAGCAATGTAAAACTCACAAATTATTTATTTCTGGGAACCTGCCATTAGTATTTTTTCAGATTTTAGCAGACCGGGTCATTGACACTATGGAAAAGAGACAAGAGGAGGGAATAAAAGCTGCTATACCACACCCCGGTATATGGCTGCTTAAGAAATTATGCGTGCCAAATATAAATTCCCTAAACAAAACACACCCAGGTTAAGTTCTGCCCTACAAGCCTTGTTGTTACAGATGCTCTTCTGTGGGTAACCATTGGTGGCTTGAGTTGCTCCATTTTTCTTCCCGAGTTAAGGGCTAACTTGGATTGTCAACATGGAAAAGAGAAGACCAGGATGCCAATGCCTTAATCCTTTCTGGGGAAAGTGGTTTTAGACCTGTGGCCAAAAGGATTTACTGATCTCTGCTTTCTGAATTTGTCAAAATTCGGGACACAGGTTTGAGTATGGCTGTATATCTCACCCAGAGGATTGGACTGGAGCCACTTAGCAGGGAATGTGGGGCTTTTCCACCAGGTGATGGGTTTGATCTGAGAAAAGGGGAAGGTTCTGAGTCCTGTGCTCAGATCCTTCCCTCCATTGCAAGTACCAGACAAGGTACCCTCTAACCATGCGAAGAAATTGGTGTAGGAAAAGAAAGGCCAAGGGTGGTATTCTTATGGAAAGCCCCTTACAGAAGAAAAGACTGGCTGGAAGGTGTTTCTCCTAATAGGAAGCAACGTTTTATATCTAGGGGGAAGAAATAACAATCCTCCTTTTGGGTAAAAAAAAAAAAAAAAAACAAAAACCAAAAACCAAAAACCCTCCTTTTTGGTATCTAGTAACAATGTAATCAAGACAGTTCTTGAACCTGGATGCTGATAACCAGCTTGTGTATCTAACCACAAAACCATTTTCGCTGCTAGCTCCAGAGTTTCTTCTGTTTGCTATGGTTTCTTGCTTTTTGAGACAGGGTTTCTCTGTAGCTTTGGAGCCTGTCCTGGAATTAGCNAAAAAAAAAAAAAACAAAAACCAAAAACCAAAAACCCTCCTTTTTGGTATCTAGTAACAATGTAATCAAGACAGTTCTTGAACCTGGATGCTGATAACCAGCTTGTGTATCTAACCACAAAACCATTTTCGCTGCTAGCTCCAGAGTTTCTTCTGTTTGCTATGGTTTCTTGCTTTTTGAGACAGGGTTTCTCTGTAGCTTTGGAG
This sequence comes from Bramus lutescens, assembly GCA_001685075.1. Classification (NCBI taxonomy): domain Eukaryota; kingdom Metazoa; phylum Chordata; class Mammalia; order Rodentia; family Cricetidae; genus Bramus; species Bramus lutescens. Next base: position 219,348 of record LOEQ01001182.1, read on the forward strand.
CCTGTCCTGGAATTAGCTCTTGTAGACCAGGCTGACCTTGAACTCACAGAGATCTGCCTGCTTCTGGCTCCTGAGTGCTGGGATTAAAGGCATGTAAAGGCATGTGCCACCACCACCCAGGTTTAATCTACTATATTTTTTTAATTAAAAAGTCTTTAAAATTATTCCATGATAGTTTCATACTGTATAATGTATTTTGATCATATTGGCTCCCCATTGCCCTCTCTAGTCCAACTCTACTTCTCATAAATCACTTTTTTTTCAACATGGTGTGTGTGTGTGTTCTTTAGTTTAATTAGAGTTGATTCCATGGGTATGAGGGAGTTCATTCATTGGAGCATGATGGAATATTAATCTGTTATTTAGTTGTCATAATTTCTCTTTAGTTTTTCAACTTTTGTTTCAAAATTGCTTTCTTCCTGTTGTGTGAATTGTTTTGAAGGAAGTCTGCTTCTGTTCACCCGAGAGAGCGACGGCAGACTGCCTTAGTTAGGTTTCTATTGCTGTGATAAACATCAGGACCAAAATCAATTTGGGAAGGAAAGAGTATGTTCACGTTACATCTTGTTTATCACGTCTCTCATGAATGGAAGTCAGGCCAGGAACTCAAAGCAGGAACCTGGAGATAGGAACTGTTCTGAAGACCACGGGGGCCTTGCTATTTCCTGCTTTGTTCCTCATGGCTTGCTTAGCCTGCTTTCTTATATTACCCAGAACCACCAGTCCAGGCGTGGTACCACTCACAGTAGCCTGGGACCTCCCATACCAATCACTAATCAGGAAAATGCTCCGTACTCTTGCCTACAGGATAAGCTGATGGAGGCATTTTCTAAATTGGTTTCCTCTTCCCAAATGATTCTGTCTCATGTCAAGCTAACAAAAGCAAAGCAAAGCAAAACAAAACAAAACAAAAACCTCACAAAACAGTCTAAGTACACAGAGGGGAGAGGTTCTACCCAAGTCTATCTGAGTTTATTACTATTATTGGGATTATTTACCCTAATAATAAAGATGGGTAAATAGTTACAAACAGGATCACAGACTTTTTTGTGAGCAGTTTTATCACCAAAGACTCTCCTCCTCCCTGTCAGTATTAAATACTTATCTATCTTTGGAGAGGGGGAGTCTGATGAGCTCCCCCTCCTTCCACATAGAGCCCAGTGCTGGTGGTCACAGTGGCTTTCATTCAGGATGCCACCTTGAGGAAACGGCCACACAGCAGCTCCTCATTTGTGATATAGGAGGGTCTTCTGTCTATGTGTTACTTTCATTGGTCAAATAAACTGCCTTGGCCTTTTGATATGACAGCAGCTTAGTTAGGTGGAGTAGACCGAACAGAATGCTGGGAGAAAGAAAGCAGAGTCAAGGCAGACACCGTGGCTCTCCTCTCCGAGAAGGACGTAGGTTAGACTCATCCCGGTAAGCCACAGTCACGTGGTGATATACAGATTGTTAGAAATGGATTAATTAAGATGTGAGAGTTAGCCAAGAAAAGGCTAGATATAATGGGCCAGGCAGTGTTTAAATGAATACAATTTGGTGTGATTATTTCGGGTATAAACTAGCCGGGTGGCGGGGACTCAGCCTGCCGCTCCTTTTACTACACATTTGGTTTTGTCCTTTCAATGCTTCATTTGGTGATTTGTCCTTTCTATAACTGTGTTTTCCTTCAAGACTGGATTCCCGTCTTAAACTTTGGATTCACCCATTCAACTTTTGCTAAAGTCCAGGCATCAAACAGTGTTTTTTTTTTTTTACCTTCTTTCAGAATTTGTTCCTTCTACTGACTTGATGCCTATTTTTCTTATAACTCATGTGTAACTCAAAGTCCCACCTTCTTTGTGAAGTTTATTGGGAGAGATCAGGTGAGATGATTCAGTCGATTGTTAGAAGTCAAGGAAAATAGGGACAGAAGTCCGATTATAGAGCTTCCCTCTTTAGACTGTAGCACGGGTGTTACCCTGTGATGCCACCGTAGCCTTGTTGATGACTTAGATCTGTGTATGTTCATTTCCCTTGGTTCCTAAGAAAGGTTACAAGGCAAGGAAAGGTTTCAGTACTTACATATATCTCCATACATCTGCATTGTTTCTTATACCCATTGTATAGTTTAGGAGGGTTTTAAAAGCCCAGATAGGCAATCCATTTTTCTTCTGAATTTTGGAAGGCTATGTCAATACATTCTTGTCTCTGATGCTGCTTGTAAGAGACCTTTCCTCTTTCTTTCTTTCTTTCTTTCTTTCTTTCTTTCTTTCTTTCTTTCT
>LOEQ01001182.1:229852-247768 GCA_001685075.1 Bramus lutescens
TTCTTCTTCTTCTTCTTCTTCCTCCTCCTCCTCCTCCTCTTCCTCCTCCTCCTCCTTCTTCTTCCTCCTCCTCTTCCTCCTCCTCCTCCTCCTTCTCCTTCCTCTTCCTCCTCCTCCTCCTCCTTCTTCTTCCTCCTCCTTTTCCTCCTCCTCCTCCTCCTTCTTCTTTTAAGATGGCTTCTCATGTAGCCCAGGCTGGCATCAAACTTTCTTTGTAACTGAAGCTATCCTTGAACTCCTGACCTGACTCCCTCTACTTCCCAAGTACTAGGATAACAAGCATACACTGCTAGACAAGACTGTGGAGTGGCAATATTAAAGAAGCTGCATTGGAGACTGTTATGTGTCTCTTCTTTCCTCCCTTGCTCTTCCAATCCCATCCTCTTTTTTCTCCTTCACTCCTTTCTTCCTTCCTCTTTTCGAAGTAGATACTTACTATGTAGCCCAGGCTGTCCTTGAACTCATGAACATCATCCTCTAGAATTACAGCTGTGTACCACCATTCCTGATCTGATAACATTTTGAGCAAAAATTCTCAACCAGGCTTTTGTTGTATTGAGTGGCAATGCCTGTCACAGGTGTATTCCCTGACAAATACTTATTGTACAGTTATCCCATTTTACTAATTAAAGACAAAACAATTGGGGCTTATTCAATTATCTTACAGAAGCAGAGTGGCTTAAGATGAAATACACCTGGATCCAAGTCCACACCACTGCCACACTCCACTCTGCAGCATTGTTTAGAATAAATTATTTAATCTTTTCCTTTTCCTCAAGGTCAATGTATTCCTCAAAAAAAATAGGAGCTGATATCGATATGAATAATTGCAGCCCAAGTCTGTAAACCATGCATCATAGCTGTACAAAGTTTATTCTGAAGTTCCTTAAAAACAGGTTCAAAAGCCCTGTAACTAGAATAATGTTATGGGCCAGGTGCGGCTGCACACACCTATAATTTCAGTACTCAGGAGGCCGAAGCAGGAGGATCACTGTGAGTACAAGTCCAGGGAGATTCGGGACAGCCAGGACTACACTAACACACCCCATCTCAACACAACAAAGAATACAAAAACAACTTATAAACACTCTGAGCTTGTCTAATTTTGACATACACAAATTCTTCTCTATGTAACCAAATAAACCATTTGTGAAATGCAGTTGTCAAAAGGGCTTCTGCGCTGTTTTCTGAGACTTCGTAACTTAACAAAATGCATCAAAAGGCAACCAACCTTAGGCAGCTTTTCAGCCATTCGGCGGGAGGCGATTAGATGTACCCTTGTGGGGTGAATGAGACCCCGCTGGTGATGGAGAGGTGGGGAGGAGGCAAGTCTTCCCAGGTAGCTGAAGGCCACAGAGTGGAAGCATGGATGTGGGAGAGAAGCCGGCTAAGAGTTGATTGGAAGTGGGATGGGCTGAGATGGCAACACCATAAAATCAGATCTTTTTTTTACTCAGATTTATGAGGTAGGTAACGTCTGGGGCTGTAGCCTCATGTGCACGGTGGGAGATGTGGCAATAAGAAACGGTTTCCAAATGACTGATGTTCACAACTGGACCCCAAGACATTGCCCATGATCGCTGCCTGAAACACATCTGCTCGGGTCTGACGCAACCATATGGTACAAGCTACAGTGTTTTTAATTGGACATACAAAGTTTTCTGAGCTTATTGAAACAAATGTTTTAATTGCGAAGAAAATATTTTTAATACTTTTCTATGATTCCTCACTCAGCATGTATGTTTGGGTTGTTTTGTGTCAAAATGTTTGAATTTAACATTGCTGTTTGAGTTGTTGGATTGAGTTTTATATAAAAAATTACATGAATTCTGGCTTGGGATTAGGACAGAATTTCTAACAGTTTCTGAAATGGCTTTAAATATACTTTTGTCATGCTGTATTATGTCTTTATATGGATTGACATTTCAGTATTGAGGACTATAAAATCAAAATATTGATAACCATGAGAACTCTATGCTATGTAGTACCAAATACTCAGTAAAAAAAAATCAGGAAGGGTTGGAGAGTGGCTGCAGAATGGGGACCAGATACCTCAGCCACCCAGAGCTAGATAGCAGCGACAGATGTTCGATGCTGTGAAGGTGCCGAATAACAGTGTGTGTGCTTTAAAATGAATAACAAGGTTGTTAGGGTTTCTGAGGCAGAGGGTACCTGGGCAGATTGATTTGGGCCAAGGAATGCTGCAAGAATCACATCACGCAACAGATCTCACACAACAGATTTATTGGGGGGAGGGGAGATACAAAAGGCCTCTGAGCGAGGGTGGAGGAGAAAGGAGAGAAAGAAAGACAGAACAAGAGAATGGTCCATGATGGCAGAGACCCCTTAAAGGGTACACCTATTTGGTGGACACCTTTTAAAAGGCACACATGTTTTATTTGTCGACTGGTGTTGTTGATGTAGCTGCTGGTGCTGAGGCAAGCTGGGGGAGCATCTAGTTTTTCACAATTTTTGTGAAAAATATGTCTCCGGTATATGGAGATCAGCTCAGGGTCACGCAGTAAGCTGAGGAAGAGTCAAGTTCCCTGACACAGCACTAGCTTAGCCATGAAGATGTTGAACATTGAGGACACTGTAGTGAAGAACAGGGTTAGTCCTTTGTCGTTGTCCCCACATTAAGACACCTTTCTGTGTCCTGCAGAGTTTTCTCTTTGCTTGGGCTGGGCCAACAGATGTCCAGAAAGCACAGTGGCTCAAGGCCACACTGTCATTGCAGTCCTCCCGGATAACAGGCTGCAGCTGGCTAACTCTTTCTGTGCCCAGAAGCTCAGACTGCTGAGGATTTTGGTCCAGTCTTCTTGCTTTGCAAGCTAGTATCCCTTCTTAGATAGCCAAAGACCTCTCTGTCAGAAGATGGTGCTCAGCCTGGATGTCTGTTTTCATGTGACCCCGATTCTCTTCTCTGAAGACAGAGAATCAACTTCTGAAATTAAGTCACCTACCATGAAAGAGAGCTGGGCGGATACTGACCCAACCACAGCATTTTTTACCCAGCATTTTGTCAATCATGATCTCTTCCTCAATGCCTTGCTAACCATTCCTTGATCTTCAGTATTTTTGTTCCCAACACTCTTAACTTCTAGAGCCTTCTTGGTTGCTAAATAGCTAGGGTTAATCCAAAATGGTAGCTCAGTTGAACTACCCAAGGCTTTATCTTCCTAATGCATCCTCTGGGTGAATCTGGGAATTTTACACGATTGTGCATCACCTCCTTCTCTCCCGAACACAAGGCTGTGAGAGAGTCTCCCCAAGGGCTGGGTATAGTTTGATTAGAGTGGGGTTGGAACCCCACTTGGAATGACCATTTTATATCTGAGAGTCAAGGAGTCTTTTAGCTGGATGTAAGAAGCAGGGGCATTTTTAGAAGGGCTTTCATTCATGCTTGACCTCTTTCCTCCTTGTCTTGCATGGGGCATGTCCTATGTACAGATTGTGAACATCCACACACGGGCACTCTGAAGAAGAACGATCTTCATGAAGCATAGTTTGTACTCCCTGGAGGAGTGCTATGGGGGAAGATATGTAATACATCTCCTAATATAGATATTAGACCCATAGCAACTGTGGGAATTGGTGTGGGACATGCTCTATGCAGGCAAACCCAACAAGAGAGATTGGATAAGACAATGACCTCAAGAGATCAAACGGGAGGGATACTTTACAAAATTTCCCACACAAGCCTAAGTCTTTCATTTAGAATCAACAATTTTGATCTTTTCTTCCTTTCTTCCTTTCTTGATAGATTTGTTGGTTTTTATCAATGCTAAACAGATAGAAACTAGATAAGCTCAAAGCAAATCCGCATGAATTAATTTATTTCCTCCTGACCCAGAAAGGGAGACTTTCCAGAGCTGGGTGAAAGGTTTCATGCAGCCTCATTTCCATGCACTAGATTCTAGGCCTAAGAGCTAAGGAGTCCTTCCTGAAGGTGACTTCTTTACTCCCCCACTCACCCCCCCAAACCCAAGCCACATGGCTCTCAGGTTTCTAAGAGAAGCTGAACATCCCTGAGTTTAGCCCAGGCACCCCACAAAGCAGGAATTCAATGCATGCAGCAGATCCTGCCTTGCTTAATGCATTCATCTCTTTTGTCCACGGGAGCTAATATCCTTTAGGGAAATGCTGTGATTTAAGCTGAAATGTCGAGGAAGGGGAGGGTGGGGAGGGAATGGAGACTCATGCCATATAACCCCCTGTCTCCAACCACTTAATAACTTGGCTAAAATCCACAATCAATACAGAACCATCAGCCAGACTCCAGCCCCTTGATGCCTCTCCAATCAATCAGCAAGATTTAGCAAGCCACCAGTTGGAATCCATGTCACTTAAAAAGTGTGGATTCCTGGACCAGTCCTACAGAGACTGATTAATTCCCCCTGGGCACTTTGATTAGCTTCCATTTGGAGAGTAGTAGCCTATTGACAGAAGCCCAGCTGGTAGTCCTTCCAATGTATGCCTAGGATGAGCAGGCACTTAGCACAGGAATCATTCATATCTACATTTTTCTTGTCCAACATCACTCTTCCGTCAATTAATAGTGCATTTCCCCCATGGAACCACAGTTAAGAGAAGGAGACCTGTCAGATGTGCTGAGCTTATTGTACTTATTCCTTCTGCATTTATTATCTCATGAGGTCCATTATCATTTTAATTTCCTAAGCAGTTATGATTGGGTCTCAGTTTTCATATGAGGAAACTGAGGTAAGGGAAGGATAACTTTTCTCTCGGCTTGAGTTGAGTGATCCTTGGGCTGTGACAGGTCTAAGACATCACCTACTCAGGAAACTATCCATATTGATAGGGCCAGGAAGGAGCTTGTGGGCTCCCATGAGTGGATACAGTGTTAGCTGCATATCCCCACTGCTAATGCTTCAACACTTTCAGCTCTACCATAAAGAAAAGAGCCTTTCACAGCTGCTCTGATTTCTTCCTTTAGCCTCATTGTGTCCACTGCTGTCAAAATCCTGTATTCACAGACGACAGTGAGTCTGGCCCATCAGTCTCCATAAGGTGCTTCGTAATCCCACCTCTCTCACCTCCCACCCCCAACTCAAGGAAGTCATCTGCTGTGACCTCTGGAACTCCTGACTGTTCACCTGCAAAATCTCCTGTGTTCTCAGCCTCCTCTCTGAACACCCAGTTTCTTCCTGCACTAAAGAGGACTTGGTCTTACCAGCTATCTCTTCCACATCTCTCTAAGTGAAGCCCGGGGGTTCACCTAACCCTTCATGTTAGCTGCAGCTCTCTTTGCTCCTGTCCAGACCTGCCTTCTTCATTCCACCTTCGTTTTGCCCTCATAAGTTTGTGTGTGTGCTCACCTTTCAGGGTTGTTTTCATTGGCCAGCCTGCAGGTCTCTCATTCTTCCAAATACGGCTCCACCTCATTCTTGGTTCTTTCCAAGTGCCCTCTGAGGAATATTAAGTTCTTGAATTCCTCTGCTCTGGTCTTCTGTTTCACCATATCTTGGCCATTCATGGTCTCAGCTAATGGTATTTCCAGCATCTCCATTTCACGTAGCTCTGACCGCCACCTTCTGCCTCTACATTGTACAAGGAATCCTAGCAATCCCCCGGTGTGATGGGAGCATCATCCAGTATGCCAGTCCAATCCTTTCCCCGCCTATAGCATCTTGATGTCCTAGCTTCCCGTGGAGACCAGCTGGAGGAAAGCAAGGAAAACAGCCGATTCTTGTGTTTTGATTTCTGGCTTCGAATGTAATGCCTTTAGCAGTGCACTCTTTCCTCCCTCCTTTGCTCACCCTCCTTCCGGCCAGGTGACATTTTGATATCTTCTCCCCTCACTCCCAGATCTATGGGACATTGTCACACAGCCAGGAATGGAGCTTACAGTTTTATGTCACTGGGGGAATGGAGCCATCTGAAGAGAGGGTTTTCTCAAACCCCACCATCAACTCCATCAATATACCTATACCATATGCTCTGCTGTTTCTCTGGACGCACCGGCAGGGTTCCCACGTCCTCCTTCCAACAAGTCCACCTTGCCTGGCATGTCTTATCGGCCCTTCTCCCTGCTGTTGTTTATGGTATCATTTCCCCTTCCATAACATGCTATTACTTGTTCCACATGGAAGAGCAGAGCCGTCAGCTGGCTCTGCTTTCTTGCTGTCTACTGTATTCTTTCTCCCTTTGGATTTGGCAAGGGCCTTGACAAGACCATTTTCAGTGGGCTGATTGGGGCGAACACTGAACTATAGCTTGTTCAAGCAAGAAGCTGGTGGCAGTAAGCATAGTCACTCTCTTTCAAGGCGTTTGCTTCAGGGGGCTCAACAGACCCTGCACACTGACAAATTAGTCCTTTTAAATTTAGTGAGTTATGGTTACAGGGACAGAACCCGGAGGCAGTAGATTTCCATTTATCTGTTGCTTGTTAGAAACTTTGTATGCTTGACAGCTTCAGAGGACAGACACAGTAAGACAGAGAAGTTGATCCTACTAAGAGTTCTGGCCAAATGGAAGAGAAAGAGGTGAACAGAGTAGGGTGGGCAGTCTGAGGGCTTAATTGGTTGCTGGCAAGCAGACAGGGCTCTGACCTGCCTTCCCTTGTCCTGGTCAAGTAGCTGCTAAATCTAAATCACAGATACTCACAGCTTTGCTCTCTTAGGTCCTCTCACTAGACGTGAGAGTAACTTTGGGACTGTATGGGGACTATGATGGTTTGATAACTCGGATTTGTCTGTGAGGGGGTAGACAGTCACTCTCTAGTCCACTGCTGCTGGCCATGGCCCAAACATGATCTACTTTGTGAGTTTTCTAGGGGAATCTGATTTTTAAGATACTGAGAAGTAAAAGTCTTCAAAAATGCGGCACATCCCAACTGTCAGCCGAGTTTGATCCGTGAACAGTTGTCCTCCCAACTCTCCAGTCATCCATGGGTAAACGTCCTCCCAACTCTGCTGTCCTCCTCAGGCAAACGTCCTCCCAACTCTGCTGTCATCCATGGCCTGGAGAATTCCCAGGACAGTACCTTCCAGTCTCCTCATCTCTACATGTCTATCTAGACCTTCAGAACCCCAGACCAGCATTATGTCATGGTGGCACACGTCTTTAATCCTAGCATGCAGGAGGCAGCTCTCTGTGAGTTCACTTGGTCTACAAAGCCATTTCCAGGACAGCCAGAGCTATATAGTGAGACCCTCAAACCCAAGTCCCCGAAAAACTATACCTGCATTTGACCTCTGTTCTCTACAAGCAGGAGCACACATATATGCAGAGACCTGCATATGCTTGTGCTTGTACCCAGGGAACAGCACAGTGTTTTTCATAACTAACAACCTATGATCACTTGTCTAAGGCAGAGGAAGCCGGTTTATAGTGATATTTCCAGAACACAGAGACAAAAGTTGCTGAGAGACTCAATCTGAGTCCTGTGAGCTTGGGATATCTTGAACTGAGGACAGGAAGAAATGAAAATTTATGGTGTTGATGACCTTATAGAGAAGAAGGTGACTCTAAGTGGGACCTCCATACATTTGGGGGCTAGCCTTTAGGACTTTGCCTGTCCCTGCTCAGTGGTAGGCACATCACAGAGATTCAAAAGATATTGTGTGGACAGAATAAAGGATGGAGGGAAGAAAAGGAGAGAGGATGAAGCTGGGAAGGAGCTGGGTAGAGAGAGGGTGTTCGTGGAGGCTGATCCTGCATGTGGAGCCTTGCCAGGGGTGTGATAAAGTCTCTTGCTTTTTGGTACAGGGCGGGTGGCTGTGGTAGAAACTAGGTCAATCTCTTTGTAATATTTCTAAAGGGAAACTTGAAGAGAATTTTTTTTTTCCTGGCAGACAATTAGGCAGGTTCTTATTGTTCCCATCTAAAGTCTTTCCTCCTATCTGGAGAGAAATACTTTGCCCTCTGTGGCCATCTCAGTTGTGAGCCAGAGAAGTCATTCAAGAGAAACGTGAAACATTTCTTTGAGAATGACCATATAATTTAAAGTCTGAAACGACTACATTAAGATTTTATTTAATATTATGCTTGCTTTGGAAGAGGGAAAAAGGCCGAGTAGCTGGTGTGGCCACACTGAATTACTAACCAGTAATTGCTGCAGAATCAACTCTCCTTTTATGGCACTGGACATTGGCTCTTGCAGTTGCCTCAGCTCCGTGAATTTGATGTGCCAGGGCTAAATGCATGGAGGGTATGTATGTCCCTGGACTCTATACTTGAAGCACAGTATAGGGCGGGCACTCACTTTTCATCTCACCAGTGGGCACAACCCAGAGGCATTCATTGTGTGATGTATGAGAAAGTCAGTTTAGTCCCCTCCATTTGGAGAAATAGACTGATGTCATGCTCTAGGAAAGTGTGAATAGGCTTTTCCCCTTTTGGCTTGTGTGAATTCTGTAACAGGCTGTATCTACTGTGCATCCGGCGAGTTGTTGGGGTTACTCTATGGTCCCTCTGTTATGTGACAGACTTTTCCTGAGGAGATACAACTCACACATGTCTACCTATACCAGAAAAGGGGCCCAAGACAGACAAATGCACCAATTGTATCAATGTACAATCTGGTGAATCAATGAGTTTTTAATTTTTTAATGGAGGTACAGGTAAAGGATTATTTACAAGGAGCAACAACGACTCAAAAGCAGGTATATCCCTGGAAAGCCCAGCCCAACATGGGCAAGGGCTCCTGAAAATCTTCAGCCCTGGGACTTTCATGCAGCATGCAGGCAGCTTGACCAGCAAAATCTCTCCCTTTTCCTCCTTTCAAAATTGAATACTTCAGGGCCCCCACCCCCAGGAACTGTTTATTCTTTCTTATACTTCTGGTCAGGGGCTCTCAAGAATCTTTTTTTTCAAACCTTCCTATGCTCTCTAGCCTCTACTTCTTTCCTGGAGGGAACTCTTCAATTCGGAGGACAAGTTGCAGTTGGGGGAAAATGCTGTGTAACACTCTGGAGTGGTCTTCCTCCAGGCCCTCGACAGTGAACATAACGCTTGCTGTAGGAGACTGGTTTCTTACTCTCATTTTCAGGAAGAAAGTGTCCACCTTCTGTTTCCACATCACTGCTGCTTCTTGTCCAGAGGAAACGAGTCTGGCCTGTCCATCTGCTCAAACGGGAACTAGGCTTGTGTGGCTTAGGTCCCTCTTTGACTTATTTTTGGATTTATCCTGTGTGCTCTCTTGTTTCTTCCATGTATGTAATGCCAAGCCCAGCCCTCTCTCCATCCACTGTGTGTGCAATCATGTGAGTGGTGACAGGGCTCTGAGCTGAGCTGAGAGGCTGTTCCGGGTGGATGTGGGGGTGATCATTTGAAGGGAAGCACCAAGTCATTTTCATAGCATGACTCACCACTGACACACTGAGCCTTATGAATTCCAACTTGAGTTTTGTTTAAGTTATTCTGACACTGAAAGAGAAGGGGGCATAACCATTGGTTCATTGGAAGTCTAGACTCAGTCTTCAGGGTACTCATAGTTCACAATTATTTGTACCGAGGTAGTTGGCATTTAGCGCATGGTTGTCATGAGATCTAACCAGGATTTGGAATGCATAAGGTGAGGTCACTCACACAATCTCAGAAAGGAAAAAGATGCTTGTTTTCCTTCACATGAAGAATCTAACCAACAATATACACACACACGTATGTATGTATGTATGTAAAAAACATATATGTGGGTAAGGCTAAATTTAAGGGGACGAGGAAGGACTGAATGTAGGGGGTGGACATGAGTTATGAAAGAGAATATAAAGCTAATGGTTTTGCTAGTTCTAATTCTGTCACGGATTTTTCATTTTGGTGGTGGATAAGTGCATAAAAATATATCAGGTAGTGAAAATGCAAAATGCAATGTGAACCCCACAGCTTCAGAATGGCCAGTCTAATAATATAGAAGCTCATTCAGATATATAGACTTTTGGTCTGGTTAATTTTGATATGTGATATTTATTTTATTTGCATTTTTATAATGAAGTCTATAAAAATAAAAAGTAAATTGTAGAAAGACAGAAAAAAAATCAGAGACCAGGTAAGGGCTTTTGTGGAGGAGTTTGGGTCTTACCTTGAGAACAACAGGAACTACCATAAAGCTTTAAGAAAGGGAGCAAATAGGTGAACTACTGACTATGACTTTTGGTTGGGGAAGAGGTGAGATGTTGGGAGCTGCAGACCCCTGGCCCCTTGACTTTCTTTGCTGGCCTCAGACTCTTTGCCTGCTAGAGTGAACTGAGCAAAACAATTTGTTTTCCTGTGTGTGCAGCTGCTCTGAGCAGGAGACCTTAATGAGTTCCTGACGGCAGGGGAGTGAATTCTGGTGGGTTTTGATTCTGAGATCTGGGGTGTGGCTATCAGTTAAGGATCCCTAAATAAGCTTCCCTGGAGCACAATAAAGTTGACATTCTTGTATCAAGGATGACCTGTGTCCCCGTGTCTCTGTCTGTGTGCGTGTGTTTTTAAGTCTCCAGCCTAGGTCCCGGCTCTCGTCCAGTGCCATAGCCCAAGCGCTACAGTGAGAGGGAGGCAGCTTGTAAAATAAGGATGGCTTTGGAGAGCACTGGAATTATTCCAGGTGAGTTCACCCTGAACCAGGGTCTTGGTATTGGTCAAATAGTTGCACTTACTAAGAGATATGAAACAGGTAAAATCTAAAGGATTTTTTTTTTAATTTGTAGAAGGGAGTCAGAGAAATGAGTCCTTCATGACTCAGATTTGTGACTGGGATATTTAGGTGGATGTATACTCTTCATGAAGGTAGGAAACCAGGGAGCAGAAATAAGTTGGAGTGGAAGATAGCACACCTCACTTTGTTCTCTGGAGTGTAGATAGATGGGATGTCTAAGTGCGGGCAGGGTGTCCATCACAGAGAGGCATGAGCTGGAGGTAGAGAATGTGGGAATCATTAGCCTGCACAGAGCAGACAGAATGTAGCTGGCAGGGGGCATAGCATGGGAAGAAAAGTGGATGGACGATGAGTATTTGGAGAATACAGTGTGTAAGATTTGGACAAGGAAAATGGAAGCAATGGGATCACATAAAGTGTGTTCAAGGGAGCAGAATGAAAACCAGGAGAGGCAGTTCCATCTGCAAGGAGCATACGGATGCATCAGAGGGTTTTTGGAAGTATTGGGGGGGATATTTAGATTTTGAGGCAGCCAGGGGTGTGGGTATAAGTCTACTCACTGAATTACCACAACTCTTTTCTGATATTCCCTCTTCCATGTTAGCCATGCTCTTGAGGTAGGACTCATTGGCTCTGGGTAGGTGGGGACCGTCAGGGCCTCTGTGCTGGAGTCATTTGGGAAGAGGGAACCTTCATTGAGGGATTGTTCCCATTAGATTAGCTTTCAGCCAAACCTGTGGGGGCATTTTCTTAACTAATGATTGACATGGAAGGGAACAGCCAGCTATGGTGGTACTGCCTCTGAGCATGTGGTCCTCAATGGTGTAAGAGAGCAAGCTGAGAAAGCCATGAGGAGCAAGACAAACAGTACTCCGCCATGACGTCTGTATCAGTTCCTGCCTCCAGGTTCCTGCCTTGAGTCCCTCTGCCTTTACTTCCCTCAGGGTTGGACTGTGCTGTGAAAGTGTAAATCAAAGAAACCCTTTCCTCCCCCAAGTTTCATTTTGGTTATGATGTTTGTTGCAGCAACAGAGAGGCTAACTATGACAACCTCTAAGTAATGGCTCAGTATGTCTCTGTGTTTCTACATGTGGTAAGCCATGTTTCCTTCCTCACCCCCTAACTCCCATCAAGGTGGTCCATTTCCTTCTGTACTTTCTCTAGCCAGTGCTCATCAGAGGCAGGCAGAGCAATTCCAGACACTAGAGTGTCTCTGTGCCCCCCTCTGCCTCTATACTAGAATCTCTGTGATGGAGCATTGACATTTTGTAAAAGCTCCCCTAGGAGATTCTAATGGATGGTCAGAACTGTAAACTACTGATCCAGGCATACTCAAACCCCATGAGTCATTAACCTTTACCAAGTTAAACAACTGACCTTCTACAAAGGGAAAATCCTCTTAATTTGGAAACGGTTGTCAACAGTGTTATAGAAAGTGATTTTTGTTTTCATGTTGAATCTTCTAGCTCTGAGATAAACCAAAAGCTACTCTATGGCTTTGATAATCTCAAGAAAGGCTGGGATAATGCCTAGGCTTGCCTGCTGGACTCCCCTCAACCATTAGCTACATGGCAAATATTCCCCCTAACAAGGGTAGGGTATACATCCAAAGAGCAAGGGTAGAGTTTGCAGCACACATTAGGAGCTTAAGTCTGAGGATATCAGATTCAGTGCATTCCATTCTGGAGAGCCCACTGGGGCCAACATTCCAGGGCAGCCTGGTTCTGGATCCCATGTTCTCAGACACACCTTCATTTGGTCAGATGGGAGTGATGGAATGCTGAGGTCTATGTGCTATGATGGAAGGTGATTTTGAGGTTCACCAAATACGGTACAGATTAACTAGCTTGAAACTCCTTATAAACCACAGAATTTTGCTCTGAAATGGGCTGGACCCCACTTGTGCCCTGCAGCAGCTGAAACTGGAGAATCAGATATGATTCCCTACTTCTGCTTACACAGACTGTCCTGTGAATATTTTCCAGGTAGGTTCTAGACCCCCAGGCAGTGTTCTTAAGGTTCATAGGCAAGAGGACAAATGCACCATTTTCCTGGCTACAGGAGCCTCCAATTTTCTCCCCTTTCAACAATCAAATGAACTTTGTCCTATGTTCAACCCAGGTTGTAATTCATCACGTCCAATCATGCTCCTTTCCCTTTGCTTTTTACCCAAAGAATGTGGGGGGGTCATTAAACCCCTTTCTAGGGTGAAATCCACAGAAAAGCTGTGTGCAGCAATAACGCACTCCAAGAATTTAAGGAAATTTGCTCTGCTTTATCTCGCTGCTATGAAGTCAAATGTACCACTCTTTACAAAATAATGCACTAAAAGTATTTTCAGAGCACACAGCCCCTAATATTCCCTGCGGCTCCCAACCATGGGAACTGAGCTTCCTGCTTTAGCTCATATTTTTCTCAGTAAGGGAAAATGTATGGACAATTTTCTGGCCCTTCCGCCTGTTTCTGGAATCTCAACCTCGTCCCCAGAAGGTGCTCCAGGGGTTGCCCCCACAGCTCAGTGTTCCAGCCTGTTGTCATATGCAACTCTCTGGTGGTTTAGAGTGTGTACTCAAAGGTGTTTTTAAGCAGGTAACATTTGCTTCCTTCTGAGTTTGAAACCCTTCTCAGAGTCTTCTACCAAATCTGTTCTCTGTTAGTCTCTTCTGTGGAAGTAGCTAATAAAAGTTGTGTTTAGTTCTCATCCCTTATTCTCCCCTCTTCTGAAGCCTCATCCCACCCCACCAGATTCCTGGAGACCACTGCTCTTTCTGTTACCCACCTACTGATTTCCTTTCAGGCCACTGCTGAGTCCCTAGGGGGGGATGGGGCACAAGCCAAAGTATCTGGTTTTTGATTTGCGTGCTTGCACATTTAATCTGTGACTCCTTTCAGGTAACATTTGCCTATTAACAGCAATTTCCGGAGCATTGATCTGAACATCTATCTCAAGAAAGATTTGATAGTGCTTAAAATCTCATTGATTTGACAAGAAGAGAGAGATGGGAGATGTAAGGGATTAATATTATGGATCCAATTCTGAGTTATTCGAGCCTGATGACAGTATTGGTGGATATGGGGGAGGAGTGGAAGAATCATGCTCTTTCAAATAAGTATTGTTCAAATATTTTCCTAAATGAAACATTGGTTATTATTGATTACGTCTTAATAAACTCAATTCCCTTCTTTGAGACATGCATGTTATTCCGACATGAGATTTCTTGACATTTTTCTGCATACTTGCTATAGTTTGAGTGTGAAATACATCCCTTGAGCTCATGAGTTTCAGCGTAAGGTCCCTAGTTGATAGTGCCATTTGGAGACAGTGAAATCTTTACACACTTGGCTGTAATTTGGGAACCTACTTTCTCCGGGACAGGAATTGAACTAGCTCCATTCAGTGCTCCCTGCCTGAATTTATCTGGAAGTGCTAGCAATTCCAGGTTTCTTTGGACACCATTTGGGCACGGTGTTTGTGTCACCTGCTGGCAGCTGTGCTACTGCTGATGTTGGAACGCCAGCTTTCCAGCTTGGCTCCTCCCGGGACCGACCGTTGTTCGAAACATTCCCTCTTGTCAAAGGGTGGCCTAGATAGAGGAAGTAGGTCACTCGGGGGTAAGCTTTGAGATTTTTACAGGTTGGCCCTACTTCCAGCCTGCTTCCTGTGTCCTGATCTTTCCAAGTGTGGACAAGCTCCTGCAGACACAGATGCTAGCCACTTCTGTCTTCATGACTTCCTTGTCATGATGTACTGTGCCCTCTTGAACCATGAGACAAAATAAAACCTTCTTTCCTTAATTTAAATATTTTTAGGTTTTTGGTTAAATCAGTGGAAAAAGTAACATAAAGAGTTAGGTTTTAGCAGTTCTTCTGCGTGATTGAATAAGAGTCCACAGTAAGGATCTAACCAAGTTCATTTACATGTTACCTCCTATACCATTAAGGTTTTGTTTTTATGTTTTTTTGCCATTTAAAATAATGCTCCAAGGGGTGTTTTCTTGCCTTCTTGCTTCACACATGTGGAAGTGTTTCTTCAGGTTAAATGTGGTGTCTCAGTTTTGATTATGAATCCTTTTAGCTATGTTGTCTCCAAAGTGACAGTGGGCACCTACATGGAACATTGGTACTTTTGAGGTGTATAATTGAGGGCTGGAGATGTGGAATTCTGTTGGCTACTCCATAAGCTCTCAGAGGGTATGAGAAGATAGGGCAAGAGGAGATGTTCATGACAACAGACTAAGTGATTGGTTGAAGCAGGGAAAATTATAACCACACAAGGGAAGATGGGAGAACAGCTCTATTAGTGTTATCAAAACCCACTGACTCAAGAAGAGAGGTTTAATTAGCTCACAGATTTGGAGGTTAGAAGGCATGGTAGTTTAGATGTTATGGTTTGAATCTAAGATGTCCTCAGCTGAGGGTGCTGTTTTGGGGAAGTTGCAGGCCATTAGGGATATAGGACCTTGATGGCAGAGTTAGGTCAGTGGGGCAAGCCTTGAGGGTTTGGTTCTTTCTGGCTCTAGTTCTTCTTTGCAGTCTTTGTTTCCCATGTGAGGAGTTGGTCACAGGCCTCTATTAACCACCGTCAGAGCCTCCAGGCTGCTGTGGGTTCTCTGCCGTGAACAGGAAATTCCTCGGAAACTGTAAGCCAAAATAAACCTTCCTCTCTTGTTCCTCTCATATAGTTGGTCACAGCAACACAGACAGTGAAACTAATAAGGCACCCTATTCGGCCTCTGGCAAAAGCCTGTGACAAATGGAATCACATACAGAAAGGACGTCAGAGAGAGCTTGCACCCAATGACCTAACTCTACCTTTTAAAGGTCCCGTTGTCTCTTAATACGGTCTTGTTGGGACCAAGTCTTTAGCAAATGAACTTTTGAAAGATAGTCACATTCAAGATGTACCACTCGCCATGCCAGTTTACTGAGCCTGAGGGAGTTGCCAGGACCTGGAACTTCAGTTGCTGTAAGTGGACACGTACAGACAACCTAGGTGAATTAGTTACTGTAGTGAGTGTCTCACCCTCATGCTATTACAAACAAAGTGACTTTGAAGCAACTGGAAAATGTTCAGCTACTGTAGGGAGCAAAGCTTTGTTACCTTCTTTGATGGGATATTTTTAAGGCTCCATGTAAAGTCTCAAGGTCTACACTTGACCCTCTGCTAAGTTAGTTGTCAGCAACAGTGCATGGCTGGAGCTAATGTAGGCAACTGGGAATGGGTGATAAAACAGTCACAGAAGGGGTCCAAGCTGGAGCACTGGCCTCCCAACATCGGATTTGGAGCAGAAGCACAGCTTTCCTGATGTGGCATGAACCCTATATGGTACAGATTCTAGATGCCTAGAATCACTCAGATGAAATCATGGAGAGAGAGAGCATTGACCAAGGCTGTTCCATACCTGTCCAGGAGAGAGTGGGACCCAAATCAATACCACAATGGGATAAGTTCCAGAAGACGGGGGGGGGGACCCTTTGAGTGGGAACTGGGGCACTCGAAGAAGTAGATGTTGGTAATAACTGTAAATATTAGCTAAATTCCATTGTTAGTCTCCAAAGACTGCCACTGGCCTCACATATGCACTCGTGTGAGGGAATGTCTGTGAATATAGATGGTGCATGTAAGGTGCTTAGCACAAACTTGTGGAGTCTGTGGAAGAATCAATATTCCAAATTAGGCAAACACTTCACTTAGTGGAAGTTTTTTCCATTCAACTGGATCAGCTCTTATGGTCATACAAACCAGGCAACACAGTCATAGTCTTTGTTTTTACATGGAGGCTGACCCTACGTGCTGTGGGACAGTGGTCTGTACCCTGTCCATTAAATAAATGCTGATTAGCCAGTAGCCAGGCAGGAAGTAGAGGTGGGGCAATGAGAATTCTGGGAAGAGGGAGGTTTCAGTCTCCAGTTGTTACCCAGACGCAGAGGATGCAAGATATGACTGCCTCGCCGAAAAAGGTACCAAGCCATGTGACTAACACAGACAAGAATAACCTCAATGGGTTAATGTAAGATGTAAGAATTAATAAGAAGCCTGAGATACTAGGCCAACCAGTTACTGATTAATGTAGACCTCTGTGTGTTTATTTGGGACTGAATGGCTGCAGTACTGGATGGACCAGAAACCTCAGTCAACACCTATGAAAAAAATGTATTAAATGTCCTAGCCGTGCTGATATAGATGTGCCCCACAAATAAGGGTCACTTGATGTAACTGAAATCCTCCAAGAATTGTCCTTAAGACTATGTTCTTGGAAAAGGACAAATTTAGATTCAGTAAAGAACTTCTCTTTATATGTGGTAGTAAATTTTTGGGTATGTTGTGTTGTGTGTACTGTGTGTGCTTTAGAGTGGATGTGAGCACAGGTGCACATGTGTGCAGGAGCATGTGGAGGTCACAGGTTCACTTTGGATATCCTTTATCTTTCCTTGATCACTTTCCACCTTTGCATGTACTTATTATTTACCTATTTTACATTAATTGATTACTTAAATTTTTTGTTTGAGACAAGGTTTCTCTGTGTAGCCCTGGCTGACCTGAAACTCATTTTGCAGACCAAACTGGCCTTAGACTCAGAGATCTGCCTGTCTCTGTCTCTTGAGTGTTTAGAACAAAGGCATGTACTAGCATGACTGGCTTTTCCCCCTTTATTTTTGCTATGAGACCTCTCATTGACTTGTTTAAATTGCCTGGCTGCTTGTGATCATGGGCTCCACCTGTCTCNNCCCCAGGGTTATATGAATGTCAACATGCTTGATGTTTTATGTCAGCTCTGAGGACCTGAACTCAGGCTTGTTCAAGTGCTTTACTGGGTGACCCATCGCTTCAGTTCAGAAAACATCTTTATAGCCTATAACTTAATTTATAAACCAAGAGTTACATTGTAGGTCTGACCTGCCTAAAGGAGAACAAACTTTCTCGTTGGAGGGAGGATCAGCAAATGGAAGTTACTTTTCCAAAAAATCGTTTCCTTGTTACATGGGATTTCAGATGCCTCTACCAGCACTAGTTGCTGGCAAGGTGTTCAGGCTGAGAGGCTCTGGAAGGCTGCTTTGGAACCTCTCTGAAACCGACTGGTACTTGGTTATATCCATCTTTATTCCAGCAGCCGATGTGTTGAAATCCTTGAAGTCAGTCTGTCCTCCTAACTCCCTTAAAGATGATTCATGCGGTCCATTGTACCTAACAAATCCCTCTGAGGGGGAGAATGAAACCATGAGCTTCACTCCCAGTACAGAGGACTGAAGAACAGCACACAGGTGTCCTTTCGAATAGCAATGTCGGAGTGCTCCAAGCTGAAGCCACAGACTGG
>LOEQ01001182.1:293064-308484 GCA_001685075.1 Bramus lutescens
CTGTGGGATGAGCAGCATCCATGCAATAGTATGCAGCCTGTGGGATGAGCAGCACCCATGCAATAGGATGGAGTCTGTGGGATGAGCAGCATTCATGGAATAGAATGCAGTCTGTGGGATGAGCAGCACCCATGCAATAGGATGAAGCCTGTGAGATGAGCA
Organism: Bramus lutescens; assembly: GCA_001685075.1. NCBI lineage: Eukaryota > Metazoa > Chordata > Mammalia > Rodentia > Cricetidae > Bramus > Bramus lutescens. The sequence goes on from LOEQ01001182.1 coordinate 293,227, forward strand.
GCACCCATGCAATAGGATGAAGCCTGTGGGATGAGCAGCACCCATGCAATAGGATGAAGCCTGTGGGATGAGCAGCACCCATGCAATAGGATGCAGCCTGTGGGATGAGCAGCATCCATGCTGTCTTCATAAACTTGAACATAATTTCAGCCATCATGGTAGTACTTTCTGTGCAGTGTACACTCTGCATAGAGTTTACTGCAGCCCTTTGAACTATGAGAAATGCCCCATTTGGGGCTGAAAATCCATACTCAGAAGAAAACAACAGCAAAACTTCTGGGCAAATTGCACAGGAAGGAACTGTGTGTCTCCTGATGGCAGGAGGCATGAAGGTGCAAAGTACAATGTATTTTGAAGCAAGCAGCTCACAGGCACAAACCGACACTATCTGCTCAGTCTCTCAGACACCCCAGCTGCCAGCGGATGGGCAGATGTTCCCAGGGTAGAGCCGCAAGCCAGCAGCAGGACAAGCCTTCTTGGCCTCCAACCCAAAGCTTCACACCTCGAGGCATCAGCATACAAAATCATTTTGTTAAATGTCCCAGTATGCCAAAATAACCATGCTGTGATGGAAGGGGGTAGCTATATATATTAAATTTAAAAACAAGTGTGATAACATTAGAGAACATTTTTTAAACACAGGAAGCATCGTGTGAAATATCATCACTCAGACACAATTTCTATGATTTATTTTTATTCTTGCTCTTTTTTCTCCATGCTTGTACTTTTTTTTTTTTAAACAAAGCTGTAACTAGTCTTTTTGCTTAGCGTTATAATAAGAAATTACCTTTGGGAAATTTAGTCTTATCACTTAAAGCTTAAAAGAATGCTACCCATCGTTATTTTAAATTAAGCCTTTCTGTGGCTATTTAACCTGCTGCCAGGTTTACACTGTGCTAATACGGACTGTTCTTGCTTTTCTTTGTTTTTCTATTTAACCCTCTAACACTAAGATTACTAGGTTAAAGAGTATGAGGATGTTTATGACTCAGCTCATTCTTTTTTGTTGTTGCTGTTTTTCTGGGAGAGAGTCTTACTGTGGAGCTCAGACAATCCTTGTACTTGTAATCCTCCAGTCTCAGCTCCCTGAACGCTGGCATCATGGGCCTTTCATGCCAGTCTGACTTCACCTCCCTCCTCCTCTTCCTCTTCTACCTCCTCCTCTTCCGCTGCTGCTTCTGTTTCTGCTTCATATTATGTGCATGTATAGGAGTAGGGTGCATGCCTCTGTGCATGTGTGGAGATCAGAGGACAACTTCTGATTCAATTCTCCCCTCCCACCGTGTGGGTTCTGTGATCAAACTCAGGTCTTTAGGCTTGGCAGCAAGTGCCTTTACCGACTGAGCCATCTCTCTTGCCACCCTTGCCCCCAGAATGCATCTTAATGTCCGTTTTCAGAAGAAAACATTGAGGGTAAGATAAATTTTAAGTTTTCAAATTCTTCTATCACATCCATTCATATTGTATATGTACAGGTACACATGCGTCTAGACCTGCACGGAGGTCAGAGGACAGCTTGCAGGTGTGGGCTGGTTTTGTCCTTCCACAATATGGGTCTTGGAGGTTGAACTCAGGTCATCCAGCTTGGTGGCAAATGTATTAATCCTTTGAGGCGTATTGCCAGCCCTAACGATCAGAGAAACAAAGAGGACATGTCTGAGATCCCACAGCTGGTAAGTGGAAGAACAAACAATACAGTGTCTGAGGCTGGACTTAAGGAAGGAACAGGGTCTGGGTAAGGCCCATTGGGGGCCCAAACACCCTTTGAATTGGTTTTCAGCGGAGGCGTGTTACTTTTCCTATGGGGACATTTTGGTAAAGAGGCAAAGCTGGCTCAGTCAGCCACTCCTACCTCCTGCCTGGATCCTGAGTCCCGCCTACCCTTCACCTTCTTTTCCACTTAACTATCAATAAGGTGGTGATTTTGCTATGAGAGTAGAAGATTGACTACATACATTTATGTCTCCTTTCTCCTAATTGTCTTCGAAAAGGGAAGAAGGCCAAGAGCACAGGATGTATTTGGAAGCCCCAAGGTAGACTGCGTTGTAACCTGAGGCCCCCCCAGGGAGACTGCATGTGAGCCCCTAAAAGATAAGGGGAAATTACAGAGGAGCACACTCTTCAGCCATCCCCACTGTGGCTCTAAGAATGTGAAGTAACTACTTGAATCTTTCATCCCTGCCTAAGGACAATGAGAACCAATTGCCAAGTGCCTCCCAGTCAATAGCACTTGTAGCAGATGCCCTCCCCCAAACCCCAAATCCCTGGCCTGCTCACAGTACTACAGACACCCTTGGTTTATAAAGAAACTGCATCTTGATAAACCCAAAATAAAGGGACTATGTGGCTCACACTCTTGGCCTATCAAACATCACTGCTTAGCAAATCAGAGCTTAGTGGAATGCGGATGATATTTCCCTTGTGGTCCTGGGACTTCCAGGGTAGCGCCACTCTCTGCCACCGTCTAGCCCGAGATAGGTTTGTACTGTGTATCCCTGGCCCACAATGATACAAACATTGGAGTTTGAAGTACAATTTCTCTGAATGTGTATTGCTTTCACAGCGCCATAAAATGAACCTTCAAAGAGAAGGATGTCCACAGTAAGGTGTTATCACTAAAGCTGGCTCTGCAGCAATAGGTCAGTGAAATGGAGAAGGAAAAGTAACTGACACAGAGAGGAACTGGAGCAAGGCCATCTCCATTTATTCTGAGTGGATCACGCCTCCTAGGTCCAACCAAAGTCCTATATGCCTGTCCCCTCTTCATCAAATTTAGCACTAATAGAGTCCCCCTCTGGGTCCTTATCTCTGAAGGCTTGGTGTTAGCATAAAACATATGAAATCATTTTATGGTTTCTTCTTAATAATACGTTTTTAATTACAGAGACCTGTGATGATAACCTTGATGGTCAGCTTGGTGGGATGTATAATCACCATGGAAATAAATCAGGTTTGTGTGAGATTATCTGGATTAGGTTAATTGAGGTGGGAAGACCTACCTAAATGTGGGTGGTAACCATTCTGTTTAGTCTTAGACTGAACATAAAAGAGACCACAATCTGAGTGTGAGCATTATTTTCTTTCTGTGAGTGTAAGCGTTTTTTCTTTTTTCTTGGTTTTCTGACCGTGAGCACATGTGACCAGCTGCCTGCCGCTTCTGCCATGCCTCCGCATGCTGTGCTGTCGTCCCTAGAACTGTGAGCCAGAACGAACTCTTCTCCCCTTAAGCTGCTTTTGTCAGGTGTTTTTTGTGACAAGGAAACAAATTAATATAGTACTTCAGCTACGAGGCTCCCCATGCATGAGAAAAGACAGTTTTCTTTAAAAAAAAACTTCATTTTTAATTGTGTATGTGTATATGAGTGTGGGTGCCCATAGAGGTCAGAAGAGAGTGTCGGATTCCCTGGGTCTGATGGTTGTCACCTTGACAGGTGGTTGTGAGTGCCCCGATACATATAAAAGTGCTCCTAGCATCTGAGCTATCTCTCCTGACCCCTCCCCACAAACAATATTTTACTTCTCTCTACCAAGAAGTACCAGCTTCCTTGGTCAGATCCCCCTCAGTGGGTTTCCTGAGCCAGGCTTGCTGAAGTGTCGGGAAAGTCTCCTGATGCGGTCAGGTGTTGTGCAAGAGGTCACATGCTCCCCCAGCTGCCAGCCTTGAAGGCTGGCAGTCCAGGGTCAGTTCCCTAGATGGAAAGTTCTCACATGTGTGCATGAGCTCATCAAGTTCCCACCATTCCTCTGCCCTCTCTACCTTTAGTCGCTCAGCTCCTCCTGACCATCATATCCCCCCCAAAGGCCTTCTATGTTAGTCAGCTCTCAGATGAACCAACCACTTCTGTTCCTCCTTCCCATGTGAATTTTCCCAGGAGTATAGAAACCAAGTTCTCCAATTAATCAACCATATGCATTGGGGGAAATCATGTTTAAACTCAATGGGGCCCTGTTTGATCATTTATGAAGTGAAGGGTTTGGTGTATACAATCAGACTTCTGCTTCCTGGGCTCCATGTTTGTGCATTTAAACACCTGTGCATCTGAAATATTTTAAAACTTGTACCTGTAATGAACAAGCACAGACCCTCTCATTGCTGTCACTTCTTAAACAGTATGGTCTAACAACAGTTTATACTCTGTGTAAATGTAGCTGTTTAGAGATCATTGGCATATGCTATAGCATCTGTGCAAAGTACTAGCACAGTGGTGCTTGTATCTGCAGGAGGTCCTAGACTCTAACATCTGTGGTGTTGCTACCTGCAGGAGGTTCTGGATTCTAATGCCTGTGATGCTGGTATCTGCAGGAGATCCTGGATTCTAATACCTGTGATGCTGGTGTCTGCAGGAGATCCTGGATGCTAACATCCACATATCAGGGTGTTACTACTGTCACTAAAGTCCTCTCATTTTAATTATAACAATAAGATATATATGCATATTATACTAGTATTAAAAATTGTTTGTATAATATAATAACTTAATAATATTAAACAAATAGATATATAACAAACATTCAACAATAGGGCTTCAGTTAAATAAATTATGATCTATTCAGATAATAGGAAGATCAAGTGATAATTCTTTTTTAAAAGAATTATTTTATTTATTTTGATATTTGCCTTCATATATGTATGTGCACCATATGTGTGTCTGGTACCTGTGGGGGCCAGAGGAGGCCTCAGAAGTTCTGGAATTAGAGTTACAGGTGGTTGTAGGTGCTATGTAGGTGCTGGCAACTGAACCCAGGCCTGCTGTAAAAGCAGCAAATGCTTTTAATCACTGAACCAGCTCCCCAAAACATTTTGTTGGTGGTGGTGTGCTGTTTTGTTGAAGCAATATCTCACTATGTAGCCCTGGCTGACTTGAACTTGCTAGGTAAGCCAGGCTGGCCTTAAACTCACAGAAATCTGCTTGCCTCTAAGTACTAGGATTATAGGTGTGCACCACCATACCTGGCAATAATTCTTTTAGAAAAAAAAATGAAATGCTTTCATTTCACTGGAATGAATTCATGATAGAATACTAAATGAAAGCAGTGTGACATTATACTATTCCCTACTGTGATATATTCCTTCATGAATCCTTATGCATAAAATTAAAACACAGCACAAGGACAGTAGAAGTTCCCTGAATGATTGTACTGTTAGTAACGCACAACTATAAAAGGCATCTTCTTCCTTCCCTCCCTTCCTCCTTCCACCTCCTTCCCTTTATTCCCCTTTCTCCTTTCTTGCAGTTTCTTTAATTGTGTTAGTCGGGGCAGCTACTTAGCCTGTCTAGCTTCCCTTGACTCCCCGGGAGGATCAAGATTCCTTTATCCCGTCTCCTACCATATCTTGAGTAATCCAACCCTGCAGCAGCATTGTATCCTTTATTGTAATTCCTGGTCAACACATCTGTATGCTCCTGTTCAGAGCCTGCTGATGTCAGAGCCCCTGCTTTGTTTGCTGACGTATCTACGCTGTGATGCCTGGCACAGAACAAGCCAGACACGTATTGGCTGAATGTTTAACAAACCTGTTCGTGCTACGACCTTTTGGAACTTGAAATCTGAACCTTGATGTCACCAGCCACTTTTCAGTTTCTCGTGTAAACAATAAGTACCTCTGCCTGCATTTTCTCTTAAACACTTTGTCTACAGCTGAAATAAATCACTCCCAGATGCTCATGGGAGTTTGGACTTGAGAACCCTTTGGGGGAAGGTGAAGGCAACAGATAGCTACAACTACTGGCATCAATTATTTGTTCATACCTCCATCTTTCACTGCTGAGATTCTGCTCTCACTTGCAATTTAGCTTCTCCTAGAAATGTCAACACAGAGTAAATATGCTGTCCTAGGGCTGGAGGACATGAGTGCATGATCCATCTAGCGGTTACGTTTCTGATGGTAATGAATGACTTGGCAATGTTTTGTTGGCGCAGTCATTCTCAACTCAATTAACTATGAAACGTTGAGAAAAATGGGAATGGGGATCCTGTAGGGCAGAGGATGAGATTGTGGACTTGAGTGACTCCGACGAGGAGCTGTCACCACTTGAACCCTCTGAGGATGCATTATTCTCATAATGTTGTCTATTTAGTCCCTCTCACTAATGCTGGAGAATCAGGATTTCTTATCAGGATTGTCAGAGTGAGGATGTCTGAGATGGAAGGAGAGGTCATATTGGACATGAAACTCCATTGAAGATCTTCCAACAACGTTTTTCACAGGTTTTGGTGCAACAACATTTGGATGAGCCTGGGAAGAGACCAGGTTAAATTATGCAAAGAAGGCTCTCCATTGTATTTAGTTATTTGCATTTGTATTATTTCTTATGTTCCTTCACACCCTAAGCTGTATTTGGTTTGCTTCTGTAAGTGACCTAATTATTATGCTTGTTGACTTTGTTTTACATACGTGTTACTATGTTTGCAAAAAGGTCGCAGGTTGCAGTAGTCAGCAAAAGTGTGACATTATACTATTCCCTACTAATATTACTTCGTGAATCCTTATGTATAAAATTAAAACACAACACAAGATCAGTAGAAGTTCCCTGAATGATTGTACTGTTAGTAATGCACAACTATAAAAGGCATCTTCTTCCTTCCCTCCCTCCCTCCCTCCGTCCATCCCGCCTTCCCTTCATTCCCCCTTCCTCCTTTCTTGCAGTTTCTTTAATTGTGTTAGTCGGGGCAGCTACTTAGCCTGTCTAGCTTCCCTTGACTCCTCAGGAGAATCAGGATTCCTTTATCCTGTCTCTTTACGATTCACCACCCCAACCCCAGTCTCTCCTCTCTAAGCTGAAGGATCCTCTCTGCTCTCATAATCTCAGATAATATCATCATCACATCTGTGTGTGTGTGTGTGTGTGTTTGAGAATGGGGAGTCATCCATAGCTACACAGTGAGTTCAATACCAGCCTGAGTTTCTGATCCTGATGTCCTTCCTTTCCAAGTCCTGAGACTACAGGCATGGGCTGTCATGACTGCACACATCTTCTTTATAAACTCATGCCTGTAATAGCAGCTCTTTAGTGTTCTTGGTAGTCTAGCCACTCTTCAGCCCCGTGGAACCGTTCTTAGCAATCAAAGCAGGACTAGATCAAAGGATATTCACAGATAGGATCACAGTGTCCCACGCAATAAGCATCTCCTTTGATGTTCTCTCAAAACTGCATAATGCGTAAGTTCTTGAGCTGCTCTGGAAAACCCCACCCCTAACCACTGAACCCATTTCCTACCACATGACCCAGGAATTAGTCACAGTGAGAATTCAGCTCCCTCAAATAACAGCTTCCTGATTCATCACACAGCTGGGCCCTTGCTACCCCTCTTACTTCTGCCTATAATACTTTTTTCTTTTACTTTTCAGAAATTCTGTGTGCATCCTTCAAAAGCAACATGATCTATGGTATCAGCAAGCATCATTTCTCACTCCTTCCTTTGGGTTTTCACAGTTCTTTAAACCAGTCTATTCCTTGGCAATTACCCCCAGCATTATAACTACGCATTCACACTTGTTTGTTTGTCTCCTACTAGACTATGAACTTTTGGAGAGCCAAGAGCTGTCATTCATCTCTGGAGAGCCAGTGCTTAACACAGAGTCTGGGCTCATCATAGATCCTTAATTCATGTTTATTGAATTTATTAATTAAGCCATAACCAAGGCATCACCATCCATTTAATTGCAAATGAAACTCCACAGATGAAATTAACAGCCTCATTTTGATCAGCCTTACTGGTAAAACGGTGACAAACGTGGTGCTACACATAATGCCAGCCAGTGAAGAGCAAAGAAAAGTACCCAAGGGCACTGGCCCTGCCCTTGAAGAACTTAGTCTGTAGTTAGACAGAAAAGATTGCCATGCACAAATGGGCAAAGTTAAGGCTGTCCCAAAGCCTTGTACACTACAGGCTTGAGTTCTGGGTTTAAGGTCCAAATAAATGAGAGCAGCATTTCTCTTGCACATTCAGCCATCCACTGTACTTTGTACTTGAGCTCCTTGGAGAGGATTCTGTGCCAGGATAGAACAAAGCTACTGCTAAATAAAAATACGGTTTTGTGTTTTGGGAGTGACAAGGAAGTTGAGAGAAAGGCATTCTAGAGAGGTGAGATCGTTCAGGGAAGTGCCATCAACTGGCATTAGAAGCCATGCACACTGAATCCAATCTTTGGCTACCCACTGGAGAACTCCTGTTGTGCTGCATAATCAGAGAGTGACAGCTAAAACAAGCCAGCTCCTCTCCTTTGATTCTTTTTCTGCGTACACAATCCTTATGCATTCTTGAAATAGTTATTTGGTTCTCATAGCAATATTATGTGACGGGCTGAAGGGTTTCCAGGCTGAGCCTTCCCTTGACCTTATCACAGCACATTCCACCCTAGGCTAGCACAGAATTGTCCTGTGAAGGATGTTCTTCTGAGTTGCCAAATGCTGATTTTGCTTCCATCTGATGAGACTCATTGACATGCTACTGTGCTCATTGGTTTATTCCCAGGGAAAACAAGCAACACGCTGCATCTCTTCCCAGCACTTAAAACAAAATAAAAGTTCAGGAAATACTTGCTCCATGAATAATGCATGATGTGATGTCCTGCATGGTAGCCAGTCTATTCTTGTCTCTAGTTCCACCCAAGTTCATTGACAATTCAAGTCCTAAGTAGTGCAAGGCGAGATTCCAAGCCATCTCAGAATCACCTGCTGACAAGCAATGGATGGACAGGTTTGCCCAGCCATCAGCTGGACCTGGACCTCCTCCCAGTTTGGCTAATATAGATAACAAAGCTTCAAGACTGGAGAGTTAGGTCTGCAGAGTAGAAACAGACACGATCCAGCAGCCCTAGGCTCTGCTGATAACAAAAGCTTTCTGAGCAATGGCCCTTCAAAGCGACAAATCAAGACAGACAGCCTGCCAAAAACGTGCGGACCAAGCAGGCTCGGAATCCCTTACCTGCCAAGAAACTGCTCTCCCAGCTCATCCATCAAAGAGACAACTTCCATTTGATGGTGCAAACATTGAGGCAGAGTTTGCTTTCATGCATATAACAATGCTCCCTGATTTCTTGAGCAAACTCTCCCCAAGTGAGCCTCCCCACACGCCAGGAACCTGAGGAATAAATATGTGCTTCTGCCTGTCACATATCTGTTCCTTCTTTGAGATTCTGCTCACGTGATGTCACTTCCTCTCTGAACAACAGGGTGTTAGGTCAAGAGCAGGTTTTAATGTTGCTCTGGTCAAGGACCTCAGCACTATCTAGATTCTGATTTTCCAATCACCTCTCGCTTCCTAAAGAGGTACACACAATGAAAAGTTTTAAGCCCCCCATGCCCCCCTGAATCCTACATTACAATTCAGAGCCCTCTGAAAGAGCAAAATTGTTTTATAAACCTTAAGTTGGGATCCAAAGAAATGCTTTTGTCTTCTAAAGCCAGACAAATTCTGGAGCCTCAACCCTCTTGCCATGGCAATGGTAAGTATATTAAGACAAGTGTGTGGAGGAAAGGCTGTCCCTCCTGGCTTGAGGAGGAGGCACTGAGTTCAGCAGTCCTATTCCATGAAGGGTTGATGGTGTTATCCTTGATGCTATCATGAGGACCCATGTAGAATAACTTTTAGTGTCATTGTATATTTTCTGCTCTCTTTCCCTCATCTGGGCAACAAAGCAGAGTAAAACAAACGTAGACTTGGATTTTGGGAGTATGAGTAAGACAGGACCTGTGGTTGCTCAGCCACACGGAGTAGTGCTGTTCACACTTCAATGAGACACAGCCCAAACCCTGAGAGTTTGCTTTCTTGTCTGGTGGTCTGTTCTCAAGCCTAGTTAATCACGTTAGACTAGTCTAGTTTATTACCATGTATAGCCTGGCAAAGTGCTCAACACCTCAAATACTCTATCTCGATTTTATAGATGAGGAAACAGGTAGAGGGAGTAAATTACACTTCAAACATAATGTAGCTGGTTAATGCTAAACCACATGTGCATAATCCAATTTTTTAGGTCTCTGTTGCTAAGCTGAAACTAATTTCCACTGTCACGTCTACTGATGGTCTTTTATTCTTCTTTATCACAATGTAGAAGAAGTCCTTATGTTTTGAGGCTTGAGAAGGTTGTTCATGGTGTTTAGTGACACGGAAGCCCATGGGAATTTGTGGGGAATGATGTCCAGGGGGCAGTCTTGGTCTGCCATACTTTGTTACAATGCACTCTAGACTGAAAGGCTCTGGACTTTTTGACCATTCTTAAAAATATTAATGCACTTGTCTGTTTCTCTCCAGAAAAAAGACAAAAAAATCAAATATTGATTGTTGCTTCTCCAGTCACGCCCTCTGTAGTCCAACACCAGGCTAGCTGAGATCAAAGACTTGTCCTCAGCACAGTGTTGGGTAGTTCATTACCTGGTATCCACTTGAATGAGGAACAGCCCACAATGCTTCACTCAGGTCTTGTCCTAGGACAAGTGATGTGGGATTCCCCTCTCTATGCTGTGAATATGTTTTATTACTAAAGAAACTTCTTTGGCCTATGACAGGGAAGAATATGACAAGGTGGGAAATCCAAGCAGGGATAGAGGAGGAAAGAAGGTGGTAGAGTCAGAGAGACATCATGTACCTGCTGAAGGAGAAAGATGCCAGAACCTTACTGGTAGGCCACAGCCCCATGGCAATACACAGATTAATAGAAATGGGTTAATTTAAGATATAAGAGCTAGCTAGGAATATGCCTGAGCCATTTACCAAATAGTGTTGTAATTAGTATAGTTTCTGTGCAATTATCTGGGTCTGGGTGGTCAGGAAACAAAGTGAAATCTCTGATTACAAACAAATATTTATCCCTGACCTCTTCTCTATGTTCCAGGCTCCAACAACCAATACCAGTTCTTCAATTTGTTGTTTCCTAGCTTTATAAGCTTAAGATTTCCCAAACTGAACTGCAATCCTTTTATTTCTCTCCCTCTTGCCGTGTGTGTGTGTGTGTGTGTGTGTGTGTGTGTGTATCTTTTGTCTGTGAAAAAGGAAACTCCAGTGACTGTTTCCTCATAACTGCATATTGATGAGTTGCTACATCTGTTCAGGATCCTATAGATTCACTAGCAGCCTGAACTGGCCAGAAACATTTTCTACATCCCTGACACCTCTTGGATACAGTTTCCAAGAGATGGTCAGGCTTCAGAATAGAAGATGGTAGCATGGTAAGCCTTTCTTGTGGATGAATTCTTTTGAACATACAAACTTATTTTCATTTTTTTTTTTACATTACAAACCTCTTTCCCTGAATTTCTACTTCTGCCTAGAAGCAATGGAGGCTTCTGTTCTCTTTGCCCATCTCAGGTAGGTCCAGTTTGGGGAAACATTTTCTTCATGTCAACTCTACATAACTGTTTTCCCCGAATGTGGGAGAAATGGCTTCTCTGAATGCCTTGAATTCTCTTGGTGTACACAATGACTGTAGTGATAAAAACCAACACCACCTCCTTTTTTTACTTCTGGTGATCTGAATAAGAATGGCTCCCATAGGCTCATATATTTGAATGCTGTCATCAGACAGTGGTGCTCTTTGGGAAGGATTAGGAGGTGTGGCTTGTTGAAGAAAACCTTATTGGAGGAAGTGTGTCACTAGAGGTAAGTTTTGAGTTTTCAAAAGCACATACCAAGCTCAGTTGTCTCTCTTAGCCTGCAGGTCAGGATGTAGCTCTCAGCCACTGCTCCAGTGCCATGACAATAAAGGACTAAACTTCTGAAATTATAAGCAAGCTCCCAACTAAATGTTTTCTTTTATAAGAGTTTCCTTGGTTATGGTGTCTCTTCACAGCCATAGAACAGTAACTACAATAGTAGTTCCCTTCTGTCCTCATACCCATGAATGTCACCTAAGGCTTACCTGCCTTTTTGGATGGGCTGGCAGATCCTATAACATGCAATTGTTGGGTATTTCTTGCTGTGTCTAGAAGAAGGAGGCAGAACGGCTCTCATTGCCCATGCTTACCTAGACATTCTGCGAGATGAGGAGGCCCTGTCAGACTCAGTGTCTGCTTCACCAGCCTGCTTCATTAGAGTTCTGCTCTGGAAGGTATCAGGTGCTGACTCAGTTTTCTTGATTTCTCTAATTTCACCTCTTTATCCTCTTTCCTCTCATCTCTTCTTTCTGTGTTGAGTTTTCTACTTGGTTACTGTGAGAACCCAGCAGTGAGGAGACATTTATGTGAGAACTCAGGCACTCTCCTACTATTTCAGGCACACAAGGAATGGGTGCAGAAGGATTTCTAACGAAACCAAGTAGAAGTTCTACTAGGCCATGTCTCGGCTGGCTGGGACCAAGCCTGCAAAACCCCAGGGAAGCCTGTTCAAGTGCAGAGCCTGATCTAGGAACTCTGGGGTCTGCATTTCTAATGCATCTAGGTGATACCCGTGTTTTATACCTGAAGTATCAGGACCAGAGCTGCAGGAAGGTGGTCCAGAGACAAACAGGAGTTCTTATAAATGAACACTGTCAGGGGCCCCTCTCTTATCTACAGAGAGAGAAACTTTGGCTTTTCATGGGTAGCTAATTGTTTCCCTGGGTTCTTGTTTGTTTGTTTGCTTGCTTCTTATTGTTGTGTTTTCTTCTTTCTTATCAAACTCCTCCAGGACTGTATAAAATAAACAGTTCCAGTTGCTTTGGGCAGGACTTAGTTAAATTAGAATCTGGTCAAGTAGGAAGTTTCCCCAAGGAACCCCAGCAATCCTGCTGGCAGCTGGCCCTCCTCTGTGAGTTGTAGGAGGCTGCAAACGGGACCTCGTGCACTGTTTGCAGAAGGTAATGTGGCTGAATTGATGACGATGCAGGAGCCTTCACAGAGGTGATTCTTGACTCTTTTAATTGAACCATTTCTCAACCCCAATGCTGCCTTGCTGCCACTGTTACAGGCTGGGTTCTCTATTCAGAAACAACATATTATAGATTAATTCTCCCACTCAAACTGATAAACTATCTGACATATAATTTAGACTCATTCATCTTTGCCTTAATCTAGCCCAACTCTTTTTCTACTACTCTGTCACCCAGAGGACTCTGACAAAAATTCATCTTTAGTGTGCACTCCTCACATAGGTCCAAACACAAGCCAAAGAAGAAATTCAGAAACAATAAGGGTCTAAGTGTTCTAACTTCCCACTGGTGAAGACCCTAAGATCTTACAGTGCTTGAGCCCTTTTCATACAATAAGCCTTCTGTAGTTCCCTTCCCAGTAAGTTTCCCTCAATCTGTTCTATATTGATAGGTTAACTAGCCATGCATTGCCCTTTTCCCAGTGCGTTGTGCCTCCCTCCTAGCCCATCCACAGTCTCCGTTACCCAGCCACCTTCCCCTGACCCCTCCCCTGACTCCTCCCCTGACACCTTCCCCGACCCCTCCCCTGACTCCTCCCCTGACTCCTCCCCCGACTCCTCCCCTGACACCTTCCCTGACCCCTCCCCTGACTCCTCCCCTGACTTCAGTTTTACTCTAGAAGACCAAAGCCATGCCACTTTGTCTAAGTTTAGGCAGAAACATCAAAAATCATGCTAAATATTCCAACAGGGAAGCCACCAGTTGGGATATGTTATAAGGACATTGGGTGACCTGAGAGAAGCACAAAGAGGAGAATGAGCTGCTCTACAGATTGGGAACAGCAGGAAGCTACCACTGCCCAATGGCTGCAGAAACCTGAGGAGAAGTCCTAGAACCCGGCCCCTCTTAGTATTTGACACCGCTGGAGGCTGTGGTCACAGGGAGTCACTGGGACATTGTAAAGGGAAAGAGGTTACTGGAGGCTACAGCTGCCTCCTCCTGTGCCTCCTCCTGTGCCTTCCATGCTGCAAGGGCTTGTGGCTCTGGCTATCACCCTCTGCGACCTCGTTGGAACAGACCAGAACAAGAGAACAAGAATGGTGTGAAGGCCAATAAGGCAAAGACTGGCAATCCCTCCCCACTCCATGGTTCAGTCCTACCTTCTCCGAGTTCTTTTACTTTTCTCTTTTCCAGACTGAGGAACTCTTGACACTCACTTTATAATAAAGCACTAGAGAATTCAAGTAGTGAACACAAGGCTGTTTGTTTTATGGTCTTGCAAAGCGGGTCATCAGCCTAGACAGGCAACTGTGCTGAGGGAGCAGAGAGCACAGATTTTAACCCCCAACACAACAAGCCCTTTCTTTGACTGAGTAACCAGGAGAGTCCAATCTTTTCTTTTGTTCTATGGAGATGGAGGGTGTCATTTCAAGACAGGGTTTCTCTGTCTAGTTCTAGCTGTCCTTGAATTCACTCTATAGACCAGGCTGGCCTCAAACTCACAGAGATCTACCTGCCTCTCCCTCTTCAGTGCTGGGATTAACGGTGTGCACCACCACTGCCTGGCAGGGGAGTCCGATTATATACTCATCTAGGTTTTCTCTTTCCCTCTGCCTCTTTCTTTTTCTCAACAAAACTCACAGGTAGCTTCATCTCTATATTTCATGTTTTATGTCTTGTTGATTTTAAAGGTTTTTGGGACCATGACCTTCACATGTCAGGAGCTTCTGAAACAAACTTGTCTGTTTAAAATTTTCTACTCAGAATTTGTAGATGTGGTGGAGATAGCTCAGCTGGCTGGACTAGCAGTTTAGCAGGGATCTGGCGCTGCCTGTTTATATTTGGACTTTAGTTGGCTCCGGTCACTTTGGACAATGAACCGTCAGATTTTCTTCCTCACACTGATGTATTCAACGAACAACTACAGTTGTACCAGGAATTATGATAGAGCTGGGAGGCAAGAGTGGTGCCTCCCGCACGTGAAACCCTTCTTTTTCTTTCAAGGTGGGTATTGAAAATTGCTTCTGGAAATGAATCCTTCCAAGTTCTCTCCATTTTACTGTTGCCTGGGTTGCTTTTGCTTAAAGATCTTAGGGCAATCTCTGTGTGATTCACAGTCAGCGGACAGCAGCATCCAGTGGACTCTCCCAGAAGGGAACAGACACGTGAGCAGAGTCTTCACCTCAGAAACTTAGAGTCTCATGAGGGCATCCCACGTACACAGCATGGCAGACAGAGGCTCATGATGGCTCAACTGACATCTCAAAGGCTGATTTGAGGCACATGGAAGTGCAATGGGGGTGAGTGGGGTGTGGAGAGGCCTTCTGGGTAAAAAGATTTGGCCTGGGCAGAGGGAGTGGAGATAGATCCCAGAGAGAGACACAGCAATCTTTGGTGCACACTCAACTCATCCTTCCATTTTTTTTTAAAGATTTATTTATTTATTATGTATACAACATTCTGCCTCCATG
>LOEQ01001182.1:308526-320942 GCA_001685075.1 Bramus lutescens
TGGTTGCTGGGAATTGAACTCAGGACCTCTGGAAGAGCAGCCAGTGCTCTTAACCACTGAGCCATCTCTCCAGCCCCCTCAACCTTCCATTTTTGAACACAACACTACTACAGGTGTCTTCTCCAAGCCATAGAAACACTCAACATTAGAAGGCAGAAGTACAGAGTTCAAACTGCAGTCTTAGTTGAATGACCTTACTCTAGTGAATCACTTGACCATGTGGGACTTGAGTTCACGGTGACGGGATCATGACTCTATCTCTGAGCACATGAATCTAGAACACACGGATTCTTGTGGTTCCAACTAACCCCAGCTCTAGGTCCCTGTGACTCACCTGAGCCCAGGCAACAAGACCTTTGATTTACATGGAGGAAAGTAGAATCCAGAAAGCCCTGGTTCTTCCTCCATAGCCCATACCCTCATTCTATCTTCTTCTCATAGGACTTTTTTTTTTTTTTGGAGCTGTTGATGCAATTGAATACCTCCAAATTCATTATTCTTGTTGGTGTCTACGCAGGTCCTCATATATAGCCCTACAGAGTACAGCAGTCAGGCAAGTCCCAATTCTTATGGAGGAGAAGATACCAGTGGGGAAGAAGGCAGAGGGTGACATGAAGACGGGTTGTTCTTTTTTCCCTGTCTGCCTTCTTTTTCCCTCTAACCCTAGCACAGCCCATCTTCTGCTGGCTTCATAATCCTATTGCTGGGCCTGGGTACCTTTAGACCTTTCAGATATCCCTGTAATGAGATGAGACAGCTCATCACATTCCCTGTCTTCTCAGACAGGGTTGTTACCATCCCTCGTGCTGGAAGGGGACCAAGAAGACTTATTCTCTTTCTTTTCCAGGTTCCCAGGCAGCAGTTCCCAGCCAGTGTCTCCTTCCTCTGGCATTGTGAACTCTTGTGAAAGGAATGCCACCAACAGATTGCTCCATGGTGGTGATAGAAAGAAATCAAGCATTTTAGTTACTCCCGAAAATTTTTGATGAGTTGGAAGAGTCATCTTCACTCACAGAGTTCTAACATGTTCTTTTGAACTGGAAAGAATTAAAGTGGAGCCATGGAGAACTAGGCTACTTGTACCTGTGGACATAAGTGTGAACATCATCCATGCCTGTGTCATCTGTGAAGGAAGGCCGAGAGGAAGACTGCCAAGATCCCCCTGCTCCTGCTGTGCGCTGCTGCAACAGAGATGAGAGTAGAATCCAAGATACAGCAACCAACAGGGAGTCTTTCAAAACAGCAAGTCTCCACATTACTCTGAGATCTTCTTTACATGCCCTTTCTGATATAGTAGGTTTACTAAGGGTAGTTGGGGATTTCCTGGTCCTGCTGTGAGAAATGGGGGCAATCGTTGATGCTTCTAGAATGAAATAATTTCTGACTTCTTCAGGTAAAGTTCTGATGATTCCTTTGATGGTTCCTCTTTTCATGGACCTGCTAAAATACGCCTCTTCAACTCAGTTTCTCAAGTGAAAAAGATAGACAGATGTCAGTGACCATGCCAGGAATGGGCCACCCATGCATCGCTTTGTAGGGACTGGAATGATTCTGGAAGGTCAGCTAAGATTCCCGAGAGATCAAACCTGAAAGCTGGAGGGGCCCTTGATCTCTAGTCCAGTTCTCTTATCTAATGGCAGGGAAGGCAGTGTGGGGTGAGCTCAGCGATACAGTAGTTACCTGGCCTGTGTAAGGTCCTGGGTTTAATCCTTAGGACTGCCTCAATCAATTAGTCAATCAATCTCCAATCAATTGATCAATCAAATGAAATTGTCACCCAAATGTTTAAGGAACTGACTGTGCATCAAGACAGTGTGACTCATCAATACTGATTAAGTTCATCAACATTACACCTTACAAAATCCATCAGAATAAGAGACTTTTCTGTTTTTCTTTGTTTTTTTTTTTAATATTTTACCCTGAGAGTTGTCCTAGTTTAATTTTGGTTGCTATGAGAAACACAATGATCTAAACAACTTGGGAAGGAACAGTTTATCTGTCTTATACTTTCACATCACAGTCTGTCACATCAGGACAGGGGCTTAGGTCAGGAACCTGGAGGCAGGAACTGAAGCAAAGACCACAGAGAATTGTTCCTTACTGGTTTGCTTCCCCTAGCTTGCTCAGTTACTTTTCTTGTATGGTTCAGGCCCACCTACAGCCCACCACAGTTGGATGAGCCTTTCTGCATCAATTAGCAATTGAGAAAATGTCCCATGGATATCCCCCTAGGCCTATTCAAGAGCTGCAAGTCTGCAGCTGAGGTTTGCACTTTCTGGATGACTCTAGTTTGTGTCAAGGTGACAAAAATGGACCAGCACAAGAATTTCAACCTCACATTTACAGAGACCAAGGACCTTTGTGCATAAGGAGCACACACTGACTGTTGCTGTGGGAACATGCAGGGGTACTGAGTTTTCCAGAAAAGCAAAGAATCTACAGTTTCATGTGAAATGTGATTTTTAAATACTGGCAACTAGTTGAAGTTTAAAATAAGATTCCTCATAGTTGAGACAGGTTTCCAGAGAGGTACTCCAGCTTGCTTTCAGCCTTTGATCCGTGTACACAGCAGGGATTGGAGAGTGGATGCTGCAGTGCAAAGCCAAGTCACAGGGAGGTTCCTTGCTCTCCTAGTTCCGACTCTGTCATACTGAGGAAAGTTTCTTGTCTAAATAAAGAAAGGAAGCTCACTGACAGGCAGGATCCAGGTAATGAATCAAACTGCAGAATTCTCTCTTCATGGATGCAGAATAAGATAAGACATTTGAAACATCTGAAGTTAGTTCAGAGACCTCTTGAAAACTGTCTTCAGGAAGAGTGGCTTGGTTGCTCCACAGCAGGCAACTGGGAATTTCTCTGAACTGATTTAATAAGTCCATAAAAAGTTTCCAACATCCATCTCTACACAGGCTTAGAAAGACTATGTGGTAACCTCAGGGCAGCCAGTTCAGTGGGAACCATGACAGAGGGTATCTCCTCACATCATGGTTGAAACACGTAGTAGAGAGCAGCCAGAAATAAGGCCTGGGCTATACCCTTTAAGTCCCACCACTAGTTTTCTCATGAGGAGTGGCCGTAATAACACATTTTCAATGCTTTAAACAGGTGCCCCTCACCCCCAGAACGTCATGTTTTGGAAACTAGGTCCTCAGTGCAGTAGCGTGGAGAGGAGGTGGCTGAATCGTGAGGGCTCTACCTTTATGAGTGGAGTAATAGATTAATAGGTTGTTGAGGGCAGGGTCTTCATTATGAAAGTGAACCCTCTTTAGCACCCTTGCCCCAGAAGGCTGGAGAAAGACCCATACGAGATGCCAAACACATGCTACACCTTGTGCTAGGGATTAGAACCTTGGTTTTGGTTCTAAAAGTATGAGCCAAATAAACGATGTACAAAATTGAGAACAGAAAACTCTCTGACCTGGGGAGCTGCCTCCAAGCAGGTTAGATGGCTCCAGGGTTCTAGCTTTCATGAATTTTTGCTGGGGTGGCCATTCAATGAATGCACAGGATGAATGCTTATCAAGTGCCGGTATTTTTATTAACAAGCTTTACTTAACAGGCTAAGAGGAAGAGAAGAAAGATGAGGGAAAGTGGAAATGGGAAATCAGTGTATTGAATTCTGGATGAGGATGGCAGGAGAAGGGACAGAAAGCCCCTTGCTCATCTCTTTAGTTCATGAGATGACCATAGGATAAAATCCAGGTTTAAAGACTTTCATCCTAGGAAGCCGAAAGAGCAAAGCACAGACAGTCCACAAACATTCTTGTTCCATTTGTACCCTCCCTAGGGTTTAGAGGTTAGACCACATGCAGTCCTACTAATCACCTTGAAGTTGTGAATGGATACTGATTGGTCAGTTCATTGGGAACCACCATGGTTCAGGGTGGACTTAGCTTAGCAGGCAGTCCAGAAATTCACTTCCTCACCTGCTCTCCAAGAGACAGATCATCCTCTGGGACTGGAACCAGTGATTTTCCCAGAGCTGGGTCCTGTAGGACAATGGGCTATTACCTGACTGCAAGCATCACAGATATTTCTGGGACACTGAGTCATGGACTGCAAGAATCTTTTCTGAAGTTAGACATTTGTTTTGTTTGGATAAGTCTCTGATGTAGGGATCTTCATTATACATTAAGTGCAAATTTCATTTGTCTTTTAAAAAATTATTAAAACTTTATTGCAAAGAACTTGCTGGTCAAGGGGTGATGTACAACTAACTCTCAGGGGGAAGGAGAAGGTTCTAAAACTGTGTAGGTGGTGGGAAAATGTCTTCTGGTACATGTCCCAGGCAGAGGAGAGTTGAACTGTTACCAGCCATACAGTAGGGGCATCAACAGAGCACAGACTCATTGGAGGGACAGTAGAAAACCTGCTTACTATACTGCTCTGTACCCTAAAATATGCATCTTATTGCTGAGTCACAGAGACCTTCAATTTTTGTAAGATTCTGGTCAGCAGTCACTGGTGCCCACACACTGATACCCAGAATAGGGCATCTCTCAACGACAAGTCTCTCCAGGCTTAGCAGCATGTTGATGCTACTTCAAGGCATCAAGCACAAAGATGTCTTTTGACTCAGGGCTCCGACTTCCCCCACTTATCGAGGCTCTTACATTTGACTCCTCAATCTCTCACTACAAAGGGGC
Organism: Bramus lutescens; assembly: GCA_001685075.1. Classification (NCBI taxonomy): domain Eukaryota; kingdom Metazoa; phylum Chordata; class Mammalia; order Rodentia; family Cricetidae; genus Bramus; species Bramus lutescens. The sequence continues at coordinate 313,173 of LOEQ01001182.1, forward strand.
CTTGCCAATTAAGTCTCTGATCTGTCCAATGTTCTGGACCTACTACTCACCTCTCTTTTCCTCAGACCCGGCAGACCACTCTGCATGCCAGCCTAATTTTAAAAACTTCATAGGTCTGATCAGAGTCTTGAAGACTGAGATATCTCTTTGTGTCCCTTCTGTTCCCAGTATAGTTTTTGCACAAGGTCAAAATGGAGTCAAAGTAGGAGGTGATGAGCTATGTGTTCTGACAGAAGCTCATATCCTCCCTGCCTTAGTTAGGGTTCCTATAGCTTTGAAGAGACATCATTGACCATGACAACTCTAATAAAGGAAAACATTTCATTAAGGCAGTGGCTTAGAGTTCAGAGGTTCAGTCTATCATGGCAGGGAACACGGCAGCATGCAGGCAGACAATGGTGTTGGCTATATCTTGATCAGGAGGCAACAGGAAGTTGACTGTGGTGCTGAGCATAAGAAACCTCAAAACCTGCTTCCATAGTTACACACTTCCTCCAACAAGGTCATACCTCCTAATGATGCCACCCTCTATGAGCTTATGGGGGCAATTACACTCAAACTACCACACTCCCTCTTCCTCCCTCTTCCTTACCCCCATCCCATGCATGCAGTCAGTAGGCCTAGCCTAGAGAAGAGATAAGATTTAACAATGTGAGTGGAACATTGGGACAGGAAGGACCAGATATCTCTGGTGGGTCCCCTTCCCAAATCCTGGTCTCCTTCACACTTCTAAATCCCTTTTCCACACTTCAGCTGAGGGGACTTGAGCTAATTTCAAGGGCTTTCAATGACCATTCACAATTAACTGTAGGGGAAATATCTCCAGCCAATTAGTGTTGGCGCATTTCCAGGGCTGTCACCGACCTGCTCCAGAGCAATCAGACTTAATTATCTTGTTGTCTTTTCTTTTTTTTTTTTGTGAATGCTAATCTCATTTGTGTGAGTTTCTGTAAACAATTAGGTAAGCAGAGAGTTCTAATTTGAACGAAGCAAACTTGAATAAAACAACTGTACTTCACACACGGATCTAAATACTCAATTAGTCCATCTCCAACGCAGGACAGACCTCCAACAAGTGCCCGAATCCAACTGCAGGATAAGATATTTGGGCATCTAAGAGCAAGGACTAGGGAGGGGTCAGCCTGTGTCTTTCTGAGTTCAACGTCTTCAAGTCTAACAATAACCAGTCCAAATTAAGCTGAAGAGTTGCTTATTAGCAGTAACTAATGGTTGCACAGGGAGATAGTTAGGGATGCTAGGTACACAGATTAGGGGTGTTTGGGTGGGTTGTGGCCATTTCTGCCTGCTTTCCTGTCCAGCCTCCCTCTGGGAATTGTACCCCTGTTTTCTTCAGGAGTCATTCCTCTGCCTTCCCACTCCTTGCTATTTGTAGGAAGATGACTTTTATCACCTCTCTGCTTTGGGCGTGGGAACTGGTCAGCTCTACTTTGTTGTCTAGAAACAGTTTATGGCTAAGAATGGGAACATGACCTATGAGAGGCCAATGAAATCATGGGGATTTTTACTTTTTAAGCACCTATATTGGGGCTTGTGGAGCTAGGTAACAAAAAGGAGTGTTTGGCCATTTCAGTAGGCATGTCAACACTTTAAGGGGTAAGCCAGTCCATGAACATGAGGGAAAGACAAAGCAAAACAGGAGAGGGGCAAGAGGGGCGGTGTTTAATACCAGTAATTGATAACCGTTCAAGCTATATTCTTGATCATCTAGCTACTGGCCAAGACTATGACTTGGGTATAGTTGGGTATATCCCCTGGGGGGTTGTGTATTGGTTGTTTGGTCCCCAGTGTGGAATTTAGGATGAGGTGGATTCTTTAAAAATATAGGGTCCCATGGTCAATGGTCTCTGAAAGCTCTGCCCTTGGAAGAGATTAATGTAGTTCTCAAGAGATTGGTTGGTTTTCATAAAAAGGCTGTAATAGAAGACCAAACTTCCTCCCTGCCCCTGGGCTTCCAGTCTCAGGCTGCAATGTTTCTCTCCTGTATGTGCTTATGCCTCAAGGCCATCAGTATGTTATAGTGGGCCAGACCCTCACTCAAGCTGGTACCACGCTGTTTGAACTTTGAGCCTCCAAAACTAGGAGCTAAATAAGCATCGTTTTAAAATAAAGTACCCAGTCCTAGGCATTTTGTCACAGCAATGGAAAATAGGGGAATAGAGTCAACAGTTCACCTTTTCCTTCCTTACCATATGTCATGTTTATTTCTTATAACTCAGAGTCCTGTTAGAGGAATGTGTTTCCAGGGCTATAAATGTATGGGTTAACTATATACTATCAACCGCATGCAAACAGTAAAGACTGAATTTCAGCTGAAGCCCCACTGAGAGCCTGGATGATTAACAAGGGACAGTTAATCTGAAGGAAGAACTTCCATTCTGTTTTGTTCCTTCATGGTGGCCTTGAGGTACCAGTAGCCTTTTTCTTCAGAGTCCTGGAGAATATTTGGGCAATCATCTCTCAGATGCCTTGCTTGTGGGCATTGCTCTGACTGCAGGTCTGGTGATGGCCATTTTTCCTGTGATCTCAGGCACATGTGCTTTGAGTCTCTAAATTCTGGGCTTCTTCCCAATCTCACCACACTGCAACCTGGACTCTCTAGTATTCCAGTTTCCCCCCTCAAGGTGAGTGTGGCCTTGGGAGACCCCTAAACCCCAAATTTCACCTGCTGTTTTCTTTAAAAAAAAATGTGTAGCCCAGGCTGGTCTCGAACTTGTGATCCTCCTGCCTCTGCCTCCTTCAGCAAATCCTACCAGTGTGTGCCACCATAACCAGACAAATCTTCCCTGTTCAGTGACTGCATTTTCATGCTTGCCTTTTATTTGCTGGGGTTGGGATCCTGGCCCCTGTTAGGCTCCAATGCAGGATCTCAGCTAGATGGTGCACAGAAGGAAACTGGTTTCAGGCAGTGTGTTCCAGGAGGAACTGGAGGTCTTTTCATCTGTTTCCTGGACTTTCATCACACATCTAGGGAGCAAGCAGGGGAAGACATTCTTGGAGTAAGGACGAAGAAAAAACAGGCTGAAAGTGGAGAGCAGGCTCGGCTGGTTAAGCATTTGTGTGCAAGCACGAGGACCCAAGTTAAGATCCTCAGCACTCAGACAAAACCTGGGCATGGGCGTACATGCCTGTGACTCTAGCCTTGGGCACAACAGAAACAGGTGGATCCTGAGGGGATCACTAGCAGAAATGACAAGCTCCGGGCTCAATGAGAAACTGTTGCAAATTTAAAAAAAAAAGAGAGACTGATAGAGGAAAATACCTGACATCAATCTGTAGCCTCCACATTCAGATATACCGGTGAGCATGCTGGTCCAATAGGCATCCACTGCCATACACACATCACACACCACCACCACCACTTGGCTAGGCTCTGAGGCATCTGTAGTCCCACTTCATGCAACACACCCATCTGTCCAGGTTCTGCCTGCTGTGAGCATCTCCCGGGTCCTGTTTGGTACTCTGTGCCATCTACGAACATTTAAACGCCACGCTTTCAGGAGCCATCGCCATGGTACATTTCACCAGAGGGTAGCACAATCTTTTGACCCTTCCAAAGGAATAATTAAAATACCTCTCCAGCCTTTTTGATTTAACCAGAAGGGACCAGGGGTTTCTTTGAAGCTGGGAATGAAGAGTGCTGTATGTTTCCCCTGGGGAACTGGACCCTCAGAAGGCTTCTTGGCTGGGGGCCTCGGTGGCTGTCTCAATGCATCTACTTCTTTGTACTTCTGGAGTGCAGCATCCTTACTGTGCCTGGTCCCTCTGCACTGAGATGTACTCAAACAGCTGGTTCTGACCAGGGCATTGTGAACAGGAGTGGCACATATTTTCAACAGGAATTGCTGATCTGAGATCCTCTTGATGACATCTCTGCTTTCTTTATGATATGATAAACCATAATGTTCCATCTACTGGCTTCCTTATGAAGGGGTTAAACTCTCCCACCCTCATAACTAAATTTAGGTTTCAGTTCTCTGAGAAGGGCGAAACAGCTGTCTCTTCCAACAAAGGGCCATTTATCCACAATGCCATTACATTCAGGGACGAGGAACAGGACAAACATACGGTCTAAGCCAGCCTCACAATGTCTCGAGAACAAATCCAGCAACCCCCTTCAGAGACATGTTCAGACTCTCCCAAGCTTGGGCAAGTATGTCTAAAAATGTCAAGAGTGAACCTTGGCCAATTAGAAATACACTAATATAACTGCCGCTTGCTTAATCAATTATATATGAGATGACCTAACTGTCCCTGCTACTCCCCTTAGCCATGCTTAAAAGGAGCCTGCACGCTCCTCTCAGGGTCCTCGCCATTTTTTATAGTTGAACAACCCTGCCTGCATATGCTGGCATAATAAACTCTCTTTGCTCTTACATACTGTTTGAGACTGTGGTCTTCCTTCAGCGTTTCCTCAGACCCTACACTTACCAGCGCGAATCTCTAAGTCCAAAGACTCCATTTCCCTGGACAGGTAGCTTGCGTGTAGATACCCTTTTATGGTTTGAACCTACTGACATTTGAAGTCACCCGTCACTGTAGCATAAACCTCACCTGCTCTGACAGACTCCCAAACTCTAAGATATTTGAGAAAAGGAGGCAGATACTCACCTAATCCATTCTTTCACCAATTCTTTCTCCCAGAGCAGAGGCTAAGGCAGGAGGATCACAACTTTGAGCCAGCCTAAGCTGCACAGTGTGTTAAGGCCAGGGTAGACGGCACAGTGGATCCTGTCATAAAACATCAAACTAAACAGACAAAAATACATAAAAGAATTATATAAATGTTGAAGCAGTATTCCGAGCTCTCCAGTTTGGCTAACAATGCTGTTTCTGTAGCACCCAGGAGGTTTCTGGTTACATGTGCAGCACAGCCCCAGTACACAGACACAGGGAACATCTTCCTGGGGTCATTTGTATTCTTTTCCTAAGCAAGGCATGCTTCAGGGCATCATCTGCTCCTGGGGCAGAAAGCTCAGAAGAAATTGTAAATATTGTAGGAGCAAGTGGAGCCGTGACTGTCATTTCCTTTGTTCTCCTGGAAATGTGTCTGGAAAAGTATGGGGCCTGGAAAAGTGCCAGATGGTGATGCTGGACCTGCAGCGTCAGCCCGGAGAGTTTGAATGAGGATACAGGTTGCACCATGGTCCCTCTGGAAAGAATTTCAGTCCTAAGTCCCACTCTCTGCTGGTTGGTGGGAGGTTGAGCCCGTGAAGCTATGAGAAGGAAGTGACCATGTGTGTCAGGGGACATGAGAGGGCATCACTCCATTCTGAGTGAGAGAGAAGACGCCCAGGGCATAGCTTCATACACATGCTATCACTGACTTCTTCATTGTAGGATTTCAGAGCTGGGCTCAGAGAGCTCACTTCTGTTTTCTTCTCAAGTCTCATTGCCAGCAGGAATACACACTGTGCCTTACAGGGTTCAGTGTCGGGATTTGGGGGGAAAAGTGAGAGTACCACTTTCTCCTATCATCTAAGAGGAGGTCACAGTCAGAACTACTCTTCTGGTGGGGATTGTTATTGTTTTCAGCATCAGAAGATCTAGGGCCAGCATCCTTGATAAGTCACATCCCAGCAGAGTGCAGGAGTGGTATCTGCTACCCCTCTTCCTCTATTAGCAAGAACGGGAGTGAATGTGGACAGAGCATGGGACAGACCTGAATGGAAGGGCTGTTAGGAAGCCCATCACTTGGTACAATAGATGCAAGCAAATGAAAAACTCCTATACATCCAAGACGTGTCTTCCAGGTATGTGGAATGGTGTGTAAAAATAAACCCTTTAAAGCTGAATTAACTCAGTCCTAAGGAAGGCTTGACCTCCCTAGGTGTGTGCCTCTCCCTCCTTCTTGCCATGTTTCCTCCCTACTGGCAGCAGATGTTATCAGTGTGACATCTTTAGCTGCCTCACTTACCAGCCATTAGGGGCTCTGGGCTTGGTCACACTCTTGGATTCTGGGCCATTGTGATGGTTGGTTTCAAAGTTAATTTGCTATAGATTTGAATCTCCCAAGGAGGGAGTCTCAACTGATGAACTCTCCTGATTGCCTTCACTGGCATGGGAATACTCATCCAAAATGAGAGCCCGTCTTCCAGCAGAAGGAAGGCTGTTTACTCTTTGCTTACCTGGCCTTCCTTTTTGTCCTGAGCTGATTTACTCTGTTGTTGTTGCTGCTGGTTCCTTTGCTAAGGTCAGAACCAGCCTTTCCAGGCTTCTATCACTGATGAAGCCCCATCTTATCTCCAGGAACCTTCCAGATTTTCTGCACTGGATTTGGGACTGCTGAGGTACACAATCCCAGGGAGTAAGCGACTAGCAGGTTCTCTGCCTCTCCGGTGTGAGAGAGGCACTGTGTGGCCACTCTGACCACTGAGGTACCTAGCCTCAAGGACCAATCAGCTAATAAGTTCTCAACCTCTCAGGTGTGGGGCAACTGCTATTGGTAGTCCAGCACAGTCTGATTTAACAAAGTCTATGTATGTATGTATGTATGTATGTATGTATGTATGTATGTATGTACATACATACATATGTATGTATGTGTATGCATGCATGTATGTGTGTGGATGTATTGTGTATATATGTATATGTATATATGTATATTCCATCCGTAAGTTCTGTTTCTCTAGAAAACCCTTACTAATTAGGATTCCGAGCATTCTCCCTCAAGTTAACTTACATCCGAGCAGAGTCACTTTGTATTCTTATGACAATACCCTTCCTTTATGGAACTCTTTAGACCTCTACATCCATTATTGCTTTATCTTCTCATGGGCTTCCCAAAACTCACAGCAAGAATGACCGCAGTGAGCATATGCTATTTGTGGCTCCTTTCTCACCACCAGGAAAGCGAAAGCCATTCACACAAACATTCAGTTAAGGACACAGCATCTCTTTGTAAGCACAATAGAGCCCCAGTTTTATTCATTTGCATCTCTGCTTTCTCTCTGTTTTGCTAGAATGTGCTTTGGTCTTTCGGAACATCCCTCTCTTGATTATATTATATACATTCATATTCAGGTTTTCTGCGGTCTTAGGAAGAATTTATGTACAATATCCCCATTCTTTATTCTTGTTTTACCATCTTCTCTTTCAATGAACCACTGTAAATTACTTTTCTGGCCCCGCTTTTTAACCACAGCTTCCTTTTTCTTCCCTGTCTTCTCTCCTCCCCAAATCTTTCTTAACTTGTTCCAGAACTCCGGCAACATTTTCCAGTAGTGAGGGTTCTTCTCTGTAACCTCTGTGATTCCTAGAAGTGCTTCTTTCCTTCGTGTCCTTAAAACAGAACTCAACACTCATTTACTCACTTTTCAGCCTTTGAACCAATGTTTACTGAACACCTGACACGTGTTGGGTACTGTCCCTGGTACTGGTGACATTTCATGCGGAGGCTCTGCTCTCATGATCTTATACTTTTACAGGGAAACTAATGAAGATTTAAGTAATTACACCTCATCACAGCAGGTAGTGACACATGCTCTGAAAGAAGACAAAGCAGAGTAAGACGACAGAAAGGTGTAGGATCGAGTACCCAAGGGAGTGATGCTGGAGCAAAGACCTGCATGAAGTAGAGAGGCAATGATGTCCTGGAGGAGGAAGATGCTCAAAGGCAGTAGGAGACTAGGTGTCCTGCTCCAAGGGACAGCAAGGTGGCTGATGTGGCTAAGCTCAAGGTGTCCTAACTCTTCAAGGGACAGCAAGGTGGCTGATGTGGCTCAAGGTATCCTACTTCTTCAAGGGACAGCA
>LOEQ01001182.1:321099-345933 GCA_001685075.1 Bramus lutescens
TCAAGGTATCCTACTTCTTCAAGGGACAGCAAGGTGGCTGATGTGGCTCAAGGTATCCTACTTCTTCAAGGGACAGCAGGGTGGCTGATGTGGCTAAGCTCAATGAGGAGATGGAGATGGAGATAAGGGGAAGTTGGAGAGCTGGGCTAAATGTCTGCTAGGTCACACTCAAGCTCTAGAATTGAACAAAGTAACATGAGATGCACCAGGGAGTGAAGGCCAGGGGTGGAATCTAGCTCCTGTTACAGAATGAAAACTCTAATTTCCATCTGAAGGGCACAGAGCAGGCAGGAATGCAGCAGAGAGCTCATTTAGGATGCCACAGTAGAAACCCAAGGAAGGTAATGGTCCTTTGGATAAGATGGTCCTGATGGAGGTCAGGAGAGATTGGATTCACAGTGCCTTAGGAGGAAAATTGGTACTGATGCTCCTGGGTTGGTCTCAGGGAAGGAAAGGACCCTGCGCCACCCCTATGCTTTTGGACTAATGGAAACTGAGCAAATGGTGTTACCACGGACAAGGAAGGAAAACTTGTGATGAAAGATGAACCACAGGAGACCAAAGGCTTGAATTCAAACATGGTAAGGCTAGTATTTAGCTGGAGATATGGCAAAGAAACAACCGGAGGATTAGTGGAGATACTGTAGATGCGGACCAGGGTATAAAGACCCTAAGTCATAGGACTTGACAGGATCACCAAGGAACAAGTGCATGGGGAGAGGAAGGTGACCCGAGGATATAGCCTTGGGAAAAGTCAGACTTTTAAAGGTTAAGAAGAAAGGTGGGGATCAGCAGAGAAGATTTAGAAGCAGAGGGCAGTGATGGAGGAGGGAGAGCAGCAGAGTAATGGTTCCCTGGAGCAGGAGAGGAAATCTCTCAAGGAGAGAGCAGGATGGATGAGGTCAGGGCTTCCGTACTTACAGTGAAGTCTCAGGCACAAATGTCATTCCCTCTGTAGATAAGGAGACTGATAAATTGATCCTTTAAGGAGAAATTGGTTCTAAAGGAATACAAATCAAGTGGGCCAGAGTCCACTTGGGACAACACTCCAGTGTTCTCTGTCTTAAATAACATTGCAATCCTTTTGAGAATGGCTTCCAAAGGAAGGATGACAATCCCGCATGTGTCAGAGGCACCATCCCCAGGCTGGTAGGAAAGTTAACTAAGAGCCTGTAAGTCAGCCGGAAGCAGCCTCCTCCCGTGGTTTCTGTGTACTTTGGCTTGGGAAATGCGTACCTGTGTGGGACAGCAAGAAGGCCTGCCTTGTGTTCCTGCTTTGATTTCCTTCAGGTATGGACTGCAGTCTGGAATGGTAAGCTGAAAGGAATCCTTTCGGTTGCTCTGGTTGGACCGTGAAATGTTTATCACAACAGGAAGGAAGCTAGGATATTTTGACTAAGGCTTGTGGTTTATGAGTTACTGTCCCCCACTCACGTTTAAATCCTGATTGACATTTTGGTGGTGTCAGAAGATGGGGGCTTCTTACTGACCTTGTGATGATGACCACATTCTACAGAATAGATCTCAGCCATCCCCTTCCTCTGACATAAAGAAAAACATTTTTTTTTCATGGAGAACTTCTCCCATCACTTCGTCTATCATAGATATCCTTGTTATATTTTCTCATAGAGTCACGGTCCTCCCCTCTGCAGAATTTGTCTCAGTTTTTTTAATATCAATCATCTTTTTAAAAATTGATTTTATTTTTATTTTATGGGCATTGTTGTTTTGCCTACATGCATGTCTGTGTGATGGTGTTGGACCCTCTGGAACTCGGGTTACAGACAGTTGTGAGCTGCCTTGTGAGTGCTGGGAATTGAACCTGGGTCCTCTGGAAGATCAGCCAGTGCTCCTAACCACTGAGCAATCTCTCCTGCCCCTTGTCTCAGTTTATAACCATACAGTGAATGCTAAGATGATTCTTCATCTCTGTTCTTACCACTAATATTGAAGTTTGTCTCCTTTCAGCAATTCCATTTCAGCAGCTGCCAATTGAAAGAACGGATGGCACTGTGGAGAGACTTGTTGCACTAGGAGACCCATTGCCCTTGGAGATCTGGATGCAGTTGCCATGACAGCAGAGAGCTTGCTTTCCTTCAACAGGCTACCAGTAAGCTTGTTGTCCTTCCATGGGATTCTGCAGGTCTCAGTCAAGTAACTTCATGTGCAGCCCCTCCCTCTGTATACTCTAACTCCTCATCTTGAGTTTCCGGCCCTTGGGAAATATCCACAGAAACCCACTTCCACTAGCCACGTGTATTTCAATAACTGTAGGTGTCCTGATGAGGAGTCACCTCACAAATAGCGCTATTACTTTTGCTGTCTCCAATTTGTGTTCTTCCTCTTGTCCCTTCCCATGATGTTTTCACTTCCTCCCCTCTAAAGACCTCCAAATTCTCTTTTGTGCAGAACACCTTCCCTGATCCTCTGGAGTGTTGATGCTATCTAATGTTCACAGCTAGAGGAAAGTGTCAACATCAGCCCCCAGTCCTGAAGAAATCTATGGAGACTCAAGGAAAGAAGGCTTTGCTTTGTTGCTATGATCTCTCTAAAGAGCTTCCAGATTGTAAAGGGGGATCTCATCCGATTTTCATTCACTTGTCACGACAAGGAATGGTAGAGGGAAGGAGGGCAGAATCTAGGATGCTTTAAAAACTTAGTTCTTTGCCTTTTCTAGGCCCTCACTTGTGAGTTTGAAGAAAACATGGACTGTAGAACCACCTGACTTTCAATGACAAATACCCCCACCATCACTGCAGATTCTAGTTCTGTCAGTTTGTATGGTACCTGGCTGTGCTATCTCTGTCTGCTATGGTGACTGCAATATGCAGTCAGGGGCTGAGGGGATCTGATGGAACGCCCCCTTCCCTGCAGAAACAAGAGAACCAAGGCTCAGCAGGCATTCCACTATTTACAATTCTATTTTCAAATATATTAAAAACTCACAGTTTGTCATTTAAATTTCTTTAAGAATTATTTTATTTTATGCATGTGAGTGTTTGGTCTGCATGTCTATATGCAGAACATGTGTGTGCTTGATGTCTGTGAAGATCAAAAGAGGGCATCAGATCTCCCATAACTGGAGTTACAGATGGTTATGAACCTCCACGTTGGTGCTAGGAGCAGAATCCAGGTCTTCTTTCTTAGCAGCAAGTGCTCTTAACCACAGAACCAACTCTCCACCCCAAACAGCATGTTCTTTCAAAGCCTATTCTAGCATTCTTTGTGTCTCTGTCATATGTCTGGAAGTCTTTGAATTTCTTTTTTCAGGGAGGATGGATGGTACTCCACCCTCCAAGTCCTGGCATAGAGCTGTTCCCCATGGGAGGATGGGTGGTCCTCTACCCTCTAAGTCCTGGCATAGAGATGTTCCCCATGGTGCTTTCTCTTGGATACCTCTTGTGTCCTGTCCACCAGACATGTCTGGGCTGTGCTGTGCACATGACTCTCCTGGGGAGTCCATTAACTTTTTGGTTGAAAAGCTCTTAGAGGAAATAAGATGTTTCTAACAGGCTCTCAGGATGCTGCCGCTACTGGTCCAGGGACCACAATGTGAGTAGCAAGTATGAGAGGGAGCGTTTCAGTTTCTGATATCCCATTAGACTGGCCATCTCACTTTTCCAAATGCCTTCCTGGAGTTTACCTTGCTCTCCTACCATGAGAAGCCCATCCTTATACTGTTATATTGAGATGTGTGATAGTGGAGTCAACCAGGAGATGCTGAACCTGCTGTACAGGGATATTCTGTCTGCTAAAGCTAAGCAGAGTTAAGCTGAGAGACAGCTGGGCAGTTGTGATGTCCGATGCCATCACTTGGGCTTCCGGGTTTAGCCATACCTAAAGACCTATCACAGAGTTCCTCTTCAGTGAGTACCTTCCTCCTGCTGCACAGCCCCAGTGGTGAACTGCTTAGACACAATTGCCAAGGTGTAAGAATGCCTCCAGCCCCGAGTTAGAACTGCAATGTTTATTACATGGTAATGCGGCGAATGACTAAGCTTGACTGTAGAACCAGGCCTTTGCGTCTAAACTCTGTACTCGTGGGCTATCTGTGTGGTTTTTCAATGCAACATAAAAGATATAAAGATCAAATGAAGGTAATTAGCATCTCCCCCTCCTTATCATTACTTTATGCATCATGCCTTTGAGTTCCTCTTTTCTAGTTCTTAAAATACTTCATGGATTTTTTTTTCAAACTGTAATCACCCCACTGTGCAATATAGTCTTTGTTTCCATCCTCGTCCTTCCCTTTCCTCATCATGACCTTTAGTAATCACTAGTCTATTCCCTCTATTTCAAGGTCAACTTTTTTTTTAATTTCAACATGAGAGAACGAACACATGGAGGACTTTCTGTCCCTGGCTAACTTCAGGTAGTGTCCTCCAGCTTTGTTAGTTTTGGCACAGAAAAACAGTATTTCATTCTTTTTACAGCTGAACAATACCCCATTGTATATGTATATTGCATATTCTTTCACTTCTCCACTAACGGATACCTTGGTGGGGATCTCTGTTGGCTGTGGTAAATAGTGATGCAATACTCTGAGACTACCAGGTGTCTGAATGATATGCTGAATTCTTTTCCAATGAATACATATCCAGAAGTAAGAAGGTTGGGTTGTATGATGGATCTATTTTCAGTGTTTTAGGCAAATCCATATTGAGCTTATTAAAACTGGAACTTTAGAAAGAGGTCAGTAGGTTGGATGACTTTCTTCCCTCCTCCATCTTTTCAATTGTTGTTGGTGGTGAACTACCAATTATTATTGATAAAGGACAAATTTTCATCCCAGCTATCTACTTAGAAGCAAGAAAGGAGTGTTGTGCCTGAGAGATCTGCTGTGCCAGCCATCTAAGAGAAGCAGTCAGATCCCCATACACGCCGACAAGCTCAAGATCGAGTTCATGCAAGGCAAGCTAAGAGGTTGAAGAATTGCACCAATATCTCCTAATGCATAAAGTTTGTTCTACAAGAGCTGGGGAATATATTTGAGTGGTAGAGTACTTGCCTAACCTAAATGAGGTTGCGGAATCAATCCCCAACATCACAAAAATACTTACTCTACAGCTAATGGAGAAGACGGTACATACTTATTATCATTTGGTGTTCGTGGGTTGGAATTTCAGCACAGCGGTAATGAATACCCCTGACTTAGAACATTTCACATAGCTACAGTCAAGGCTGGAGCTATGAGCTGTCTAAAAGCCTAATTTGGGTAGAGCAAGCATTTGTATCCAAGCCTTCTCAAACTGGTTGACAGATGGGAAACTTTGCCACATGGGCCTCTTCACTGGGGTGCCTCACAGTGTGGTATCTGGCTTCATCTGGGGTTAAGGACTGAGAAGAGAGGAAGAGAGAAAACGCCTAAGGCACAGTGCAGTATTTTTATACCCAACCTGTCAGAAGTCAGTCTACACACCCAAGCCATGCGCAGAGGATAGATGTGAATGGCAGCAGGTGACCATTGTTGGAGGTTATCTTAGAATCTGCTTAGCAGAGAAATCTGTTGAGAAATAAAACTGTCACATTGACAAGACACCAGCCCCTCTCCCAGTGCCTTCTGCGTTATGTTCTGGATCAGACATGAAACCTTCCCAACGCCTGGACACAGAAAGTACATTTCTCCTGCCTCATACGTTGGTGGTGGTCGAGGCCTCAGCTGAGAGGAAATCTTCAAAGCGTGGTCCCCAGGTGGCATGAGAAGAGGCTACTGATGAGCATGGAACAGTGTGGGCAGGACCCAGCCTAGACCACAGCAGTCTGTGTGGTGAGTGATGCCTGTACAATGTCAGAAACCAGCTGGACTCCCAGTAACTAGGATTTTAGAACCCTGTGCCAAGAAAGAAATCTCAAGCCTGACTTAGAAGGGCCATGTTTTTCAATTACTCTAAAATTACTAGGCTCATGCTGCGTAGCCTCTAGGGAATGATTGCTAAGCAGGTGCTATCCAAATGTCCTTTGTCCATACGGATGTGTAAGGCAGCAGAAGGCAGGAAGTCAAGCAACAAGGACCTGTCCCACTAGTAGGCAGGAGACCTTCCTGTTTGCTGGAGGACCTCAGTGAACACTGAACTCACTTCCCTTTCTGTCACCTTCCACAGTTGCCCTCTCTCTATCATGTGACATTAGGTGTTAGAAATGATACCTGCCATTAGCCTCCTGGTGCCTGAGCCTGGAGACCCACATCTGAGCTGGAATCAGAGGGATTCGTATTTTTCAGTCTCGGTGGACTTGCCCGTGAATATGGGGCATGGAAGAGATGAGGAGCTGTCTTCCTTTGTGGGGAAAGCTATGTGGGTGTTATGGTTGTATTGCAGATGGTAGCATCTTGTTCTCCGGGAACATTTTGTAGAAATGAATATAAAGGAAGAAGAGCATCTGAGTGTGAGATCATGGGGCAGAACAGGGACTGTGACAGTGGTGGATGTGGTCCTTCTTGTGGACCTTCATCGGCTCTTCTACTCTTCCAGGGCCTCTTCTGCGAGCTGGTGAGATGGGTGACCTCAGCTACCTGCTCCCCCTCACCCAAACCCTCGCTCAGGGTTTCTGACTTTTGATTTGAGACATGCTTAAATTAAAACAAATTGATGAAAAAAATAGTTTGTTCTTGTACATTTCCCTTACAAACTTCACAGTTATCTTTGCCATTTAGTGGACTAGAAGATAAGCTCTGAGAGGGGGCAATTGAGGTGGCCATGCTCAAGTACATCGTATATATGCATAAGATGGCCAAAGAGCAAATACAAGCTGTGCTAAAAGAAGATGCTTTTTAAACTTTTAGAAATTTCTTTTTATTTTATGTCTCCCTTCTTGTTTGTTTCTATCAAGTTGATATAAGCTAGAGCCATCTGAAAAAAAAAAAAGAGAACGTTGGTTGAGAAAATGCCTTCATCAGATTGTCTGTATAGGTAGCCTGAAGGACATTTTTTTGATGAGTGATTGATGTGAGGTGGCTTGACCTGCTGGGGACAGGACCATTCCCAGACAGGTGGTCCTGAGTGGTAGAAGAAAGTAGGCTGAGAAAGCCATGGGAAACAAGCTAGAAGCAGTGTTCTGCCATGGTCTCTACTTCAGTTTCTGCTTGAGTTCTGGCCCTGTCTTCCCTTAATGATGAGCTGCAACTGGGGTATAAAAGCCAAATAAACCCTTTCCTCCACTAGTTGCTTTTGGTTGGTATTTTAGCACAGCAGCTATGAGTATGTGTGTGTGGGAATTTTGCCAGTGTATGCCGTGTGCTGGTAGAGGTCAGAAGAGGGTGTTGGATCCCCTGCTGATGGAGTTTCAGGGTGTGTACTGACTGACAGAGATACTGGGAACTGAACTCAGATCTTCAAAAAGAAAAAACTCAAACACTGAGTCATCTCTCCAAACCCAAGAAGAAGACAATCTTGAAACTAATCCGTTTCTATAAAATAGGATGGTAGGAAAATCATTAAATCTTTTCCCCACAAGTTCAAGATAAATTTCTATTGGGAATTCTGTTTAATATTCATCAAGACCTTTTGATCAGCAGGGTTAGGTCTTCAGTTGAAGGGTATTTCTCTTTCATCAAATTATTTTGTCTGCGTAATGTACTTTATTCTCTGCCCCCATCAAATATACCATTGACATATATTTTGAATCTTTTGTGAGCTCTCTGTTTGCAAGATCATTTCTCTCATGAATTTACTTCTCCATTTCCTCCGGTTTTGGGTGGGTTCATCATAAACCGCCCTCCACAGTGCTGATGTGATTTTTTTTACACTGTTGATTCTTTTCTCCTCTCTTCTCACGCATTTCAAAGAGTCCTTTTCAAGGGTATAATAGTAATGCTCCCCGTTTCGTAACTCCCTCTCAGCAGCTGCCTTTTGATCTCACTGTGCTGCCTTTTGTTTTAATACTGTTGACAATATGAAATGAGTGTCTAGAGTTTATGTCAGCTTCCGCAGTAAACCTTTGGAGAAAGAACTCACTTCCCTTCCGACAGATTACCCTCTCCAACTGTGTTTAGAAGCTGGTCGTGGGTTCCATATTATGTTGCGTCTGACAACAATGAAGTATCTTTTTGTGTCTAGAATTCTCCAACTGGGTGGGTGGATTCTTCGGAGATCATTTCAAAGAGGTTCTAAGCTCGGAGGTTGCCTGAGGATAGAGAAATCTGTGACTGGGTGGCATAGTTTCGGAGACAAAGCCACAGGTCACAGGCTCTCATATTGGTCAACTATTCCCACTTTGGGGGTCATGCTACATCAGGAGGAGTCACTGTGATGCTTGATCTTAACTGTCAACATGATGGGATTTGGACTAACTATGAAGATAAAGCTACAGACATGCTTGTGAGGGAGTGCCTAGACTGAGCTCATTGAGTTGGGAAGAACCATGCTAACTGTGTGTGGAACCATCCGTGGACCTGGACTGAGAGGAAAGAAGACAATGAACTGAAAGCGGCATTAACTATTCTGTGCTTCCTGACTACAGGTGCAACCTGACTAGCTGCCACTTGGTCCTGTTACCTGTTACAGAGAGAGACAGAGAGAGGGAGAGAGAGAAAGACTGCGAGAACTTGCACCTGCAAGTCAGTTCTCTCCTACTGCGTGGGCCTCAGGAACCAAATTCAGGTTTCTGTGCTTGGCTCAGCACAGAACTCTCTTACCACAGGGTCATCTTGCTGGGTATTTCATTTCCGTATCAATGGGAAAAGTGATTGATATAGGCCTATTATGTGGAATAGTGGAGATGTTTGGAGTGCCCCACCCCCACCCTGCTTGCTGTTCAACACTGCTTCCAATGCCCTGATCCTTCAGAGTGGTTGTCCTTGAACTTCCCAGTTGTCCCTTATGCCATTGCTGATGCTCAAGAGAAAACACCTCACCCTCCATTACCACTGCAATACTGAACACAAGGAACTTCTTGGTGGTCACCAAATCTTCATTTGTTATGTGTGAGCCTACACAACCAAGCTCTCACATCAACCATCATGTTTGTTCCTATGCTCAGAATCCACCAGCCTATATGGCCGCCTTCCCAAATTTTGCCCCTCTTTACACATCTCCCAAAGTAATCCTCTTTTACTAATAATATCTCCAGCTCTTGTGCCTTCTACACAACCATATTTTACATTTTGTAAGTTGTGCTTTAATTGCGTCTTCTATCTCCCAAGCTGGTATAGGAGCTCTAAGCTGTCAAGGCTGTGCTTTCATCATCTCTACGCTCCCTTTTTGTTCTTGACATCTAACAGACAGCTGCACTAATGTGTGTAAACTAATTGACTGAGGAGGCTTGAGGTGCCGGCAAGCAGGTCTTCTTCAACCTGAAATCATTTCCTTTGTCTTTGGTTTGAGAGAGAAGAGGGTCATCTAGATGGGATCTCAACCGCAGCTGGATATTCACGGTGCAGTTCTCTGGGATTTGGGTCTTACCTCTGACTAGTCTCCTTCCTCGTATAAGCATAGACAGCCCAGAGCTCCAGACACAATGCCTTTGCTCCTGAACAGGTGCAAGAACTTTCAGCCACGCCCAACTCTTCAGAAACAACCTCCGCTAACTGATAATTGGGAGAAGGTTTTCACTTGAGAAGACAGTCCGCTTTCTCATGTTCTTGCTGTTCTGAACCTCACTGCCTCTGCAGCAAGGTGCCTGTGTTTCCTGACAGAAAAGTGGAGCAGAAGGTGCCAAACCCTGCTAGGCATCCATTATTTTCAACATTTCAACCAAATGTCAGCAAGTTAAGAGAATGTCTTATCTTGAGGACATCTTGTCTAATGGTTTTAGAGGATAGGTGGAGATGAGGCCAGGTGAGAGCTATGTTCTAGGTTTCCTTAGAATCAATCTTCAGATGAGAACTGCATGCTGGTATATCTTTAATGCAAAGAATCAGCTCAACAACTCTTTTGGGTTACAACCTGTGGGTTATTGACTTTCTGTTTTGAGCTTTAAGGCAGTATAATTATTATCAGAAAAGTGGCACATAATTGTGGTGTGTAATTCCAACTCTAATTTCCATAGTGTACATTTCTGATGCCTTTTCACTCCAAGCAAATTATCCCATAGCATTGGGACCATTGGCTCGTGTTGACAATGAGTTCTGCTTTCCTCTTACTCAGTTTCTCCGCTAACCAGCCGGTGGTAACTAGAGGATCTCTGTTTTCCCTTAACTTACAAGTTTTTAGAGAGGATCCTGCTTTAACAGGGGGTTTCTACTTGTTGGAGCACTGAGAATTCCAGAAAGCAAAGGAAAACAGTAATTTGGATTATTTCAGGCTATTTCATGTACAATCTGAGGCATCTTAAATTGGAACAGGAAGTTGTCACTGAGATTGTCAACCCCCATCCTCCTACACCCAAGGGATAATTTATCTCAGTATTCTTGGACAGCATGTTGGAAGTTGTGCCACAATCACAGTCTCCAAATTACATTGTGATTACTTGTTTGATAAATAGGACAGAGTCGGGTCTTCATAGGCCTGTAAAACGAGTTTTACAAACACTGAAACAAGCCAGTTGTCCACCAGGGCTTGGAAGTCTCCCCACCATGAAAGACTATTATAGGTTTGGTAACTATAGTTTGATTGACTCTTTTGTTCCTGGGGTTCATTCACTGCCCACCACATTTGGCAAGGATGGAAGAAGCAACAAGTCCTTTCGAGGCCCAGGGAGAACTAGACAAAGGTAGTTAGTAGAGTTTGAATAGGTAACATCCCTGAAGGATCATGGTTTAATAAAGTACTTGTCTCCCAGTGGGTCCTGAGGTTTGAGAAGGTTCTGGAAACTGGGAGAGGTGGAGCTTAGCTGGAGGAAGTGAGCCACTGAGGGCAGTTTCTTAGGGAGTATGCTACCATTGCCTATTTCTGGTTCTGTGCTATGCTTCCTGGTCCACATTGTTGTGAACAGCCTCTTCCATCACCGTGAATGGAACTGCTCCATCACCTTCCTTCACCACAGGGGACTCAGACCCTCTAGAATCGTGAGCCAAGTTGTTTCTGTCAAGTATTGTCACCATAGTCACACAGAAGTAGCTAATTAGCTAATACAATAAATAAAACCAAGACTAGGATGGCAGAAAAGGACTGATAATAGGGATTTTGATAGGGATGGGAAAATCCTTTGATTCTAGTTTCTAGGGATAAAGACGTTTGGCATGCACATGGTTATACATTTTTAAGTGATATTTTAATTTAATAATCTTTGGAAATTCCATACATGTACACAATACATTTTGATTATATTAATTCTTTACATGCTCCTCTAATTCCCTGTGGGTCCCCCCAACATATCTCCTTCTTAGTTTTATGTCCTCTTTCTTTTTCATAGCCATACTAATCCCAATGAGTGTACCCCTATGTGCATTGACATGGGACATCCACTGGAGCACAGGCAACTGACCAGTGGGCACACACCCAAATAAAAATGACTCCCTGTCTTCCAGAAACCTACAGCTGTGCTGGGATTAAAGGTGTGCACCACCACTGCCCAGCTAAGAATTTGATTTTTAAGATGCCCTAATCAATAGTAAAATGCAGTGTGCTCTGCAAGAGAAAATAAAAAGTCAATAACAGTGTAGAACATAGTTCTGCTCATGAGATGTGAACCCCATGGAGGTGGAGACAGTCTGTTATTAACTTTATCTGAAGCTCGCATAGTTCCTGGCAATGTAGGATGTATTCGGCTAATGCTTTTCCCCAGATGAAAAAAAAAAAACCTTCATCAGGGTTGATCACCAAACTCCTATGAGTTCAGGAAAAGGCTTGAAGACATAACCATTGGAGATAAGCCTAAATCAAAGAATCGGTGGAACTATGAGCGTACATGATACTGCCTTTGGATAGGGAAGCAAATCCTAAGCAGCAGTGCAGAAAGACTTTACCTGGGATATTCCAAAGGGGAAATCTAGGGACGACAGTCAAGTGGTTTGGGATAAGTTTGCAAATAGCTATCCGGGTATAGAATGTGCTGAGAGCTTTGCTTCACTGTTTAAGCATGGTAGAAAATATTTATCTGTATCAGACAGAAGATATTCATAATGTGGGAAAGAGGGCAGTTCAGTCTGATCTGCAATCTGTATTTGATATGAGCACGTCAATGCTGGAAGCACTTGAGGCACCATATCAGTCTTGGCTAAACTAAACAGGAAAGTTAAGGACCCGTGCCACAGACAATTAAAACCTGTGTGGGGCATGTAGTATTACAACTTAGTCTTTGTGTTTGCTATCCTAATGAATGGTTTACTGTAAAATTCCTGAAAGTTTAGAGATAGACTGGGAAAGCACCAGTATCAAATGGGATGTCCACCGTGTCTAGTGGAGGCTCACGAACGCTGGTGGGAGTTCCCAAGAACAGTGGTTCTGACAGTAATGCCTCTGATGGAGCATCGGGGTCACAAGGAGAACTGTCAAAAGTGAAAATTCTAGGTCTTCACATGCAAATTAGAAACTGTGGGGCTCTGAACTCTGTTTTTGGCAGGAAATCCAAAAATCCTGATAGAGGCTGAAACTTGAAAAGCACCAAAACACACGATTTACAAGGTTCTTCTTCACTGGGACTAACTCTACATCGCCCCGAGTTCCTTGAAAACTGACTACTATTCACATCACTTTCCTCCACTCATGGAGACACACAGTACAGCTTGTTAGATTTCAAAAGAGAAATCATGAATACAGCTTTCATATTAGAGGATCTCAAGAGATCTGAGATCTCATATTCAAACCACACAGTCCAGAATCTCCTATATTTCTTGCCCTTTCAGAGTCTTTCTTGAAATGCAAGTATCCGATGGGATCTCAGTCTGGCAGTGGGGCTTGCCTAGAGCTGGTGGAGACCCTGTTATTAAGGGAATCTGACCCCTATGAAGCTTCAGAATCATCATCTCTTTTTAACTGGACTGTGTCTGGGTGCATTGCTTTCATTTGGGCAAATGCCACACAACTGAGCTGAGTACAGTCTTGTCCTCTTCCTGGAAAGCAAACGCTAAAGCGTCCTCAGCTTGGGAACTGTTAGTGGGAGCCTGTGGATCAGAGGTCTTTTCCCCTTGCAGGCTCTCCAGCTGAGACGCAGAGAAGCAATCCAGGCTTGCACGCCAGTCTCCAGCCTTTTTTCCCTGAGCCTTTACTGTGACATTCGAAATCCCCAAAGCAGGATGAATGAGGCACATCTCCATTTAAAACTCGTAAAGAAAAGTAAATGTCAAGATGTTTTTTATAGTTTAGCAACATTGGTATATGCAAATTGCATGCCTCTATTCAGAAGAAATGGCATGTCGGTATTAATTTTCCTTATTGTTACTTTAAGTAGAAATGACTAGTCATCTATTTAACTAACTAAAACACATTGAATGAAAAATAAAATCACTGCCCTTGAGCCCTTTCTGACACTAATGTATGCATGTTTGTCTCTGCCTTCGCATTCTAGTAGACAGCTGTGTCTGTGAGGTTGCTTCTAAAAGTGTTTTCGACAGTGAAGGAAGCTGTGCTTATAGCCCTAGCTAGATGTGACTGGTGGCTGTTTGGTACGGATGAGTTTAAAGTGTCTATGGTGAAGGCTTATAACTGGTGTTCAGAGTCGAGTCCTGGTATTGTTGAACCCTCTTCTCTTGTCTCTGTGGCTGGTAGTAGTATTTTAAATGTTAGATACAGGAAGTTAGGAAGGAACGGTGAATATAAAAGAGCAAAGACAAGGTGGGGACCTGTCTTTGTTCTTTTATATATTGAGCATGACTGAGCACCCAATGAGGACAAACCAAAACTGGTGGTTCTTGTCCTATGGCTCCTTTGTCGGCTGGAGAAGCTGGTATCCCTGTTCACAGAACCCATGGGGCAGCAGAACTGAAAGAGGAGCTGGGCGAGCGGGAGCAATGCAGATTGGTTGTAGGTCAGCAACAACATGGGGGCACATAAGCTAAATGACTCTATGCTTTACTTCCAACATCCAAATCTACTGAAGTTTCTTCTGTGCATCACCAGAATGGCACTGTAAGAGGATTCTGAGATACGCTGTTCAGTCTACCTGAGAGGTTGCATTGCAATGAAGCCACATGGGGGTAACAACATGACCACTCTGCCTGTGTTATGAGGACTGGGTTACTGCAGCACCCTTGAGTAGTCACTTGTGGGTCCCACTATGAGCAGTCGTCTAAGTATGGAAGAGGCTGAACCTTTAAACTCTTGATCTCAGCCTTTTCACATTCAGATGTAAGAAAAGGCATGTGCAGATGAGACATTGTGCTTTTGACAACTGTCCGTGAGGATGATGTCTCAGTGATTGTTCTGCTCAGATGGATCAATTTGGGGCTCTTGATCTTTAAGCGTCAGAACTCTTCTTATTCTAATTGTGTTAAATGCACATTTATCATGGGCGCGTTTTACAATTTCTGACATCTTATATTCCATGACAGGGACTACTTAAGTTTTCCCTTATGACTCAGAGTCATCACTGGGAGTGTCAGCTATTGTACTGTTCTATAATGGGACCAGTTGTATTTGGGGACATTTGAGTTGATGCTAAATGGCCCCATGATTGATATTATTCGCCTTTCTCTCAGCTGGCATTTCTCATGATTTTCACTCTTTTTGTTGATGCCCTTTCTAATTTTCTGCCTCCACCTGCTATATATTGAGAAATTGGATAAGTAAGCTGTTTAAACTATGCCCCATGCACAATAAAACGAGCCCCTATGAGACCGGAGCCAAACCCATTTTGTTGTAATTTCTGTTTCTTAAGAGCAATGCAATCTCTGCAGTGTTTCTTCCATTGTGAGGGTTGCTAAGAACCTCAGTGTGCATCTGGACAGAATGGAGTTCTCAGCAAGCAAGAGTCTGTGATGCCTAATGGCTTGGTTCTCTGCACAAACAAAAGTTTCCTCATAGCTCTAATAATGAGATTTGGTAGGAAGATGTAGTGACCATCCTGACGTTGGAAGTATGTAGGCTCAAAGGGACCTTCATGTCTCACTGGTTTCAACAATTAAAATCCATCAAGATGTTCCTTGGTGCTTGGAACTTGCATTAGTAATTTGAGTTGATTGGTGGCATATTGTATTGCTATTTGATTCTAAATTGTGTCACTGTAAGAGACTTATAACATGGAACTATACATAGGTCCACATACTGTGTTCAACAGCAGTCTGCATGCTTGTAGGCGGGGAAGCAATTTCTTTTGAAAAGAAAAGTAACTTCGCAGTAAGCTGCAGCCCTGTCTGTCAACTGATTCTAAGTCTGGCTTTCCACTAATGTTAAGAAACCTTTTCATACCACCTGTCTAGGGATTGCTTTCCTCTTCAGTATATCTATTGGTGATATTTAGTTTTGAATTGCAATGTCATGTGACATAGTAATAGAAATGGACTCTGGGTGCAGGAGATGTGGGTTTAAATCACATCTCCTCAAAACCACTAATTGCAAGACCTTGAACAAATCAAACTCTCTGTGCCTCAGTTTCCTCAAAGATAATACAAGAGGGCACCTGTTCGAATGATCCTGAGAAGCATTCTTCCCCCAAGACAAGCACTTCTTAAATGTGTCTGCTATGGGTTCCAGCTTTTCAGTCACTCCAAAGCCTCCAGGCATGAAATGATGCTGAAAGAAAATGAAATGAAAGGAGGAGGAGGCAAACACCCAAAGTTAATAAAAAGTATTGCTATTGCTATAAATCCAACTTATTTAATTACAAATATTTTTAATTAATTTCAAAGGAGACTGAGCATCCTCAGCAGTGTTTGGCATTATGACCCTGCTTGAAAATAAAAAAAAAATCATGGTGTGTGTATGTGTGTGTGTGTGTGTGTGTGTGTGTGTGTTTGTTGGAGGAGTAGACACATGCACAAGTAAGTACATGTAATGCTTTTGCAACCAAAAATGAATTCAGTCACTGAAACATTGCCCAAAGTGACATTATCTTTACATGATAAACAATACAGCTTCTTCCAGTCACAGGCATGTTTGTATAGTAGAGAATAGGGCACTGATAACATGAATCCCAGTGCCTTCAATACCGAGGAGTAAATTTTATTTCATCTTTTTAGTTCTAGCATGAGCCCTGGACCATAATGAGACTCAGAATAGTATCTAAAGAATGGATGGGTCAACCAATCAATGAACAAACAGAAGAAAGGAGAACCAGGAACTGTCAGCAGAAATCAAGAACATGCATCAAAAGGGAATATACGGGAGAAGCTAGGAGACAGAGGAAATTGGTAGACAGGGGCATTGCAGTGTACAAATTGGTTCAGTGATGTGAAACTTCCCCTGATGGCTCTGCATGGTGACTGGATGATCTGGAAGTCAAAATAATGCTGCAACCAATGATCAACTCCAGATGGAGCGAAGGCTTGAATTCAAACCTGAAACTCTCAAAGTGTTAACAGGAAAAAATGGGAAAACCCTCTGCTCTTGGACAGCCAACTCATGCTTATTCCAC
This sequence comes from Bramus lutescens, assembly GCA_001685075.1. Classification (NCBI taxonomy): domain Eukaryota; kingdom Metazoa; phylum Chordata; class Mammalia; order Rodentia; family Cricetidae; genus Bramus; species Bramus lutescens. Next base: position 337,486 of record LOEQ01001182.1, read on the forward strand.
TCAGAGCATAAAGCAGAGAGACCCTAGGACCCAAGTCCAGGGATCTTCACAAACTGCCTTAATTTTCTCTTCCTTGTCTTCCTTTCAAGTGTGCTGTCAGGATTGGCTCATCAGAAGCCACTGTAGGAGCCACTGTCACCTGGCTCCTCCCAGACACAGAATACCATGGATTGGACATCCCTCCTAAGTCTCACCTCTACTTCTCAGGCACTGTCGGTGCCTCTGGAGAGATGCTTCTGCTTACAAGCATCCATGTCACTTCTGGCTGTAGTTGCTCGGGAGCCTCCGGAACTGCTGGTGGTGGGCTGACTCTGACCTCTGGCTTTTCCAGCCTGCATCGCTGTTGCTCAGCTTCACGAGTCAGCTCTGGGACCAGGTTGTGGTATGAGAAGTCTCACGCTTTAAAGAAGGCAGAGTGAGAAGATCTGAGTCAGAATCTTGGCTCCAACTCCCTGTAGCTTCCCAGCCGTGGGTAGACTGCTTCACTTCTCTGAGCCAAAGAGCCTCATCGCGAGGTGAAGACACTGATCTCTCCCTCCAAGCCCGTGGCCAGAAAATGGAAAGCCTACTCCATAGTAGATGCTAAAAGAGTGTTAGTTTGCTCCTGACATAACTCTACTAGCCATATTTGCCTTGCTTTTTGTACACCAGGATCCTAGAGAAATCACAGAACATTAGGGAAAGGAGGAGACCACTCAGACTCTGAATGTCATCTGCCTCTATCCATCAGGACATGGCCACCTATCTCACACCCAAGGATTCAACCATACTCAGACTTAAGTCTTTAAAAAGGCGTTATAAACATGTATTAATTGTGCATTCTAATGCAACTGTTGTGTTATTTTAGAACCCTTCACCTGCCCTCTCCTGTCCTGGGATTCAGAATTGTTACATTTCAGTGGCTATGAGCAAGGTCTTTGCAATCCACTGGGCAATAAGTACTTTGATTGTAATTGTTCTGTGTACCTCAACAAGGATCAGGGGGTAACAACATAAAAAAAGCAACATTCCACCCTAAATCACCAATGGCTGGTAGCTGCTTCAGAGAGAAGGGGGAAAATGAATAGAAATGGACAGCTGGGAACAACAGTCTCCTCGGAAACAATGACGTTCTAGATAAGGCTGAAAAACCAGGTCAGACTTGGGCTGTGACAGTGAGCACTTTTATGAAATGGTGGTGTAGCAAGTTCAAAACTGGGCTGGCCTGTCTGAGATCCTATCTCATAACAGTAAGAGCTGCAAGGAGACTGGGAGAGAAGTGAGTAACTGATCTCCACGAGGCTTAATCACTGACCCCACGCCAGAATTGCAGGCTCATGGTTCAGGATCAGGATATAGAGTTGTTTTGTGGGGGGAAACCAAAGGTTTCACTTCTCTTCAACATGGGAACAAGGGAACAAGAATTCTCCCTGGGGGGATGGGCAAGGGAAACTCAACCATGAAGCCCAAATGCTTGGGACTGATTCTTCTAGCTACTTCTCTCTGGAAGCCGTGTTTCTAAGGAAAGGGCAAAGGGTCAGAAAAGAGGGAGGAGAGAAAGAGATATATGTCCTGTCCCTGGTGAGTGGATAAATCAGGGAGGAAGAGTTGATAATTTTAGGGGAGGCAAATATGACATAGCTGTCCCTTCTCTAACGACAATGTTTAGGAAGTTCCAAGATCAGCATATGAGAATCTTGAATTTCTTCAAGTCTCAGGAGAAGCCCAGGGCTATGCAATTAATTACTTCTTGGAAGACTTCTGCCAGCTGCTTTGGAGCCTACAGATGGACTCCTGGCCCAGCAGAAAAGCTGCCTTGGTTTTTTTTTTTTTCTTTCCTTTCCTTGCTGCTTTCTGGTCAAAGCCCTCAGAACTCAGCTCCTCTGGAGGCGATCTGTGCCACCTAGCAGTACATGTGGTCAGGAAAAGCAAGCCACGAATGCTTCCTTTCAAGAGCGAATGAAAAGAATGAAAGTAAAAATCAGAACCCTGGAATGACAAAAGGGGCCATGAGAATTATAAAGGTGCCATGTCTTCTTAGACCCAGCCAGGGTGCAGACCCAGGTGAAGACTTCTGATTGACAAGCCGAGCAGCAGCTTTGGAGAGATCCGAGTGAGACATTGAGAGATCTAGGGTTTTACCATCTAAATAAATTGGTGAGGACAGAAACGGACTGAGAAGGTAACCCAGATGAAAGCGGTGTGGCAAGGTGTGCCTGCTCCTGATCTTGTTCCCCTTCATATCTCCTAGTCACGTTCATTTTCTTGCCCCCTAGTGCCGGCAGGAAACTGTTAAAATGACATAATCCTGTACTTACTGTACACCATGGTCTGCTCAGAACTTTGTAGATACTAACTCATTTCCGGCTCACAGAATTTTATCAAGCCCTGTTTTCTGTTGTGTTTCTTTTAATTGAGACAAATTCACATAACACAGCTCACTATTTTTCTAGTTTTCAAGACTTTGGGTGCGTTTGCAGGGTGGTACAATCACTGCCTCTAAGCTGCTTTAGAAGTCTGGCTTCACCCTCTATAGCAAACAAGCCCATTCCTCAGTCTCTCTCTGCCCACGAGTCCTTAAAAGCAAAGCCTCTTGAGTCAAATTTCCTGACTTCACTCAGTTTGTAGACTTAATGATCAAGGAACTCAGGGAAGGTACATGGCAAAGCTGGAAAGTATCTGAAGCTGGGCACAGGGGCACAAGTCACAAATCTGTAAACTCAGTGCTGGGCAGGAAGGCAAAGGCAGGAGGACCCCAGAGGACTGGCTAGTCCGACTGACCCAATTGATAAGCTCCAGGTTCAGCAGAACATCCTATCTTAAAAAGTAAGGTAGAGGAAGGCACCCAGAATTAACCTCTGACTTCTGCATGAATGCACACATGTGAACACATACATATACATATCTATCCATCCATCCATCTATCTTCTATCTATTTCTATATTTTTATCTCTCTCCCCCCTCCTAGTTGAGGTGTGTGTGCGTGCGTGTGTGCATGTGTGTGTGTGTGTGTGTGTGTGTGTGGTAGGTGAAGGTGCCTGGGGCTATGGCATATGTGGAGATCAGAGGACAACTTTGTAGATACAGTGGTCTTCTTCCTCCTTTATATGGATCCCAGAGCATAGTCTTAGGTCATCCCCTTTGACCACTGAGCAATCTCACTGGTCCATATCTTTCTTTTTATTTGCTCAAAATCAAGGTAGTGTGGTAAAATTTTCTTTTCTTTCTGGACTCCTAGCAATTTTGGTTTCTTTTTCCCTAAAAAAGGAAATAAGAGAAAAAAGGTTAAGTTTTCAAATGGCCTATCTCTTTCACCTTAGCATTTTATCTCATTTTTATATTTTTCACTGCTTTGCATTCATAAAATATACTTTATTAAAAATGCTTTGTTTTTCTTTAAGTCTATTTTTCTCTTTCTGTTACAGATCTGGAAGCCAAATGTCTCACCAGAATGTCAGCATAGTTAGGGTATGGCAAGGGCCTCTTTCTAGGCTGCATCTGACTGTTTCCTTGTAAACTCCTCACAAGGTAAAAGGAGAGTGAGAAAAGGCTCTGAGTATTTTATAAGGCTTCCATTCCATTCATGAAGAGTGGTGACTTTATCATCGCCCAGAGGCAAAGGCGCTTTCTGCTTGACTGTGTCACTGCTCTAAGGGGCATGAGTTCCACATTGGAATTTCAGAGGAGCATGACCTTGATCCTTACTGCATTGATTGGACTTAGTTGCACTATTTTCCATGATTTCTCCTTAAACCAACCTTATAAATGGAATCACATACTTACAGTCCTTGATGTATGACTTATGCATGCTGTCTTGTGACAACACATCCTAAGCTTGCTAACACATCCTAACCCCTCTGAAAGATAGGGTCAACACATGGAATCCTTTATAATTTTAGACATCCTAATTTTAGTCTGCTCAGCATTTCATGAGGTTTTAAAATAGTTGTTCATTCCCCCAGATATTTCGTTTTCGTTCCAAACCATGTGTTAGAACACACAAATGGGCCTTGCTTGGTGGGGAAGACCGCTTCACGACGAGCTGGTGTCTCTCAACTCTGCTGTTTTGTTTTAGGAGAGAGAGGCTTCAGGACTTTTATAACATGAGATCTTGGAGACTGACAAGTATTTCTGTGACTTATGTGGGTGGATTCAGTCACACCCGCTGCTATCACTTCCTTGAGGACCCTGTGCACGTTTACCTCGCTCTTCCACCGTAGGAATGTGGCTATAGTTCAGTGTTGTCTTGAGGCTAATTTCTCTCTCATTCTGCGTGTGGTGGTTTCCTGGTGGGGTTGCAGGTGTGTAACAGGTATCCTAAGATGCCCACAATGCTCTCTTCCTCCTCACATTTGTGCCTCTGTGAAATCCCTTCCCCTTGAGTGTGGCTGAACTTCCTGACTGATTTTCAATACACACTACGTGGCCTAAGTGTTCTAGTACAGGACTGTGGACAGGCTGTACCCAGACTTGTTTGTGCCCTTTCACACTTTCATTGTCTCCTGAGTAGAACTGCCAGGCCTAGCAAGCAACAATGAAGGGTTTTAGGTATGAATCCTGTGAGCAAGGAATAATCTTTTATATAAGTCTGTCTCCTGTCATTTTGGGGACACAGCAATATTTTCAAAAGGTCTTTACCTGAAATTCAAAACGTTGGGCATTGTGGATTGCATCTGGCTCTCTCTCGTGCTTCAGGGCGAAGCCAGCTGTCACACTGCGAGCCGCGTCAAGGCCAGAATTATAGGAGAGAAGCATTGGATCCCCTGAGAACTGAGTCGGCCTCATGACCCTGTTTTGAGCCTGAAGGTGAGAACTGCCCCAGTGGAGCCTTGAGTCTGCAGCACTGAGGGCTACGGCTTCTGCCCTGCAGCCCAAGGCCTCAGGTGAGCCTCCCCTGGAAACACAGTCCACAGAAACTCTGCAATCAGAAGGACTTGATTTCTACACCTCTTAAGTTTGGACAGGTCTTTGCTGGCCTCCTCAGTCTACAGTCTACATGTGAATGGCTGTGATGGACCTTCATGTGCCGCATATATAATATGAAGCACTCCATGTACCATACAAAACATACAAGTGTTACTCATACTTTCTAAAATATTTGAGATTATTGTGTCAACTACCTACATCCGTCAAGTTATCATGCTATAAATTTACATAATTCAAACAATAATTTATGAAATGAACATAAAAAATGAAGCAATTTTAGTTGTTGTTGGCCATCTTTCGTTCTTTTTGATACCATGGAGGACTCTGTCTGTCTCACAGCTTTAGCATCTTATCTTCCAATAATTTTGCTCATCTCTCTCACCAAGTTCTCTGTTTTCTTTTAAACTCCTGGTTATTCTCAAATCAATGTCTCCAGGCTCCTTTGCTTACTCTGGCTGTGTTTCTGTGTTGTTTAGTTTCCATTTTATGGCTTCTGTGGGTACCTTCAATTCGGATCTAGCTACGTGGTTTTTTTGATATTTGCCAACACTTCTCTTCATTGGACTTTTATTTCATGAAAAGCTTTATCCTTTAATCTCAATTAGAATCCTGGCTAGGATTTTTACCTGGTTTGTTCTCTAATATTTCTACCCTCTGCCTTCTGCCCTACGCCAGGTGACGCTTTTCTTCTCCTTCCATCTCCCACTGTGTGATTTGCTTTTCCTGTGGTCATAACAGAATCCACATTTCTCATATAAGTTCTTTAAGGCCAAGTAGTGAGTGGTTGAAAGACTAAGTTGAGCATGGTGCTGAGCAACCTGAACTGCTGCCTCTACACATTTTTTCAACAGGATTTCGTTCTGCTTCTCTTTTGCCAATGTCTCCCTGCCTATAGGAAAGTTCCATATGTCACAATTATTCTTCATGGGATAATTTAACTTCTAATTTGGCAGCTTTAAGTACACATACATCTCTTGCTTCTCTATAAAGAGTTCCTTTCACAAAGCTGAGAAGTTGGGTAACCTTATGTCAGCCCCACTTTGTCAACCCACCCTTCTGAGTAACACGAGTTTTCAAGAAAACCCCCTCAACTTCCACAAACCTCAAACCTTTCCAGCAGAAGAATCCGAGAAACTTCCTGAGATTTTTGCATCCAGCAGACTCCACACAGCACCTTGGGGGCATGAGTTCTCTCTCCATGCATCTTGGCTCACCCATCCCGGTTTGATTTTCACATCTCACCCATTCTCACCATCAGCGTTGTAAAGTTTTAAGTGTATTTTGTAATCTCAACAATGTGAGAGGATCTCCATGGCTTCTTCTCAGTGTTTTTTCATTAACTCTCAAGGAAGTAAAACTGAGCAGGGATTGTTTCTGATAAGAAAAAAATGCTTATCTGTTATAAGAAATTTAAAGAGTGAGTAGAAAGCTAAATTTTACAACCATTCTATGTATAGTACCCTCATGTGTATGGAAATCAAATTTGCTTTGAATGAACACACATATGTATATTAGACATTTTACTTCAGCACAGAGAACATTCTCCCCCACTCCCACCTCTCTCTCTCTCTCTCTCTCTCTCTCTCTCTCTCTCTCTCTCTCTCCATTTGGTGCAGCAAACATGTTTGTAGAAATGCAATCTCTGACTAGTCCTCATTTCCTGGGATCACTACAGGATAGGCTCTTATCCAAATGTCTAAAATACTCAGTTGGTCGAAAAGCTGTTTTTCATTCCCCAAAGCCAAGGCATGACTCTAATTACAGAGCCCACGATTACGCTTATAATACTTTCATCATGTCAGACCATGTCCAGCGGCCTCTAATCTCCTGTTAAATCCTGGGGCACTCTCTGATGCCTACAATTCCTTCCCATTTCTATCAAGGCAACTGGAGATGCCTTGATGTTTGCTTAGAAGATATGTCCCTTTTCCTAGCATCTTCGCAGCTTGCTGTCCCATATGGCTTTGCTCAGCTGCTTGGGTGAAAGCTCTTTCATTCACATGAAAGAGGGTCAGAGATATCAAAAGGAGCAAGCACACAGATAAGTAATTCAACTTGAAGAAGTCTAGGGTCTCCTCATAGTACTCCCAGGCACTTACAGACTCATGATGCACAGTCTACTCTGCTCCCTCGAATGCTGCAGGAAGACAATTCCACACGAATTACAACATCGAGAGGAATCGTGACTGCTTTCCATGTGGAGTAATTAGGACTTGAACCTTGTACATCAGTGCTCTCTCTCTCTGTGCACTTTAAAAGTCACGAGTCTTGCAAGTGGGACTCATAAAACAGAAAAGATTTTACACCACTAAAGAAACAACCAACAGGTGAATAAGACGCCCACAGAGTGGGAAAGAATCTTTGCCAGCTATCCATCTGACAGAAGATTAATATCCAGAATGTACAAAGAAGTAAAACAACCAAAGAGTCAAAAAACAAAACAAAAAAACCAAATGATCCTTTTGAAAAATGGGCCTGGGAACTGAATAGAGAGTTCTCAAATGAAGAAGAAAAAAATGGCTGACAAATAGCTCCAAAAAATTTTACCATTCTTAGTAATTAGGGGAAATGCAAATCAAAATGACTGAGATTTCATCTTATCCCAGTCAGAATGGCAAAGACCAACAGGGCATGTGGGCAAAAGGGGAGCCTCATCCACTGTTGGTGGGATTAGAAACTAATGCAGCCACTATGGAAAAAGTAGAGAATTCCCAAAAAGCTAAAAATAAATCTACCCTATGCCAGCTGCCATTTCCTGGCATATGCCTAAAGCTCTCCACACATCCTTGTTCAGCCATGTTTATTGCTGCTTTGTTCACAATAACTAAGAAATGGAAATACACTAAATGTTCCACAACCTATGAATGGATAATGAAAATATGATACATATACATTATGGAATATTATTTGCTTGTTAAGAAAAATGAAATCATGAACTTTGCTGCTAAATGGATGGAATGAGAAAACATCATACTGAGTTAGACGACTAAGATCTAGAAAGACAAGTGTCCTAGGTGTGTTCTCTTTTGTTTGAGGCTTCTAGCTTCAAATCTTCAGGTGCGAATATATATTCTGTAGTAACTCCAGAAACCAGGAAAGTAAAACAAGACCACTGCCAGGATAGGGGGGTCAGGGGCAGACAGAGAGGGAATAGCAGCATGGAAGTGATCTGACCAGGGCAGTGGGTAAGGGGTGCTCTTTGGGGCACAGGGGAGAGATAAATACAGAAGCATGTGGAAGGAGGGCAAAGGAGAATAGCAGGACAATAATAGGGAAATAAGTAATAGGGAAAATGAGAAAATAGGCTGCTTAGAGAGGGGAAAGGGTGGTAAATAAAAAAGGGAGACACAGATAAAATGACAGTAAGGAATATGAAAAAGTTATAGCGGATCATACTATCAATCTTTACCTGACATAAGACCCATAGTACACATATTAATTCTGTGTGTAGTGATTAGGCGAGCAGGCCTGCTTTTCGTCCGGCCCAGTTCCCGCACGGCTAGCTTATACCCCGAAATAACAACACGCAAATTGTATTCATTT